>CM053582.1:7798071-7823500 GCA_028627135.1 Pseudochirops cupreus
AATTTATGTCTTCTTCAGTTAATCTGGGCAACTTATATTTTTGTAAATATTCATCCATTTCACTAAGATTGTCAAATTTATGTGCATACAATTTGGCAAAATAATTCCTAATTATTGTTTTAATTTCCTCTTCATTGGAGGTAGATTTACTTTTTTCATTTTTGATTCTCGAAATTTAGTTTTCTTCTTTCTTTTTTTTTATCATATTGACTAAAGGCCTATCAATTTTATTGTTTTTTTTTTCATAAAACTAGCTCTTAGTTTTATTAGTTCAATAGTTTTCTTAATTTCAGTTTTATTAATCTCTCCTTTGGTTTTCATTATTTGTAATTTAGTATTTAATTGGGGATTTTCAGTTTGTTCTTTTCCTAGCCTTTTCAATTGCATGCCCAGTTCATTGACCTCCATTTTCTATAATTTATTCATGTATGCATTCAGGGATATAAAACTTGCCCTAAGAACTGCCTTTGCTGCATCCCACAAGTTTTGGTATGATGTCTCATTATTGTCATTCTCTTGAATGAAGTTTCTGAAATTTCTTGTTTGACCCACTCATTCTTTAGGATTAAATTATTTAGTTTCCAGTTAGTTTTTTGTCTATCTTTCCATGGCCCTTTATTGCATATGATTTTTATTGCATCATGAACTGAGAAGGATGTATTTAATATTTCTGCCTTTCTGCACTGAAGTGTCAGGTTTTTATGCCCTAGTACATGGTTCATTTTTGTATATGTGCCATGTACCACTGAGAAGAAGGTATATTCCTTTTTGTCCTCATTTAGTTTTCTCCAGAGATGTATCATGTCTAGCCTCTCTAAAATTCTATTTGCCTCCTTAACTTCTTTGTTGTTTATTTTGAGGTTAGATTTATCAAGTTCAGAGAGGGGGAGATTGAGGTCTCCCATTAGTATGGTTTTGCTATCTATTTCCTCCTCTAATTCCCTTGACTTTTCCTCTAGGAATTTGGATGCTATACCACTTGGTGCATATATGTCAAGTAATGATATTGATTCATTCTCAATGGTGCCTTTTAGTAGGATGTAGCTTCCTTCCTTATTTCTTTTAATTAGATCATTTTTGCTTTTGCTTTATATGAGATAAGGATTGCTACTCCTGCTTTTTTTACTTTAGCTGAAGCATAATATATTTTACTCCATCCTTTTGCCTTTACCCTTCACATATCCCCTTGTTTCAAATGTATTTCTTGTAGACAGTATATTGTAGGATTGTGGTTTTAAATCCATTCTGCCATCTACCTCTGTTTTATGGGAGAGTTCATCCCATTCACATTCACAGTTATGATTACTATCTGTGACTTTCCCTTCATTCTATTCCCTCCCCTGTTTATATTTTTGTATCTTCCTTTTCCCTTCCCCTCCTTAAGAGTTTTCCTTTTGACCACCACCTCCCTCAGTAATCTCTCCCTGTGTCCCCCCTCTTTACCAAACCTATCCTGTTGCTACTCTTTCCCTCCCTTCTAAGCACCCTTCCCCTTCTTACACCCCCCCCCCCCTCATCCCTCCTACTGCCTGTAGGGCACAATAGATTTTTATTCTGAATGGAGTATGTTATTCCCTCCTTGAACCCAAACCAATGATAGTAAATTTCTTACAGTGCTCCTCTCCCTCCCTCTTTTTCCTCTACTATAATGAGTTTTTGTGTCTTTTCATGTTAGGATCTAAACTTAACTGATTATATTGATCCCTTTTTGAATCAGAATCAATGAGAATAATGTTCATATGATGCTCATCTCCGTCCTTCCTTCCCCTCTCCTTTAGTATGTTTTTATGCCTCTTTGTGTGGCATAATTTACCATTTTCTGCCTTATCCTTTCCTTTTTCTCCCATTACAAACCCTTTGTTCCCCTTAATAAAGTTTTTTTTTTATCTTCAGATTAGTTCATTTATACTCACACCCTCTATCTATGTATATCCCTTTTAAATGTTATAATAATTATACAAATTTCAATCTTGACAGATACCAGCTTCTCATATTGGGATGTAAACAGTTTGCTCTTATTGAGTCCCAAGTTATGTGCATGTGTGTGCATGTGTGCGTGTATGTGTATGTGTGAGTGTGTATTTTTCTTGTTTACCTTTTTATGTCTTTCTTGGGTCTTGTAAGTGGAGATTGAATTTTCCATTGAGCACTGGCTTTTTCATCAGGAAAGTCTGGAAGTCCTTTATTTCATTAAATGACCATCTCCTTGCCTGAAAGATTATGTTCAGTTTTGCCGGGTAGTTGATCCTTGGTTGCAGTCCTAGCTCTTTTTCTTTATGAAATATCAAATTTGAATCCCTCCAATCTTTTAATGTAGAAACTGCTAAATCCTGTGTAATCCTGACTGTAGTTCTATGATATTTGAATTGTTTCTTTTTGGCTGCATGCAGTATTTTCTCCTTGACCTTGTAGCTCTGGAATTTGGCTACCATATTTCTTGGAGTTTTCAATTTGGGATCTCTTTCAGGAGGAGTCTGGTGAATTCTTTTGATAACTCTTTTACCCTCTGATTCTAGGACCTCAGGACAGTTTTCTTTGACAATCTCTTGGAGGATGTTGTCCAGGCTGCTTTTTTCATCATGGCTTTCTGGTAGGCCGATAATTCTTAGGTTATCTCTCCTGGATCTGTTTTCCAAGTCAGTTGTTTTTCCAGTGAGATATTTTGCACTTTCTTCTAATTTTTCAATCTTTTTTAAAAAATTGATTTGTTTATTCACTTTTAGTTTACAAGATTCAGTTACACAATTCCTTGAGTTTCAAATTTTCTCCCCTCCCTCCCCCCCTCACACCATGGAGGCTTGCAAGTATAGGATCTGCAAATACTTTCACACTGGACATTAATCTGGTTGTAAAGAAGGGTTGTAACCAATGAAGTGAACAGTGGGAAAGAAGAAACAAAACCAAACATGGAAATAATTTTTCAATCTTTATGTTTTGTTTAACTGACTCTTGCTGCATCATAGAGTCCTTACCTTCAATTTGACTGATTCCGATTTTTAGTGAATTATTTTCCTCAATTAGTTTTTGAAGCTCTTTTTCCATATGTTCAGTTTTCATTTTTAGGGAGGTATTTTCTCCAGTTAGATTTTGGACCTCCCATCCTAGTTCTCCAATTTTACATTTTAAGGATTTGTTTTCTTTAGTGAGATTTTTTTTCCAATTTGGTCACTGTAGATTTAAATTTATCTCCTAACTCTCTAATTTGGGTTTTAACATCTTTCTTGAGCTCCTCCAAGAGTGCTTTTTGGGCTTGAGACCAATTCACATTTCCTTCTGTGGTCTCCAGTGTGAGTATAGAGTCCATGTTGTCCTCTGAATTTGGTTGTTCTTGCTCACTATAAAAGGATTTTTTGGTTCTAGATCTCACAGATTCCTTCTTCCCCATTGTGATTGCCTATGTCCTGAATTTTTAGAGTGGATATCTGCCTTTGGGGTGCAGATGTATTGAGCTTCTTAGGCTGGGAGGTAGGGGTTTGTTTGTTGACTTCGTGAGCTGTAGCCTCTGAGTGTCTAGACTGAGACCCAAGCCAGGACTCTCAGTGTTTCCCCTGAGTTACCCTGATGCTCACAGAGTAATCTATGGGAGAGAGGTGGTTTTGCCACTTCAGGTTTCTACATTGGTGTCTCTGGGCTACAGCTCAGCAGCTGGTGTCTGCAGATTCCCCTGGTGGTGCTAAGGCACACCTGGCCTTGTGTTGTTAGTGCTTGCTGGCTCCACCCCCCTGGGCTTAGACTCCATACTTCCTCACTTCCCCCTTCCTCAGTGACTCCCAAGCCTGAGGCTGTTTCCACTAATTCAGGATTTTACTCTGGGTGGGACATTTATCTCTAGGTTTTCTGGATCAGAGAGGGGAAATTGGAGCAACTAGGTTTTATTCCACCATCTTGACTCCTGGAAATTCGGGTATGTAAGTTTTAAACATCCAGGCTGTGGGCTGATAGCCCCAGGAGAAGCTGCTGTCCCTGCTGTCGGCCCTGCGCTTTCTCTTACCCAACTTCCAAGATCCTCTGCCCTTGGGGTGGGTGAGTCCACTGGGTGGGCTCCTTCTCACTCTGCTGTGCTCTGCTCTTAGATCCACACTGGTGCAGCCCCTGTGTCCTCCACGTTCCCCCTGTCCAGACCTATGTGGGCACTTTCCTGTTCTGGGAATCCTTCATGCTCCATCTTCCAATGGGTTCTGTCACTCTAAAATCCCTTCAAATTCACTTTTTATAGTTTAGTGACAGAATTCTTGGAGGAGCTTAGAAAAGTTACTGCTTCCTTTCCGCCATCTGAGCTCTGCCCCCAAACATATGCTTCTTTCCCCGAAAATCTCCTTATATAAGAAAATCAGTTCCCACTAAGCCTTCCCCTCTCATTTCTGGATGTTGCCTAAGCTGTACTCCATGTGTCTTCATCCCACTTTCTTCGTCAACTTTCTGAAAGGCTGGGCCAGGACATAGGGTAACCCATATGTCTAACACTTTGCTAAGAATAGCACTCATTTTATGGATGAGGAAAAGGGCAGTTCCAATGGCAGGAGACTGGCGAAGGTCTTTGGGATGGGTATGATCTCATTCCATTCTTCTTCATCACCTCTTATGTCCAGTTTGGCTTGGGTGAGAGGGGTAAGGTGGTTGGTCCTTCGGAGGAGGCTGACCTCTCTTCTACAGGAAGAGCTCTAGTTGGCCTTTGGGTAGATCAGTCTGGACAATCAATGAAGATTGTTTCCATTCATGTGGAACCTGCTGCTTTTCTGCTCTGGGAGCCTCAAGAGCCCTAACTCAAAGCTATCTATTCTCCTGCCCTTAGGCATCACGACAGAGGGGGTTTACCGGACCGTTGGCAGCAACATCCAGGTTCAGAAGCTACTGAATGCCTTTTTTGGTAAGACAATGCTCTTCACTGGTTTACTGACAGTAGGTTAGACAGTAGGAAGAATTTCTGGGCTATAGAAAGTTGGCAGCATGGGGACATTTGGAGGTAAGTGGTTTAGAGAAATTGCTTCAAATACAACAGTCTATGGTGAGCAGTCAAACTTACATTAGCCTAGAAATAGCCAGTGTGAAAAGAAGAGAGAAGACAGAATGGTAGGAAAGGGGGAAAAAAGCATGGGAATTTCATAATGTTTGGACTACCTGAACAAGAATGGGACTAGAGGGGTAGCTAGGTGGCACAGTGAATGGAGCACCAGCCCTGGAGTCAGGAGGACCTGAGTTCAAATGTGGCCTCAGACATTTTACACTTACTAGCCATGTGACCTTGGGTAAGTCACTTAACCCCAATTGCCCTACCTTCCCCCCTCCAAAAGCAAAAAAAAAAAAAGAATGGAATCAGAAGAGAGAACTTGAAAAAAGGGGGCCTTAGAACAGAGAATATAAGAGAAAGGAGGCACATTAGAAGAGAGACTATCACAGAAAGAAGGAATCTTAGATTCCCAGAGAAAACTTATGGTGTCTGAATACAGATTGAAGCAACTTTTGGTTTTGGTTTTCTACTTTCTTTATTTTTCTTGAGATTTTTTGTCTCTATTTTCTTTCACAACATGACTTTTACAGATATGTTTTGTATAACTACACATATATAACCTATATGGAATTGCTTGTCTTCCCAGTGGGGGTGGGTGAGGAGGGAAGAAGGGAGGGAATTTGGAACTCGAAGTTTTAAAAACAAATGTTAAAAATTGTTGTTTACATGTAATTGGGAACAAATTCAACACAAAAGAAAAGAAGGGGCCTTAGAACAGAGTGTCAGAGCTGGGAGGGACCCGAAAACAGAATATGAGAGAGGAAGGGGGCCTTAGAACAGAGAACGTCAGAATAAGGGATAGCACAGCTGTGAGGGCCCTTAGAGCAGAACAAGGCAAAAAAATGTGGGCCCCTAGAATTAAGAATGTCTGAGCTAGGAGGGCCTGAGAACCCGAGTGTCAGAGCTGGGAGGGACCTTCCAGTACAGAATGTCAGTGCAGGGAGGTGGCCTAGAACAGAGAATTGCAGATGTGGAAGGAACCTTAGAACATAGACTGTCAGGATTGGGAGGGTCTTAGAACGGTGAGTGTCAGAGCTGGAGGGATCCTTAGAACCAAGAGTGTTCAGGGCTGGGAGGCTTAGAACCAAGAAAGTCAGAGCTGGCAGGGACCTTAAAACAGAGAATGTCAGAAAAAGATGGGGCCTTAGAACATAGAATGTCAGACAAAGAAAGATTTGTTACAAGTTTCATTACTACACACAAAAAATTTCTAAACATATTATAAAAATACCAAAGCAGTTAAAAAAACACTAGATAATGTTATATTGTACTTCCTAATGTGAACATTGCTGAGAAGTGTAACTGATTTTTCTGGTCTTTTTTATTTACCCACAAAGATTGTATAACTTCCAATTGACCTAATTCCCTGAAGCACTCAGATGCTCATACTCATGTGGGTCAGGAGCCCTCCTAGACCCTCTGGACTGAAAGCAAAGGTCGCAAGCTACATCCACTCCCTCAATCATGATTCCACATGCATCGGCTCACTCAGTCCCCAAGCACATATTAAAAGCTTCCCATGTGACAGGCACTTGGGTACAAATACAATCATGCATGAGACAGTCCATGACCTCAAAGGATTTACATTCTACTGGAATGATGAATACTGAATGTCCCTACAGTTCTATGAATGCCAGGTTCTTGTCCATGTGGTGATGCCTGAAGCCCCTTCCCAAAACCCTGAGGCAGGAACAGCCCACAGATGCACCCAAGCTTCTTCCTTGATCTCATCCCTACCTAGAGCTGGAGAACTCCAGCACCAAAGCTAAACTGTCCAGTGTCCAAGTTACCCTGAGGACCCTGGGAGGAATGGATTATGGAGAGCAGGAAGTAGGTCTGAATGGGGGCCAGGGACTCCATCCAGATGCAGTAGGCCCCTTCTTGCACTGCTAGGATACCTTCTCCAGTTCCCAGTCTGTACCTGTCTGCAGATGGCCTTGGCCTCCTCCAGCAACAGCCTACATGAAGACCATAGCTTCTCTGTGGTCTGGCCTAGAGGGTTACCACTGCCATCCCAGAGATCCCTGCTGTGCTCCCAACAGGGTAGGCTACTTCAAACTTGACCTCCTTTGTATAGTTGCTCTGAAAGAATCAAGGCTCTAGATTTCCTCTTGGTTGGAGCAAATTCTTCATGTTATAGACTTGCTTTTGTTGACTTTGGTCTGTACTTTGTTTTCATTGTTTTAAAAAGAGGGTATGCTTCTGCAGGAGGGCATATCTTCAATAATTGTGACTGGTGCTTCATGCCCAGGGTTTCATGCCCCACCATTTAGAAATAGAATGTCAGAGCTTAAGGATCATCAGAATGTCTTAGAACACAATGTCAGAGCTGAAGGATCATCTAATCCATAAACCTTTCTGGTTCTTTTTGTCAAATGCCTTGATATGTCTCCTTTGGGCACAACCAGACTGGTTAACAAACCCCTTTCCAAATTATCTTCCCTGCCTCAACCCCCTCCCCCAATGTTTTAGGCTATCGAGAAAAAGAAAGGATGCGTCCTCTCACTTGGCCAGTATAGCATGTACTGAATTTCATTTCTGTGTGTGATCCAACCTTTTTTTGACTCTTCTACTTGACTTCACACTGTTGGAGTTGCCATAAATTGCCATGTAAACTGTTCTTTTGGCCCTGAGTTTTTCCCTCTGCATCAGTTCAAACCAATCTTCCCAAATTTCTCTGAATTTGTCACATTCTGTCATTGCTTACACTGCAGTAATATTACATTAGGCCACATTCATAACGCACTCTGTTCGGCCATTCTGCAATTCTGAGGTATGGATTTTGTTTTCAGGGTTCTGCTCTCACAAATAACACAGCTGTACATATATGCGGCCATTTTCTTGCTAGCAATAACTTCTTTAGCACATAGGCCCAATAGCGAAACTCCTGGGTCGGAGGGAATGAACGAGTACATTTTTATTTTGGGCTCAATGCAAGTTGTTTCCCAGAATGTTTGAACCGTCTCCTATCTCTACTAATGGTGAATTAACATGCCTCTCTTTCCACAGCCCCACCAGCCATTAGTTTTCCGACCTTGTAGCATCTTGGCTAGCTTGCAGGATTGTTTTAGTTCGCATTTTTGGACATTTTGAGGTAGCTTTCCATTGTATTTCATCCCTTTACTACTCGTCTGTTGGGTAATTTATTGTATCATTTCCCTATAGATTTCAGATGCCAGACTTTAATCAGATATTTAATGTAAAGATTTTTCCTCAATCTATATTTCTTCTTCTGATTTTGGATACATTGATTAAAATTTTTTAAAATAAATTTTATTAAGATTTTTTACATTGCTGAAATTTCTCCCAGCCCCTTTTCTCCCCCTTGTAACTAAGAATATTTTTTAAGCAAAAGAGGAAGATTAAAAAGATTGATCAACAGAACTGATAAAAAAATCTGAAAATCCATGTAGTGTTCCCCAGTTAAGGAGAACAGGGGTGGGTATCTTCTCTTTCTCCTCTGGGGCTATACTTGTTCTTTGTCATTTTGTAACAATCACTTTTGATTTTTTTCATGTGTCATTGTTCCTTCCATTTACATTGTTGTAGTTACTATGTATATGGTTTCTTGGCTTCCCTTACTTCCCTCCCCATCAGTTCATGTAACTCTTTCCAGACTTCTCTGTATTTATCACATGCATCATTTCTTGCAGCACAGTAATATTCCATTACATTTGTGTACCACAATTTGTTTTTAACTATTCTCCAATCAATGGGCATCCAATTTGTTTCTAATTCTTTGCTATCACAAAAAGTGCTGCTATAAATATTTTGGAAGCTGTTTAAATTTTGTATTTGTTCTATTGGGAAATTAATCTATTCAACTGAATGTCTACTATGTAGGAGTCCCTATGCTAATCTGATATTTGTGGAGCTTTTTGCTTGCTATTCCAGATTGCTCTGAGGGTTCCATTACTGGTATTCTTTAGCCAGTCATCAGCTGGCAAGCAAAGCTCCTGCCCACACTAACTAGGCTAAATGGGGTGGTGTCTGGCTAATGGCATTTTAGGCTCACCTCCCCCTTACCTCCTTATTTTATAGAGGACAGAGCCAAGGCCCAGGGAGGTGGATTCCCTTGCCCAAGCCCAACCAAAGTCCAAGGTCTTTAAACAGCTCCTTAGATTCCACACCTAGGATGTGTGTGTTCTTGTGTTCTCTCCCTCTCCTCTCTCTCTCTCTCTCTCTCTCTCATTCTCTCTCGCTTTCTCCCTCTCCTCTTTCTCTTGTTCTCTCTGTCTCTCATATTCTCTCCCTCTCTCCCTCTCCTCTTCCATTCTCTCTCTCTGTATCTCTCTTTGTCTCTCCCTCTTCTCTTTCTCATTCTCTCCCTCTTTCTTTCTCTCTTGCTCTCATTCTCTCTCTTGCTCTCTCCCTCTCCTCTTCTCTTGTTCTCTCTCTGTCTCTTGTTCTCTCTTGTTTGCTCTCTCTCTCGTTCTCTCTCACTCTCTCTCTCTCCTCTCTCTTGGTATCTCTCTCTCCCTCTTCTCTTTCTCGTTCTCTCCCTCTTTCTTTCTCTCTTGCTCTCTCTCATTCTCTATCTTGTTCTCTCCCTCTCCTTTCTCTGTCTCTGTCTCTCTGTCTCTGTATCTCTCTCTGTATCTCTTTCTTTCTTTCTCTCTCTCTCTCTCTCCTTTCTCTTTCCTCCTTCTCCCCCTCCTCTCTCTCAACTGAGAGATTAAAGGAGAATTTGAATCTGGAAAATCAGCCTTCTGTATATGGGCACAGTTCAGGGAGTACTAGCACCTCTGGGGTGAAGGGCGTGGAACCCTTCTCAGAGCTGCTCATCCACCATTGTGTCTACCCCATTCACCAACTTTCACATGTGGCTCCAAGAAGCTGTAGCATGTGCAGTAGCCACACCCAGGTAACACTGTCTCAGTAGATGGGCCCAACCAGGCTGAGGGTAATTGATGGGCCTCAAACCTGTTGATGAGTTAGGGGCATGTAAGCCTTAAGGATGGGAAGACTTCTCCCAGTGGAATGGGCAGATGAGAACAATTTGCTCCAAAGACCATGAAGGTGGCTGAAGCAGGTGCTGTGGAGCACTTAGAGCTTGGTCAGATGTGGAAGATGCCAAGGTTATCCACTGCATCCCAAGCCATCACCAGCTGTCTTTACTCTGTCCTGCCACTGGACTTTGATGACTCTGGAAGAGAGAGGAAGGCCAAGAACTTTGTATAATTCTGCCTCACTTAAATTCACTTCACTGCCAAGTCAATTGTCTTTGGTCCTCTGAAACAAAGGCTAAACAATAGAATGTTTAATACATGCTTCATTTCCCTATGTGACTTTGTTTGGCCTATTACAGCGTAGTTTATCTTCACAGCAGGGAAGCTTCCTGTGGGTTCTGCTTCCCTTCAGCAAATTCCCTCCATCACAGTCTCTATGTGATTATGTTCAGCCTATTGGGGGCAGAGTTTACTTTCAAAGCAGGGGAGGTCTTCAAACTCCCCCCTAGGTCTATTAAGGGGCAGGGAAGATCTTCAAATTCCCATTCCCATTCCACCCTGTACCATCCCATTACTATCCTATCCTGTATTAATTCCTTTTGCTTTTAAGAGTCATGCGTCCTTTGTATGGTCTGTTAGAGGGGTGTAGTGAGAGAGGCTTATGCTGAGGTTTTTTAGAAAGTTGACGAATCAAAATAATACAGACAACCTCAACCTAGGAAGGCTTGAAAGGTCCCAGAGCAATATGGGAAACCTTTGGGTGCCCAGTGCTATGCTAGACACTGCTGGGGGCACACAGTTAACTATCTTTAAGTGATCCTTTTTGTTTTAAAAAGGTGGGAAGAACACCATTGGAAGAGCCTTACTTTTCTCCTTTTCTCTTTCAGATCCTAAATGTCCAGGAGATGTTGATTTGCAGAATAGCGATTGGGATATTAAGACAATCACCAGCTCCTTGAAGTTCTACCTCAGGTATTTCTGCTTGGCAAAGGAGGTTAGGCCACATGGTAACTGGCATTTGTGTGAGCCTATGGAGTGTGGGGGGGTGTAAAACAGATGGGAGGAGGTATGATATATTTATAACAGGCATTTCTTAAGTCAATAATATATATAGAATCTTGTGCAAAACCTCCAGGGAGGTACAAAATTTAGTTTGTCTTGGCCCTCATGGGGTTTACAGTCTAGAGATGGGATGAAACACCAGCACACATAGCTTAGGGGTATTAGGGAAGGCCTCCTTCATGAGCTGGCATCTGAGTTGGGCTGTAAAGGTTAGACAGACATTCAGCAAGTCTAATGGAAGTGGAAGAAATTCCTGGTGTGACAAGTGAAGTAGCAGCAGAGGGCTTTGCAGCGTGGCTGGTACATAGAAAGGAGTAGTATGGTCTATGGTAGGAAAGACATTGTATTGTTGGATTATGGTCAGCCTTGAATGCTAGGCAAGGGAAGTTAAACTCTGCTCAGTAGGCAATAGTGAGCCATCGATGGCTTTTTGAGCAGATGACTTGATAGTGGTATCAACAATGAATTGTTGATGAGAAGGACTTCCCAACTCTTTTTGGTCTGTGTACCTGTTGGCTTTTAGTAAACCTTCCCATGCCCCCCATATTCAGTATAAAAGAAAATAAATTCTAGAGTTGACCATGTTTGTGCTTAGTAGAAATAAAATAAGATAGATTAATAAATTCCTAAGGAAACCATTCCATTCCTAACAATCTTTTCACTAACACAATAGTGTTTTTGGAATATGGCAATTGGATAATGTAATTATTTACCCAGTATTACCCATACTCCCTTGCCAAGCTTCTCATGCCCCTGGGATAGGGAGCCCCTGGATTAGAGGGAGCAGGGAGTGGAGACAGAAAGTCCTATTAATAAGCCATCATGGTAGTCCATGCCTTTGGTGGGGTGTGCTCGGTGAAGGCCTGTGCCAGGAGGCCAGCCACAGGAAGGAGAGGAGGTGATAGATTTGGTTTACCATCCCTGGTGGGACGTAGGTGGAGGCTCCAGGGATGAAGAGGGCTCTTATAGCTTTAGGGCAAAGTGAATGTTTACACGCAATCCTGAACCCACCAGAACAGATGGAAGGAAAGCTGTCTGACTGCCAAAGTACAGGCTGTATTGTCCAGGCCCCTGGGGCCTCTGTCATGCCTGCCAGGAGGCAGTCAGGAACCATTGGCTGATTTTGTTGGCTTTTTTTTTTTTTACTGGACTGCTCATACCTCTTAGGGTTGCTTCTTAATGGCCTGCCTTAGCTGGTCTTGGCCATAATGTACAATGCTATGGGCATGTCGGCCATAATGTACAATGCTATGGGCATGTCGGGCCTGCTCGAGGATTTAGTAATCTCCTTTCTAGATTGCGGGATGGTAGTGGTTTTAGTCTCTATCATTCTTTTTGTGAATTCCTAGCAACTGATGATTGTGTCATAAAGAAGATGGAGAAAGGGGATGTTGGGGGCCAGAAGAGGTGGGGGAGGAGTTGGAGGAACAGATGGCGGAGCCCAAGGGTGCCTGAGATTGCTCTGGTGGTCCTAGGCCTGAGGGGCGGGAGAGGAGGGAGGGCAGTTATCAGCCTCTTGGAAATCCTTCCCTCTCGGGCAGGAGAATTTCATTGCCAGTCCCTCCTCTCCCAAAGGAACTCCTCGTCCTCTCCTTTTATTTTAGGAATCTTTCGGAACCTGTTATGACATATAAGCTCCACAAAGAGCTGGTCTCTGCCGCCAGTAAGTAAGTCCTAACCATTTTGTCATGTTTTCCCTTCTTTGGACAAAATTGGAATGTGCTGAGAGAATGAGCCCAGAGAACATAGCAGGATAAAGCACCAGGGAGGGAGCAGCATTGTGCTATACTAGTGAGAGTATTAGATTTGGAGCCCAAGATCTTAGGTTCAAATCCCATCTCCATCACTTGATAAATTCTTGAGCATTTATTAATCAGTTACTGAGTGTCAGGCACTGTGCTAAGGGCCACAGATACAAAGAAAGGCCAAAAACAGTCCCTGACCTTAAGGAGTTTACATTCTACTGGGGAAGATAGCATAGGTACATATGAGATCGTTTCAGAGGACCTGTGCAGCCTCAGATTCCCCCTCCATAAAATAAGAGGATTGGACTAGATGGTATTGAAGGCCCTTACCAGCAGAGAGAGGGAGGGAGGGAGGGAGGGAGGAAAACAGGACTGTACCCTGGCTCACTGGGGCCGGGGAGAACAGATCCCAAAGTGGGTGCAAAGATTTGCTTTCTGATTTCACTGCTATAGGGAGCCCCTTCCCCCAGGCAGATCAGCTCCTCCTCTAGAGCTTAGTCCTGGGGAGTTGCCTGGGTGACTTGCCCAGAGTCATACAGCCTGTGGGTATCAGAGGCAAGATCTGAATGCAGGACTTTCTGACCCTGAGGCCAGCTTTCTGCTCACTATTCAGGTTGTTCCATTACTGGTATTTAGTCATAAATACTACTACCCACACTAACTAGGCTAAATGGGGTAGTGTCTGGCTAATGGCATTTTAGGCTCACCTCCCCTATCCTCCTTATTTTATAGAGGAGGAAACCAAGGCCCAGGGAGGTGGATTCCCTTGCCTAAGTCCAAAGCCCAGTGGGCTTTAAACAGCTCCTCAGGCTCCCCACCCAGGGCTCTCCCATGGCACCCCAACATGGTAGCCTCTGCCTGCTGCCATTGCAGAGGCCAACAGCCTGGAGGAAGAAAAATCATGGGCAGTAAAGGAGCCTTGCTTGTATAGGCCAGTCCTTTTTGCTCTCTAATTCAAGAGTCCAGCCAATATCCCCCCTCCTGGTTTTAGCAGAGGGATTAGAAGAGACAAAGTGAAGGATCCAGGGCCTGGGTTCAAATCCTACCTCTCCTGCTTACTATTTGTGTCATCTTGAGCAATCCCCTTCCCCTCCCTGGACCTCAGTTTCCTCCTCTGTAAAATGACAAGTTAGATCTAGCTGGTTTTCAAGGTCTTTTCCTGCTCTAGAGCTAGGATGCTATAAGTGACCTTAGACAGGTCCCTTCCCCTCCCTGGGCCTCAGTTTCCTCCTCTATAAAATCAGGGGGTTGGTCCAGTTGGCCTCTGAGATCCCCTCCAGTTCTCAAGCTAGGATTGATCCTACATGGCATGCCTTTGTGTCCCTTCTTTAGAAACAACTGGCTTGGTCCCCTTTGGGTGATTGGGCAGGACCAGGCCAGGAATGGCAGCTTTTTTTCTGCTAGGATTATTGATCTTTTATCTGGCCTTCTCCAGACACTCTTTAGCATCACTGTGAATCATTCCTATTGTAGCAGCATCCAAGTTTATACACAGGGAAACTGAGGCACATAGCCAGGGCAAGTTAGGTGCTTAGAATACTAATTAAGTAGTAATTTCTTAGCCAGGTGGCTCAGAGCACTGGATCTGGATTCAGAAAGTACTGAGTTTGAATCCAGCCTCAGACACTCCTTAGCTTCATGACCCTGGACAAGGCACTTAACTTCTGTCTGCCTCAGTTTCCTCAACTGAAAAATGGGAATAATAATAGCACCTATTTCCTGGGGTTGTTGTGAGGATCAGATGAGATCATATTTATAAAGCACTTAGTATGTTGCTCGGCACATAGTAGGCATTTAATAAATGCTCAGTCCCTTCCCTGCCCCTCTTATTAGCTACCATTTTTCCAGGATTCCAAGGTTAGCAAAGTATAAGTTAATTCAAGCATGATTCTCTCCATTTTATGGGGGAGCAACAGAGCCTCAGAGAGAAGAAATGCTTTATCCAGGGTCACAAGGCTAGTCAGTGTCAGAGCTGGGATTCACATCCAGGTCTCCTGCCACTGAAGCCCAGGGTTGTTTTCTGATCCAGCACTTTGCCCCTGGAATTTTCTGGGCTGCCATTCAACCATTGGTTTGCCTACAAACAGCTTCATTTGCCTCTTCCTCACTGTTAAGGCCTAGAGGATCAGAACCTGAAGCTGTGTAGCTCTTAGCCCTGGGCCCTGCTACTGATTCTCCCCTGACCTTGGAGGACCCAGCCGGCCCAGTTTTGGGGGGGAAGGAACATGACCTTGTAGAGAAACCAGGAATTCTAATTTCTAATTTCCAGGGACCCCAGGGGTGTAGGAGCTATCCTAGCAGGATGTAGTGTCAAAGTCCTGGAATCAGGGGTCAGAAGAGTGGGTTTCATATCCTGGTTCAGCTGCATTCTTAGCTGGGTGACCCTGGCTCACTCACCTTTCCTTTCCGTCTCAGTTTCCTGATCTGTAAAGTCGAGGGGATTGAATTAGATGATTTCTAAGACTCCCTCCAGCCTGGAATCCCATGATCTCTCCTCATTTGGGACAAAAAATACCTGTGATAGCACAAGGACCCAGCTTCTGGGTTCATATTTGGATATTTTACCTCCCTCCCTCCCTCTCCTTCCCTTTCCCTCTGCCTCCCTTCCCTCTCCCTCTCCCTTTTGCTTTCCTTTTCTTCCCCCTCTCTCTCCCCTTCCCCTACCTTTCCCTCTTCCTCTTCCTTTCCGTCATCCTTTCCCCCTCCCTCTGCCTCTCTTTCTTTCCTCTCCTCTTTCTCCCCTTCTCTGCCTCTCTGTCTCTGTCTCTGTTTCTTCTCTGCTTACAGGCATAGCTATACTCTGGAGCCCCATTTCTCAGAGTCCTCTACTTCCACAGCCCAAGTGGATAACCCGTGTCTGTCTCTTGATATTTTCCCTTAGAGTCTGAAAACCTGGATTACAGGCTGGGAGCCATTCATGCTTTGGTCTATAAGCTTCCCAACAAGAATCGGGATATGCTGGAACTCCTCATAAGACACCTGGTCAAGTACGTATCTGGTACAAAGGTCTCCTCCAGAGGGGCTGGCCAAGGGCTAGGCCTGATTCTATGTCAGCTGAATTGAGAATGACAGTGAGAATAGCTACAGCTCTTATTTCTGGTCTATAAGCTTCTAGAAATTCTCTAACTCTAGATATCAAGGGCTACAGTGAGCCTTGTCAGGTAGAGAGTACAGCTATCTTCTCTCCATTTTTCAGATGAAGAAACTGAGGCCAAGGGAGAGGAAGTGAGTTGCCCCATAGCGGATAACTAGTAAGTTGTGAATCTGGAACTTGAACCCAGGGCTCTGGCCTCCAAAGTCTTAGGGTTTTTCTTCCTCCCCCGGAAGCTTCTTTGAGAGGATATCAGATGTGGGAGTCTGAAGGCCTGGATTAGGGTCTAAGGTTTGCCATTGTCTGACCCAGCCTCAGTTTCCTCATCTGGAAAATGTAGAGAATAACACTTTTCCAACCTCCTTTGTAGAACTTCCAAGGAGTAAATGATGCCAGGGACAAGAAAATGCCCTCTTGGGTGTCTATTTTATAAGCCCCTTTGGGTAATTATCACTTGGTTGGGTAGCCTGAGAAAGCCAAGCAGGGATGGGGTGGGCCCTTCAGTGAGGGAAGTGGACTCTGTGCTGACCAGCTAGGATGGGGACAGCCTCCTGAGTGGCCTGAGCTCTCTTTGGGATGCCCTGGGCACACTTAAAGCACCAGGCTGGAAGGACCCAGAGGACATGGTTTCAAGGCTCAGGTCAGCTACTGAATACTATGTAATGTCAAGTCACTGTGAGGAAAGTAGCTTGGAAAACTTAAAATTACTCTCTTGGCCTCAGTTTCCACATCTGAAAATGAGGGGCTTGGTCCCAAAAATCTTAAAGGTCCCTTCTTTAAGATTCTTAAATTCTGTGTTCTTTATAGAAATCCATTCATCACTTCTCCCCTCCTGCAGCTCTGATATTCCATATTCTAAGGCCTCTCCCATCTCTGACATTCCCTGTTTTTAGGGACCTCCTGGCTCTGACATTCTATGATTTTGTAATATTCTAGACCAGAAATAATAATAACTCATATTTATCTAACACCCTACATTTTACAAAGTATTTTCCTCACAACAACCCTTTGGAGTAAGTAGTAGGAATATTATGCCCGTTTTACTGATGAGGAAAACAAAATGGAGGCCATAAGTATAGATGACCCTTTCTAAGAGTTTGCCTACAAAAGGAAGAAGAGCTCAAGTTTGGAGGGAAGTCTGGATCAAGTGAAGACTTTTTCAGTATGGTGGAGATGCCTCTACTTAGCAATGCAAGCCCACCCCCTTCTGGCTTTCTCTGGCTAGATTACACTAGCCTACTTGCTATTGTTCTGTATACACAGCATCTCATTTCTTGTCTCTGGGCTTCTGTCCCCAAAGTGTGGCTTGTCCTCCTGCCTTACCTCTGTCTCTTAGGCTCCCCTACCTTCCTTCAGGGCTTAGCTTCAGGGGTGTTTTCTACATGAGGCCTTTCCAGATCCACCCCCCAGTTGCTAGTCTCCCCTCTACTTCTACCCCATTACCTTGAGTTACTTTGTCTGTTTCACGTTTACTTCTCTGTTCGTATCTTCTCCCCTGATATACTGTAAACTTCTTGAGGGCAGGGCCTTTCTCATTTGTGTGTGCCTGGCACATAGAAGATACTTCATAAATGTTTGTTGATTGAAAACTTGACCTGGGCATCAACATAATAACTGACTTTTATATTTCTGCTTTAAGGTATGCAAAGTCCTTTATATAATTGTCTCATTTGATTCTCAGAACAAATGTATGAGGTAGGTGTGATTATTATCTCCATTTCATAGATGAAGAGCCTGAGTCTGAGAAAGGCTATGTGTCTTACAATGGAAAGGGCTCTGGAGTCAGAGGATCTGGGTTCACATCTCCTTCTGATGATTACTACTGTGTGACCTTGGACAAATCACTTGACTGATCTCTGTCTCAGTTTCCTCCTCTGAGAAGTCCCTTTCATCTCTAGGTCTAGGGTCTATAGGCTTGGCCAACAAAGGTCAATGAGCTAGCCCTATCCACTCAAGGTGCAGTGATGTTTTAATGCAATACATAATAATACAGGATAAGTGCCTTAAGGAGGTGTAAACAGGATGGAGGGAGGGAAGGATTGAATAGAGGGACCCTCATTGTAGTTTCTCAACCACCCTGTAAAAATTATCATCCCCGTTTTAAAGATAGGGAAATGGGGAAACTGAGGCTCACCAAGGTAAGGCTACATAACTAATAGGCTGTTAGGCCTTGAATCTAACTCTTCTGGCTTTCTATCCAATACTCTTCTGCTTGTACCAGTAAGTTGAAGATAATACAGTCTCTTTCCAAGGAACACGGATCCCTTCTGGTGCCTCCCAGAAAATTGGGAGGAGAGAGAAGGGCCAGGAATCTACATGGGAAACTCAGGGTTTTCCCCAGTGACATGCCAAGGTTGTCTTCTCTAAGGAAGGAGTCTTAGTGTTTAGAATCTGAGCTCTAGAGCTGGAAGGGATCTCAGAGGCCACCTAGTCTAGCCCCTTCATTTTACACATGAGGAGACTGAGGCCCAGGGAGGAGAAGGGACTTGGCCAGAGTCACACGTAGGATCTTGGATCTAGAGCTGGAAGGGGCCTTAGGGGCCAGTTAGTTCAACCCCCCTCATCTTATGCCTGAGAAAACTAAAACCAAGGGAAAGGACTTGTCTAGGGTAACACAACTAGAGAACGACTGAAGCAGGATTTGTACCCAGGTCCTCTGACTACAAAGCCATAGCTCTTGGTTTTTTAGGCATAACTTAGGTGATACTTCCTCCTTGTTGTTGTTCAGTCGACTCTTGGTGACCCCATTTGGGATTTTCTTGGCAAAGACACTTGACTTATTTGCCGTTTCCTTCTCCAGCTCATTTTACATATGAGGAAACTGAAGCAAATAGGGCGAAGTGGCTTGTTCAGGGTCACACAGCTAGGAAGCATCTGAGGTAGAATTTGAACTTGGGAAGAGGAGTCTTCCTGACTCCAGGCCTGGCAATCTTTCCACTGCAGCACCCCCTAGCATCACTTCATCAAGTCACTCTTTTTATAGAATTGGTCTACAGAGGCTCTTTAAAATTATAATATAACTCTGGAATGTGAGCTTTGGTTATTGCCTGTTTCCCCTCTCTCCTTAGAAAGTCTCTCTTTATTTTTCTCTAAATATCTTCAACTTTATACTTCTCCTTTTACTTAGGAGATTCTAATTTGTATTATAATTATTTATGCACATGCCTTTTCTCCCTTTTGAGACTCCTGGAGGGCATGGATCAGCTTCTTAATAAGATCTTAATAGTATTTCAAATGAATCAAGCTTGGCACATGCTCATGTGGGTAAGGCTGAACTAATATCTCCATCCCTGCTTTGCAGACAAGAATATTTAGGATGGAAACAGCATTGGATTTGGAGTGAAAAGAACACAGGTTTGGGAATGGGAGGACCCAAGTTCTAATACCACCTCTGGTGGTGTTTCTAGCAATGTGAGCTTGGGCAAGTCACTGCCCCTCTGGGCCTTCATTTGCTCCTTTGTAAAATGAGAGGGCTGGACTCAATGGACCCTACCAGTTATAGATCTAGAATCCTATGTGTGACCTTGGGCAAGTCACTCCCCCTCCACCCCATGCCTCAGTTTCATCTTCTGTAAAATGTTGGACTAGCTGACCTCTGAGGTTTCTTCCTGTTCAAGATCTAGGGGCCTATGGATGACCCCTCTGTAAAATGAGGAGGTTGAATTAGATAGGCCTCTGAGGGCCCTTCCAGACCTGCAGCTATGAAGGAAAGGGAAGGGGAAGGAGCAAACATTCCTTAAGTGCCTACTCTGTGCTAATAAACACTTTACAGATATTCTTTCATGATACTTTGGGCCTCCAAGTCCTAGCTCTGCTCTTTACTAACTGGGAGACGTGAAAAATGACATGGTTGTAGCTGCTAAGTGAGGGGCACAAGGCCTTCAGCCTGGGTCCTGTGAGCTGAGGGCCAGTGCCCTTTCCTCTCTTCCCTCTGCTTTGGGTCCTCCAATAGGACGTACTTGATAATGACTGACCTCTGAATACCAAGAAAAGGACCCCTCCATCCACCCAAGCTGCAGCTCCAGAACCTTGGTGCCAGATTCCAGAGTGCCAGGCAGACTGCCACTTCATTTCCTCAGCCTCTTTGCTTCACTGGGTGGCAGCATCGAGTTGATTTGGTCTTTGATGCTTAATCTCCAGAAATCTGGGTAACTGGAGACCGAGCCTTGCTTGCCTTTTAACTGGTGAAAGGGCCTTGTCACCAGCCTGGAAGGATCAAAGGCCTGGGCCTGCTGCTCATTACCATTTGAATGGCAATGTTTATCAAGCGCTTAACGATTTTGTACTAAGATCATTTAATTTGTCTCCTGCCTCAGGCCTCAAGTCTGAGAAAAGCAGCCTGGGTAGGGAACGAACAAACTTTGAAAGGCCCTCACATGAGGCTGTTGGGCTTGCTGGGGGCTTTGAGAGGCCAGCTGAGCAGACCCCCTCCTCCTCCAAATTGGGAGTTCTGGTGGGGCAGCCCACCTCTCAGGTGGGCCCTTTAGCTGTTTGAGTAGAAGCTGTTCTGCAGGTGGGGGCTGGGAGAATGGGATGGCTAACGGGCTGCTGGGTCTGGATGGCAAATTTCTCCCAAAGGCCTCTGACTTTTCCCTGCTTTCATCTCCTGCCCCACCCTCCCTAACCACTATTGCCATGTTCTCCTTGGGCTTTAGGGGCAGGGGATTGCCTTGCTTATGTAACTTCTTCTGCTTGGGATGGCCTCCTTCCAACACCCCCTTTGCTCTTCTTCTCTACCAATACCAGAATCAGGTATTAACACAAGTCTGGCTGTTAGCTCTGCCAGTCAGTCCTGGCACTTGGAGCAAAGTACTTTAGGAAACTGGGCCTTGGTATCTGTTTGGGTCAAGTAAAAGATACTGGACCTGATTATTTCTTGTATGCCTTCTAGCTCAAATGTCATTCAGTTATCCCTTCCCCATTGTGACTCTCCCCATCATGGTTTCAGTATTGCGGGTCAACATAAGGAATTAAATGGGAATTTGGGGGGAGTTTTGCAGAAACCGCAGAAGGGAAGGCCAGCAGATGACACAGAAAAAGTTCAGAAACTCAGAAATGTAGAAAATATCCATATAGTATTGTAGAGTGTCAACATATTTTTATCTTTCAATACCTTAATAATTCAGAGTTCTCTGATATGAAGGGAAGAACCAAAAATGTTAGGCAGATTTTCCAGATCATGGGAGCACTACACTCCTAATCCCCTCTCTGTGGAAGGAGTGTAACTATGTTCTATGTCATAGTAGAATCAGAGGGCCCTAGATCTAGATTTGGAAGGGCCCTCAGAGGTCAGCTAGTCTAACCCCTCATTTTACAGAGGAAGAAACTGAGGCCCAGGGAGGGGAGGGGACTAGTGTGATATCACACACCAGGACCTGGGAGGTCATCCCCTTAAGTCAACAAGCATTTATTAAAAGACTAAGTGCTGGGGACATGAAGAAGGGCAAAAAAACAGCCTTTGCCCACTAGGGTAATATGGTTGTGGTTTGTCCTTCTTTCTCAAAGGGGGCTGTGACATCAGGAAGATGATGCCATGATATGCAAGTGAATTGGGTTTGAGTGAAGGTGGGCTGTGCAAAGTCACCAGCCTCACTTTCTCCTCTGGAGCCATCTGGGTCCAGTAGTGAGATATAGATCAGGATGACTAAAGATGGCCCAGGATGCCACACTGCTCATACTGAGTCCCAGTGGTTTGCCATTTCCTTCTCCATCTCATTTTACAGATGAGGAAACTGAGGCAAATAGAGTTAATTGATTTACCCAGGGTCACACAGATTGTAAGTATCTGAGACTGGATTTGAACTCATGAAAATGACTTCCTGACTCTATTGACTGCAATGCCACCTAGCTGCCCAGGCTGACTTCAAGTACTGGGTTTCTAATCAGAATATACAAGTTTAGACCTTAGCTGAATTATATCCCTTCTCTGGATCTCAGTTTCTTCCTCTGTAAAATAAAAAGTTTTGGACTAAATGGCAGAAGGATCCCATCCTGGTCTAAATTCTGTGGTCCTAAGGCAAGGATGGGGAACCTGCAACCTTGAGGCCACTTGTGATCCTCTAGATCAGCAGTTGGTTCTCAACCTGTGGGTCATGACCCCTTTGGGGGTCGAACTAGGTCGCCTAAGACCATTGGAAAACACATATTTCCAATGGTCTTAGGAACAGAGACACCACTCCTCTATCTGTCTCCAGGCGGGTCTGCCCACATGCAGATACGCCCACATATGAGTATTAAAGGGTCGGGGCATTAGGAAGGTTGAGAACCACTGATCCAGATCCTCAAGTACAGCCTTTTGACTGAATCCCAACTTCACAGAACAAATTCGCTTAATAAAAGGATCTGTTCTGTGAAATTTGGACTCAGTCCAAAGGCCACACCCGAGGACCTAGAAGGCCATATGTAGCCTCAAGGCTGCAGGTTCCCCATCCCTGGCTTAAGGTCTCTTATTGCTGTAACAAGCAATCAACCAACAGTTCAGGTTTTAATTTGCTAGGCTTCATTTTGAAGAAAGTGAGGTTCTCAAAGGTTAATTAAGGGTCTTACCCAGAATTACCAGCCTGTGTGTGTGTGTGTGTGTGTGTGTGTGTGATAGAACCTTGACTCAAACTAAGGTCTTCTGACATGTCCAGTGGCCTTAATAGTACAGAAATCCAGCCCCTGTCACCTCCCACTTTGCATTATTTCTAAGCTGTTGGCCTTCTCTCCCCAAACTGATCGTGCCTTACCCAGGTCTTCATCATCTTTCCCTTTACATTCCCAGCCCAGCATTGGGCAGTGAGGGACTCATTTGGTTCATTTCTATGTCTTCTTTTTCACAGTGTGTGTGAGCACAGCCGAGAGAACCTGATGTCTCCCTCGAACATGGGAGTAATATTTGGGCCCACTCTGATGAGGGCTCAGGAGGATACTGTGGCTGCCATGATGAACATTAAATTCCAGAACATTGTGGTGGAAATCCTTATTGAGCACTTTGACAAGGTATGTGTGCGTCCCACCGTTTGCCCTCCCTGTTGGCCCCCCCCTTAGTAGCCTGGCCTTGGCATCCCCCTTCTTCCCTTGGTGTCCTGGCCTTTGGTGTCCCCCTCCTTCTCTTCGTGGCCTGGCGTTGGTGTTCACACTGGCTGCAGCCACATGGGTTCCTATATACTTTCCCTGATTCCGATTGGGAAGCTGATGAACAAATCCCATTTTTATTAAAACAAATGCTTCTTTTTAAAATGGAGAGCAACTTTATGCATTGAAAGTACAAGGTAACAGAACCTCTAATGGGTCCCTAAGAGACTTTTTGGTAATAATATAGTTCATACTTCCGTACCTTGGGCTTTTGCAGACCAGTTTGCATCCATTAGCAGACCTCTGAGACTGTCTGGTGTGACCCCGTCATTTTCGAGCCTGCGAAGCCAAGGTTTTGAGAAGGGAAATGACTTGGCCAATTTCACATAGTTAATCAGCGTGCCTGAAAGCAGTCACTGACCTGTACTCATTCTCTGCCACCAGATTCCTCCTGCATTTTGAGGTAGCTAGAGCCGGCCTGATGGTCCCCATTTTACATAGTGGCTGTAAGATTTGCAAATTCCTTTATGGATATTACCTGCTTGGACCCTCATCATAGCCCTGGGAGGCAGGCGATATGATCATCCTATTTTATCAAGGACAGAAGTGAGCCTGAGAGAGGCTCACTCAGCTAGTGAGTGGGAGGCACTCTGATCTTCCTGTCTCGAAGCCCAGGGGGAGGCACTCTGATCTTCCTGTCTCGAAGCCCAGGGCTCTGGCCATTACATGGCCTAGCTGCCCTAAATGAGGAAACTGAGTCACCTCCTCAGAAGCAAGGCTTTCGGACTCAAAAAGCCAGAATTCTTTCCACTCTGTTTTACCTATTTTTGTTCATCCCAAGCCATCAGACCATAGAATGTTAGCAGTACAAGGGCCCTTCCGAAACCCTCAGACTCCCCTCTGTGATTTTATTAGTCTAAGAAATATCCAGGTGGGTAAATGCTAAGCGATGCAGATTTGGTGTCCTAGAGAGTTGCCCAGGGTCACTCCACAGGGTTATATCTGAGACAGGATTTAAACTAAGGTCTTTGTGGCTCCAAGGCCAGCCCTGTCCACCTTACGGTCTCTCCAAAAGAGACCTTGGAGCATAGAAAGTAGAACTGAAAATAGAATATGACAGCTTGAAGGAACGTAGAACAGCATATACGCAACATTGCCTAATGCCTTAACTCCTACACCCCCAGGCTGGGTCCTCAGCAGGGTGACTGTTCCACTTGTGCTGTACACAGAATGCTAGGACTGAGAGGACCTTTGAACATAGAACTTCAGAGCTGGGTGGAACTTCAGAATGTAGAACATAAATTGTCAGAGCTGGAAGACATCTTAGAACATGGAATGATAAAGTATAGGGGACCTGGGAATATAAAATATCAGAGCTGGGAGGGGCCTTAGAACAGGGAATGTCAGAGCTGGGAGGGGCCTTAGAACAGGAAATGTCAGAGCTGGGGCAGACCTTAGTACAGGGAATGTCAGAGCTGGGAGGGGCCTTAGCAAAGGGAATGGAATGTCAGAGCTGGGAGGGCCCTTAGAACAGGGAATGTCAGAGCTGAGAGGGACCTTAGAACCCAGAATGTCAGACCTTTTTGTGGCAGGGGGGATTTTTAAAGCCCATCTCCTCGCTCTCATTCCTGGGCCAGAGGAGCCATTTCATTCTGAGAGGGCAGGCTAGTAGGGATGAGACTGTTTTCCGGAATTTGGAAGCCTGAGCGATTTGGGTTATTTCCCTCTCTGAATGGTGGCTGTTGGGGAGGCTCAGAGGCTCTCTGCCCTTTCTGGTGTTTGCTGTATCTCAGGTATGCTGACACTATAACAGGAAGAAGACTGGTTGGGAAATTGGGGGACCAGGGCTGGTCCCAGTTCTTGTACTTACAACTGGGTGACTTAGGAAAGGAATTTCATCCCTCAGGGCTTTAGGGTGGGAAGGCCTGCATTCAAATCCAGCCTCAATTACTAGCTGAGTGACCTGGACAAATCACTTGTCCCCAGTCAGCCTTAGTTGTCTCAGATGTACATAGAAGTCAGAAAAGGACCTCTCCCAGGCTTGTGGTGAGAACCAAGTAATATATGTAAGGTGCTTAGTATGGCAGCTGGCACATAGTAGAAGGTTTATAAGTTCTTGTTTCCTTCCTTCCTTCCTTCCTTGCTTCATCCCTCCCTTCCTCTGGAAAGTAAAGATCAGGGTTCTTTACCTGGGGCCCATGGATAAATTTCAGGGGGTCAATGAACTTGGATGGGGAAAATGACAGGTTAATTTTCTAATCTGTGGTATTTTATTTTATGCATTTTAAAATCCCGATTCCTTAAGGAGCCCTAGGCTTCACCAGCCTAGGGCCAGTGCACAAAAGGGGTTAAGAAGTCCAGGCCTCAATGGTCTGCAAGATCCAAACACAGACTCCAGAGCTAGAGATTTCACTCTATCTCTCTCTGAAATTCCTCATCCCTGATTTTAACTTTAGAAAGATGCTGCTTTTAAGTAAAATGAGGTTTGTTAGTGAAGGCAGTTAGAGAGGACAGCTTA
>CM053582.1:7824000-7888014 GCA_028627135.1 Pseudochirops cupreus
GGGGGGGATGGAGAGAGAGAGAGAGTGAGAGAGGGAAATAGAGAAGGGGAGAGGGAAAAAAGGAGAGAGAGAAAGAGGAGGGACAGAGGGAGAGAGAGAAGGAGGGACAGAGGAAGGGAGGGAGAGAAAGAAAGAGAAAGAGAGAAGGAAAGACAGAGAAAGAGAAGGAGGGACAGAGAAAGAGGAGGGGCAGAGGAAGGGAGGGAGAGAGAGCATGTGCATGTCTGTGTACATGCATTTGGTGGCTCAAAATGTTGGGCTTGTGAAGAAGTCCACAGTTGCTCATGTAAATGTCAAGGAAAATCCCAGCCTAGCAACAATGGAATGGGTTCTCTCCAGAAGTAGTGAGTTTCCTGGCCAATGTAGGATGCCCTCTGGCCCAGACTGCTACTGGCGCCCTTCCTGCCCAGGGTGGGCTCTGAGGTTCCTTTCAGTTCTAAGATTCTGGGTTGGTTCTTGGTCGACCTGTGGTTTGACTGACTGCCATTACATTGAATTTCTCCCCTTCAAGACACACAGTCTGAGCTCCTTATAATCACTGTGACTTCGGGCAAATTGCTTAGGTTCTCTGTGCCTCAGTTTCCTCATTTGGGAAAAGAGGGGCGGCAGGGGACAATTGCATGTCTCCTTCAGCTTTGTAGGCCGTGCTTCTTTGGTCCTGCTCACCTGGCTCAGTCCATCTCTCTCTCTCTTCCTTCCAAGCCCCAGACTTGTTCTGAAAGTCAGCTTCTGTGGCCTGTTCCCAACCAGCAGAGGGCAATAATGCAATTTGACAAGCCATCTGCACCAGCCCATCCTGGAATGACAGCCGGCTAGATATTGCTATAGCTATAGAGACACATCTGTCTATATGTATAGAGGAAGAGGATGAGGGGGAGAGAAGGAGCATCTAATTAAGGCAGGTCTTCCCTGACTTGCCTTTAATTTCTGAAGTGATAAGGTTAAGCCAAAAGTTATTAAAAATAACATTTTCTTCATTTGTGCACGGGAGGATATTCTCACGGTCTAATATCTATTTAGCTTGAGCTTTAGCAAACATTTGAAATGAACCTGCAGAAAATGTCTTTTAAGTGGTGATTTATTAAGACAGAAATGTAACAGAAGTGTTCATTAGTCACAGTGAACCAAAGGGATCACAGCTTGGATTTTTCAGTTCTAGCTAAATCGATTTCTCCCATGCTCTGAATCCCCGTACCCCTGAAGTTCAGGGAAGCTTGGGAAACAAACATCTCTGGTGATCTGCAGGCCAGGTCACGGCAGCAAGAAGGGACTTTGCTTGGACCAAGAAGAAGGGACTCTTCCCTTACTCTCATCCCTGGTTGTAATTTTTAGAGAAAGACCACAGAGAGATCACAGAGGCTAGCTAGCCCCTTCATTTTTCAGATAAGGAGGCCCAGAGCATTGTCCAGCATCACATAAATAGGCAGGATTCAAATCTAGGGGCTCTGACTCTTGCCTAGTTATTAACCCAATCTGACCCTGCCTCATTCTGCCCTCCAAGACCCATGAAACCCTACATTTCTGATTCTTCCTTCTTCCCTTTACATCCCAGACCCTTCTTCCTTGATTCCGGATTATTCCAGGGAGGATAATGTGTGCTGAAAACCAGGTGGCTATTTCCTGGAGTTAGCCTGAGAACAGGCATTGCCTTTGATGGGTGACACCCCGTAACCCTTCCTGGATTTGGAGCCAGGCTGTTGTTTTCACATCATTGTCAGGAGGGTCTAAGTTCATTGTGTGTCTTCCTGATCCCCTGATCCCAAAGCTGCTGGCCCAGACTTGGGCAGACAGAGCATAGCTGACAGGCCCTTACAGTTTTTGTTCTAGGTCAGAGACTTAGGCTTGGACAATTAAGACTGCACAGCCTTCTCAAGGTGTGGGCCTTGTCCCAAAGCAAGTCTGATGATACCCTCTTGACAAGCTGAGGTCCGACTACCAGAAATTCTTTGTGGCTAAGGAGACAAATTCAGAGGATCAGAGTTCTAGAGTGGAGAGAAACCTTAGGGGCCATTGATTCCAACCGTCTTGTTTTACAGAGGAGGAAACAGGCCCAGGGAGGTGGGGTGATTTGCCCAAGGGCATACAGTTATATGTTGGTGGTAGGATTTGAATCTCGGTTTTTCAACTCCCATTGGTGCTCTGTTCCCTATACCAGACTGCCTTCCTGGGAGAATCCAGAATCAAGGAAGAAGGGTCTGGGGTCTTAAGGGAGGAAGGAAGAATCAGAGGCTTAGGATTCCATGGGTCTTGGAGGGCACAGTAAAGTGGGGTCAGGTTAGGTTAATATCAAAGTCAGGCATAAACATGGAGCTTGTCAGGCTCGGGAAGGGCTCAGTACTCTCACTCTCTTTTGTCTGCAATAGCCCTGGAATAACAGTGCTGATAGAAATGAGACCTCGTCAAGATGCCGTCAATTTTGTTATTGTTCAGCTATTCTTCAGTTGTGTTCAAGCTCTTTGTGACCCCATTTGGGGTTTTCTCGGCAGAGATACTGGAGTGGTTTGCCATTTTTTTCTCCAGCTCATTTTATAGATGAGGGAACTGAGGCAGACAGGGTGAAGTGACTTGCCCAGGATCACACAGCTAGGAAGTGTCTGAGACTAGATTTGAACTCAAGTCTTCCTGACTCCAGGCCTGGTGCTTTATCCACTGCAGCACCACCTAGCTGCCATTACTTCCTGCCAATCTGGATGATAGACTGAGACTTTAAAGTGGGGTCTCTCTTCTGGCCTTAACCCTTGGATCGTGCACCCAGTAGACCCTTAATAAATGTATGTTGCCTGAATTGATCCCATCACACGTTTTTTTTTAAAATGTACAATTAACTTCATTTGAGTAATTTGAAACACTAAGATTCTATTTTTAGTAGTCCTTTTGTGGTCTGCATCAAGGAGAAAAATTAGTATGTCTCCTACTCATTCCCTTCCTAACACTTAAAAAAAATTTTTTTAAATAAGCATTTTTTCTCTCTTCCACTCCCTATATAGTCAAAGAGCCCCATATGTACACCTTTTTTTTTTTAAGGACAGATTTGGGGATTCTATCAGTCCAGATGGTTAAATGGGACCTTGGCCAGAGTGTTAAGTGGAGACTCAAGAGAACACTGGGCTTTTTCTGGCTTAAGTTCTGTTGGTTGGGTTTATAGTAATTTGAGTTGCATTTTATAAAACCTGATATTTCAGCCTGGAAATAGTATCTGGGGAAGAACTACATTGCTACTCAAAACATCCCTGACTTCCAAGAGTTAGAACGATACTAAAGCTTTTGCTCATTGTAGTTTGAAATCCTTGGGCCCAGACCTAAAGAGACCCTCCAGGCCATAGAGAAGGGTAGAGATTGGGCTCCTCCAGGCTCTGCCATGCAGATTCTTTGGATCCCCCAACTCAGCACCTTGTTGGCCAAAGTACCCAGCGGCCGGGGCCCTTGGCGGCCCTAAAGGAGAGCCGAGGGGTACTGCCCACGGCCAATCTGAACTAAAAATGGTGATTCTAGACTAGAGAGTGACCTCAGTTCTCTAGCCCAGCCTGGTTCTTTTCCATCAATGTCTCAGAGAGGATGGTTGTAGGCTAAGCTGTTACTAGAACAGAGTCTAGATTGGAAGGAACAGTCAAGGCCAAGATCAAAGTCCAGTGGAACATGATGGATTTCCTCAGTCTCTTAGGGCTCTAGGTTTCTTGGCTGGAGAGTGATGTGGGAATCCTCAGGGATCCTTTCAGAGGTCACTGTCAGAGAGTTTTCCTACTTGGGCCAAGGAAAGCCCAGGACTTTGTTTCCTTCCTCCTTCAAATATTGGAGGAAAAAATGGCACTCGTCCAGCACCATCTCCACACAATAATTTGTTTTCATATCCTAGGTCTAGATCTACAAAGAATCTCAGAGGCCATCTAGCCCAACCCCTTCATTTTACAGAGGAAGAAACTGAGGCCCAGGGAGGGGAAGGGACTGGCCCAAGGTCACATAGGCAGCAAGTGCCAGAGGGGGCATTTGATACCAGGTCCTCTGACTCTGGAACCTGCTCTTTTCATTGTACCTTAAAATGGTCTCTCCTCTACCTACCAAAAAAAAATATATTATGAAAAATCTCAGGCATTGTTTCTCTGGGAAGCCTCTGACTGAAATCACCACGGTAAATACTGAGGACGGGGTCTCTGTGTGTTTTTATTCATCCATGGAAGCCCCCACCTCTCACTCTCCCCTCTAATACAGTACTCTGCCCATAGCAAATACTTTCCAAGTGGTGTTCAGTTACCTAGCACCTAGGTTGCCTTTCTCTGCTCTGCGGGCCCTGGGCAAAGGTCTCGGCAAATCACTCACAGTCTTCCAAAGGAAGCACCATATATAGGGCTCACCAGTCAGTCTTGGCCTGGAAATCTGTACCAATTGTAATCTTGCAGGACTTGTGGTTGGTAATGAAGAGACCCAAAAAGCATCTAGTCCCAATCTCCTCATTACGGAAACAAGGACATTGAAGCTCAGAGAGGTTAAGATATTTGCCCAGTTGCACAGCTGCAGAGTCTAGAATCAAAACCTGGGCGGCTGCCTCTCCATCCATTTCATTCTGTTCCCAATGCTCTTTATACGTTTGAATCATGCTTCCACTATTTATCACCATTTGCCCTCTCTGATTCAACCTCAGGGCTCATTGTCTGCAACAACTAGAGGCCAGGGAGCCTCAGATACATTGAACTCCACCAAGCTGGGCTTGCTCTGTGGGCTGGAGGTGTGGTGCAGAGGATTTACTCTGCTGGGGACCTGTGACTGACTTTAAGGAAAGATCATGGCTCAATGAGAAGCTCCCCCCCCCCACCCCTGCCTCGCTCCCCCTGCCATAGGCTGCCTTTTAAGAACCATCTATCATAGCAATCTTAACGCCCCCCCCCCCAAACTGCTTTCCCAAGGTTCCCACCCACTCCTTCCGCATCTCCAGGAAGGTCAGCTTCTCTGGTCTCTGCCAGGGATATGATCTATCGCTTTTGGCCCCAAAATCATCCACAGAACAATGCTTTCTCTCCTGTGTGGGGCAAGCCACCAGGAGCCTTGGTGTTCCATTGCACAGACTGGAGGGAAAAATACCCTCAAACTTTACTCTCCAGCTTTGAACCAGCTGGAGCCAGCCAAGGGCCTCTGGAAAGCCTCCGAAAATCCTGCATCCGGAGAGGAGCATTTCCTCCTGGCTCCGAAAAGAACCACTTGATTGTGGTCTTCAATTTGACAAGTTACCTCCCCACCTTTGGGAAATTTCTTGCCAAGCTCAGTGACTAGTCCTGGCTCTTCTATGAACTCCCTATGTGGCTATGGGCAAGTCCCTTCCCCCTCCCTGGGCCTTAGTTTCCCCCTCTGTAAAATGAGGGGGTTGGACTAGGTGGCCCCTGAGGCCCCTTCCAGCTCCACATCTAGGATCTTATAATCCAGAATCAAGGATAGATCTGTGGCTAGAAGGGACTTGAGAGGCCATCGAGTTCAATTTCATTTGACAGGTCAAAATTGTATAAGTGACTTATCCAAGGTGATGCTGTTAGTGATGAAGCTGGAACTAGAACCCAAGTCTCCTGCCTTGTAATCAATCCATAGTTAGGAGGCTCCCAAGAGAATGTCTGGTCTCCTCTTCCCACATTCCCCTTTCAGGGGCTGTACTTTGGGAAATAGACGCAGTATCTAGTTAGAATGTAAGCTCTTTGAGGGCAGGGTAGATTACTTCTGTCTTTGAAACCCCAAGCTTTAGCACAGTATCTGACATATAGCTGAATCTGAGTAAATTGTTGTGGATTGATTTAATAGCTGTATCACACATTAGGTATGAAGGCATTCCAAATAGTGGTTTGATGTTTACCCATAATTGTGGTTTTGAAGTAAATCTCTTCGTTTGACAGTTATTCAATGAGAGGCTATGTAAGACCATGTGAGTAGTGCTGCAAAGAGCATATTGGAGCCTATGGAATCCTAGGATCCATATAGCTAGAAGGGATGCTAGTTACTTCCTAGCGTTAAAACCACACTAAGACTTTTGGGACACCCTGTACAAGCACTCAGGGTAGGTATATGTGTGTATACATATGAATATATGTGTATGTGCATGTTTTCTTATTTTTATGCAAATAGTTTTCCAATAAGGAATCCATCTCCTTTTAAAATTTCTAGTCAAATAGGCATCTAGGCAGGAGTTTACTGACTTCTCCCACTCTTTGGGCTAGCCCAATGTAGCAGGAAACAAAGAAGGGATAGCCTTATCATAGGACCCAGGAAGAACCAGGATTCTTCCATGCATTTTTTTTAGGGTTTGCCCCAAGTACGGTAATTGTTTTTGTTTTGTTTTTCATCTGGCACAGGAAAGGAAAGAAAAGCTCTTCATTCAAATAAAAATATGTGGACACATTTGTTTACTTTCAAACAGAAGTTGAAGCTAATGATGACTCAGTTTTACTCCAGAAGAGGGACCTCTGGTTTTTAATGAGGGGAAGCAACGTTTGGACTTCTGATTCATGCTGCCCTCCGTCTGGTAGCTTTGTGTGGTTTGGGGTTTTTCTTTCTAAGAATCCTTTCCCTCAAATAATAATCTTGGGGGGGGGAATCCCTGAGAATATAATATTTGCGAGTAAAAGGTTTGTAGTGTTTGTTCATTTCTACAATTGTTTCAGTGGTTAAACTAATTGGAGGACAGGGCATGTGGATAGAAATGTCAGCCGTAACATGTGGTTTTCATTGTTTCTATTGAGAAAAGGGATGATATTAATCTGAAAGGTTGTTTTCTTTAGCTTTTTTTTTCTTTATCTGCCACCATCCATCAGCTGTCTTCTAAGAGAAAGTTACTACCAGTCTTCCTAGGGTGCTTATTTATTTACTCAGGTAAAATCTTACGGTCCTTGCTCGATGTTCAGGTCCCCTCCAGATCAGTAAAAGGTTGTGCTAGAATGAGTCGGTCTGGAATTTAGGAGGATGGGGTTGTTTTGAGACAGAGTAGCCCAAGGAAAACAGATCTCTGGGGAAAGAACACAGGGACATCTGCTTTGTTTTTCTCATCCCAAGACACCGTTCTGTCTACTCTTATAACCTTGAATACAGTTATCCCTTGAACATCACAATTTTCCCAATTGCAGCTTCGATATAGCAAGGATTGGCATAAGCAATTAAATGGGAATTTGGGGGGGAGGTGGAGTTTTGTGGAAGTCACAGACCTGTGAAGGCCAGCAGACAACGTAGAAAAAGTTTAGAAACTCAGAAATGCATAAAATATGTGTACCGTATTATATAATAGCAGGAAAAAAGAGAAGGAAATCTACACAGCCAGAAGATTTCTGTGGTACGAAGGGAGGGCCAAAAGTTTCACACAGATTTTCCAGATGGAAGAGGCACCATGTCCCTAACCCCTGCAAAGCTGAAGGGATAACTGTCTATACTTTTTCAGTTTTAGCATTTCTTTCCATGGTTTTAAATGTAGAGCTATATAGAAGTCTAAAGGGCTTGTTAAGTGCTAGGACAAAAGTGTGTAATATTGGACATCTCATGACTGATGAGATACGGGTCAGCAGGCCGATACAAGGAGACCCCCAATCTTCCCATTTCAAACCAGTCCTAGACTACACATGCAGCTGTGATTACCCCCTAACCCTCTAATTTTTTTCTCCAGTTGACTTTTGGAAAGTTTGAATTGTATTCAGAATTAAATTAGTTAGCATATGTAAAATGCTGGCAGGCCTTAAAGCATTATAGAAATGCTACCTATTAGCCTACTTTTTCCTAACTGGAACTGTCTAAAGCTCCTCCCAACTTTCCTCTGGCTTCTTTATCTCCTCCCCTCAAGTCATTTGGTGGAATCTCAAAGGTGCCTTCTAAATTCTGTGATCCTGTGCCCTTTCGTTGCCAACAGTCTTCTTCAAGTCCCTGCTGGAGGCAGGGAAACCAGTGAAGAGGATATTGCAATAATCCCCAGGAGAAGACTTGCATTTAGGCGGTTAGGACATGAGACAGGAAAAGGGAAGGATGGGAGGTGTGATGAAGCTATGAATTGGATGTGGGCAGAGAAGGAGAGCAGAGTGAGTAGAGGACAAGGCCAGGCTTGTTAACCTGGGCTCTGGAAGGGTGCTGGTACTCTGTCTACTTCAGAAATTAGGGGCAAAGGTAGCTTTATGGAGAGAGGTAACGCGGCCTGTTTGGGCCAAGGTGAGTGTGAGGAGTCCATGGGATGTGCGGTGGGAGATGTCAAAGAGGCAGTTGGGGATGCAGCTCACAGGAGAAAGGAGGGTGGGAGATGGCGATTTGAGAGTCATCTCTGGAGCCATGGGCATGTGTTGCCTTATGACATTATCTGTTGCTTGTCTCCTGTCTCATTATTTAACTTAACTTTTCTTATGTTTATATATGAGCTTCTCAGTTAGAGGATAAATAATAACAACTGACATTTATATAGAGCTTGAAAGTTTGGAAAGGGCTTTATATTATCTCCTTTGATTCTCCCAGAAACCCTGGAATGTGCTTTGTAAACCATAAAACATCAAATAAATGTGAACCTAGAGTTTCCCAGATGAGAGGAACCTTAAAATGTGGACTATCCCAGCTGAACAGAACCTTAGTATTCTTAGAATTTTAAACTCTTCCTCCTCTTCCCGCCTTTGGTTTCTCCTTCTTGTTCTAGAAACAATAATCAGATCAGTACAGCCATTGCTACTGAACTGCGTAGAGCAAGCAGTCTCCTGCCCCATAGCTCCATTCACCATTCCTGTGACTCCCCAAACCAGGACTCCCTTTCCTGTATAACAGTTCTCTATGTGTCTTGTGTCTTCTTAGTAGCATGGAAGTTCCTTGAGGGCAGGGACTGTCTCAGCACCTAACTTGGTATTTGGCACATAGTAGGTATCTAATCAATTTTTTCATTTGTTCATTTCAACATAGAGTATTGATGCTGGATAAGACCCAGACATTAGACCATGAAATGTTACAAAGTCACAAAGGGGCTTTCTAGAACATCTCTCACAGCTAGTAAGTGAGTCAGGACTAGAACTCAGATCTTGGTGCACCCATTTGAGTATTCTTTCTGGCACACCACCCTGTCTCTCTCTTCCTATTTTCAGATCACTATGCCCTTTCAGGAGTAAATAAGCCAGCAGGTGCTTGCTGGGAACCAGAGAGGGAGTGAGCTGATGCATCATCTGGAAAACTCTAAAGCCTAGGACTGGAACCATTGGATTTGCCTCAGGTTAAGGTCCTAGGCATTTATATTCAGATCTGGCAGAGGAAAGGGAGAAAATAGCAAAGAAAAACAAAATAAAAGAAAACCCACTTCTAGGGAAGGCTACTTTGGAGGGGGCAGTGACTGGCTGGCTTCTGGGAGGATAGAGACACTGGTGATTTGGCAACTCTGTGGTGATTGAGCAGAGCAGCTCTCATGGAAGAAGGCTTAGGAGCAATCTTTTTTTAATATTAATTTCTTTATTATGAAATTGATAGTTATCAACAAACACAATTATCTCCATAAGCAAAGAAGGACCGAAAAAGAGGATCGTACTTGAAACTGAATTTATCGTGGATAGCTTTTTATAAAGGGTACATCAAACTGACAGTGAGAATACTAACACTGGCATTATTGTCTGTCCTTCCTCTCCCTTCTCTGTACTGCTTAAATATTTCATTGGTGCTCTTTTATGAGGGGGCATCACTATCACTCTTCTCTCCCTAAATAAAAACTCTACCTTGTAACAAAAAATAAAAGACTGCCCTTGATGAAGAAGGAAATACAGTGGGAAGAGCTCTGGTTCTGGAGTCAGAGGACTAGGATTCAAATCCTGCCTCGTAAGTGTTTGATTCTTGTCTCCTCCTTTAGATTGTGAGCCCCTTGGGGGCAGGGACTGTCTCTTGCCATTTTTTTGTATCCCCTGAGCTTAGTGCAGTGCCTGACAGTGCCTTAGTATGATACTTATTATGTGTGACCTTGAGAAAATCCCTTTACCCCCTTAGACCTCAGTTTCCTCCTCTGTAAAATGGGGTATGTGTGGATGAGATGGCTTCTGAGGCCCTTTCTAGCTCTAGATCCACCAATCCAAATATGTACAAATTGTATTGTGTTGGCCTTGTCCAAAAACATGGATCTTATTTTATACTTGCAGTCCATCACCTCTCTGTCAAAAGGTGGGGAGCAGGCTTCCGGAGAAATGGTTGGCTATTGCGTCGCTTAGCATTCTTAAGGCTTTCAGAGTTGTTTGTCTTCAAAATAATTGTTCTCCTGATTCTGCTTACTTCACTCTGCATCAGTTCCTATAAGTCTTCCCGGTTTTCTCTGAATCTGCTTTTCATCTTTTCTTCTGGCTCAGTAATATCCCATCACATTCGTAGATCTTCATTTGTCCAGCCGTTCCATAACTTATGGGCACCCCCACTTTGCTTCCAGTTCTCTGCTACCACAAAAGTGCTACTATAAATATTTTTGTACACAGAAGTCATAGTGTCATAGATTTAGACTTGGAGGGGATCTTTCTCTAACCATCATCATCTTACAGATGAAGAAAATGAAATCAAGAAAGCTTAACTCACTTGCCTAGGGTCATGTAGCTAGTAAGTTAGTATCTGAGACAGAATTTGAACTTGAGTCTTCCTGCCTCCTGGACTCTATCCACTGCACCACCTAGCTGACAAGAGGGTCCTTTCCTGGGTCTTTTGTCTCTTCAATTTATATGCCTACTAGTGGTATTGCTGGGTCCTATAGGATCCGTACAGTTTGCCAAGCTGATAGCTGGGAGGTGGAGCCTCAGAGTTCTTTGAATTTGCAATTCTCTTGTTAGTGGTTTGGAGCATCTTTTATATGATTGTTGATAGCTTGTTTTTCTTCTTTTGAAAATTGCTTCTTCATATCCTTCAGCTATTTAACTATATTCATATCCATTCCCTAAATGGATTTCCAGTAGACATCTCAGATTCAGCATGTCCCAAACTGAACTCATTATCTTTCCCCATAAACTCCCTCCTCCTCCCCACCCCTCCAACTTCCCTATTAATGTTGAGACACTATCATCTTCTTGGTCCCCCAGGCTCAAAACCTATGACATCCTCAACTCCTTGTTGTCTCTCCTCCTCCATGTCCGTCAGCTGCCAAGGCCCGTCTGTTTTGCCTTTGCCACATCTCTTCCATATGCCCCCTCTCTCCTCTGACACGGCCACCTCTTATCATCCCCACTCCTGGACTATTGAGGAGAGAGGGGGTCTGCCTGCCTCAATCTCTTCCCCACTCTGAAGCATCCCTCTATTCAGCTGCCAAAGGGATTTTCCTAAAACGCACAGATTTGACCATGTCACTCTGCTTCTCAATAAACTCTAGTTGTTCCCTATGGCCTCTAGGAGCAAATAGAAAATCTTCTCTTTAGTATTCAAAGCCCTTCATCTCCTAGCCCTCTTTAAATCCCACCTTCTATGGGAAACCTTTTCCAAGGCCTCTTAATTCTAGTGCCTTCTCTCTTTTAATGATTTGCTGTTTGTCCTGTCTAGGGCTTATTTGTACATAACTGTTTGCTTGCTGTCTCTCCTGTTAGATTGTGAGCGCCTTGGGGGCAGGAACTGTCTTTTGCCACTTTTTGTCTCCCCAGCGCTTAGTGTAGTGCCTGACAGTAAGACACGTAATAAATGCTTATCGCTTGATACATATTTTAGATATAGGACCTTTATCAGATAAATTTACTACAAAAGGCCTTTTTCCCTCCCAGTTAACTTCTTTCCCTTCTGATTCTGACATCATTGATCTTGTTTGTGCCAAAGCTTTTCAGCTTTATGTAATCAGAATTGTCCATTTTATCTCCTATATCCTCTCTGACCTTTGTTTAGCTACAAACTGTTCTCCTGTCCATCACATCTGCTTTCCTGCGTCACTAATTCATTTATGCTACGACTTTTCACATTGAGGTCATGTGTCCATTTAGAGCTTACTGTGGTATAAGATGTTGACCTTGACTTAATTTCTCCTAAACCTATTTCCACGGGGAGTTTTTTGGCAGATAGTAAGTTCTTAGCCCCGTAATTGGTGTCCCTGTATTTACTGAATGCAGTGCCATTACATTCCGTTATTTCTGGGCCTTGTGAACCTAATCTGTCCCGCTGCTCAACTTTGATTTCTTACCCAGCTTTGTGGTACTTCTTCTGATTATTTACTTCACATTCTTCACCTTTTGTTCTCACCGATGAGTTTTGTTATTATTTTGTCGAGTTCTTTGGAGTGAGTCCTTGGGTAGTTTGGCATGCCACTCAATCTGTCTCCCATAGAAACACCAAAAACCTTAGGTAATGTTGGCATTTTGATTGTATTAGCATGGCCTAACCTTGAGCAATCAATTCAATTCAGTGAATATTCATTAAGTGCCTACTATGTGCCAAGCAATCAATTGCTCTTCAATGATTTAAATCATCCTTTTTTCTGTAAAGAGTGTTTTATAGTTATATTCCTATAACCTCTATATGAGTCTTGGTAGGTGAGCTCCCAGATACAACCCATAATTATTTTGGACGGAATTTTCTTAATGACTGCTGGATTTTGTTGGTAATCTCTAGAAAGGATGACAATTTGGGTGTAGGTTATTTTATATCCTGTTGCTTGACTGAATTGGTTAATGGTTTCTATTCATTTTTAGTTGAACTGTTAGTCTTCTTTAAGTAAACCATCATATTTTTGTCAATTACCAAAGAAGACAATTTTCACTTTCCTCCTCTGTGCTCATTCCTTCAATTCCCTTTTCTCATTTTATTGTCCCAACTAGCACTTTTATAACTGTGTCAAGTAATGGTGGTGACAATGGCCATCTTTGGTTTAGCTTTGATCTTATGGGAAAGACCTCTAGACTTTCTCCATTATGGAGAATGATACCTCTTGGAGTTCATTCTCTATGGTTCTCTGAGGGCTCTGTTGGCTTAATCAGCCAACCAAAGGGTGTGTCTTGGTGGTATTTGTTTGTGTCCATCTGGTGCTAGGAGAGACTTTGGCACAGATACTGACAATGTAATCACAGTGGGAAAAATGGGTAACACATGGAATGAGTGCCCTTAGATTCAACTGTGTGCTATGTGCCTGATGCTTTATACCAAGGTCTTCTGTCACCTTTCTTCCAGGTCAGCCAACAATAGAAACTGTGGCCTCTGATACGGTGGGGGAAGTTCAGAGAGCCAGATACTGGCTTACTAATAAGGAAGATCTTCCTAATAATTCAAGCTGTCTAACAATGGGAATGGGCTGACTTGGAAGGTCTTGTAAAATGAGGGGTGGGCCTAAATGGCCTCGCAGGTCCATTCCAGTTCTAAACAATTCTTTGAATCTTTCTCAATGTTTGCTGGATCTTTTAACCCCACAGATCTATTCGGGCCCTCCAGAAGACAATGCTGCACCACCAGTGCCTCCTCCCAGGGTGACGGCAAGAAGACACAAGCCCATCACAATTTCTAAGCGCCCACTACGGGAGAGGACCGTTTTCTATACTTCTTCCATGGAAGAAAATGAAGGTCAGTGCCAACAGCTTCTGAACAGTGAGTGTCCTTCTTTCATCAAGGAGAAGCAGGACTTACAAAGTGGAACCATCCACTTCTCTTGGGCCTAGAACAACAAAAAAAAGGTGTCAGGAATTTATATCCCAGCTTTTCTCTGGGAAGGCCTAGTAAGACAGCTGGCCACCAGGCCGCTGTGACAGAATTGAACTATTTTTTGAATTGCTATTCCCCCAGAGTCCAGTAAAGAATCTGAGATCCTGCCAAGGTGGTGGCCCTTAAATATTTTTAAAAATTCAATCTTATTTGATTTTTAGCTCTCCCCCCCACCTTCCCCTGACTGAAAAGACAAGAAAAACAAAACCTGTTATAATCATATATAGTCAAGTAAAACAAATCCCTGCCTTGGTCATGGCCCCTACTTCCCCCTTTCCTTCCTGAAAATATGCCTCAATGTGCCCTCTTAGCCCATCACTTCTCTCTCTGGAAGTGGTGCCTCTAACATATTAAAACACATGAGAGGTAAAGGGCTTGAGGCCCTGTGAGGTGCCTACCACTAGTAGTCTGTGTGTACTTTTCCTCCTATTCATGTTTAATCCAGTCTACATCATTTCATCAGTGTTCTCAAGTTTCTTTGAATTCCTCATAATGCAATGATATTTCATTGTATTCGTAGATGACAATTTGTTCAGCCCTTTTCCATTAGATGGACATATCATTTGTTTCTAACTTTTTGCTATTACAAAGAGTGCTTCCTGGTAAAAGTGGGATTTTTCTTTCTGTCACCAACCTCGTTGGTCTCTAAAGCCAAAGAAAGGGCTGCCAAATTAAAGGGTATGAACATTTTGGTGCTCTTCTTGCTTAATTTCAAATTCTTCTCCAGAACTGAAGGACCAACTCACATTTCCACCAGGGGTGAATTAACACATCTGCTTTCCCACAGTCCCTCCAATAATTGTCTGTCTTCTATCATCCTTGCAAATTTTATATGAGAGAACTTAATGACTAATAGTTGTTTGAATCTGCATTTTTAACATTAGTGATATTGAACCATTTTTCATGATTGTCGATAGTTTGCATTTCTTCTTTTACAAAAGTTTCATTTCTTTGACTATCTCTTGGGAAATGGCTCTTAAATTTCTAGATTTGTGTCAATTCCCTGTAGATTTTGGGTGTCAGAATTCTATCAGAAATGTGTGATGTAAAGTTTGTTTTTTTTAATAACTTTCATCTTTTCTTCTTGTTCTGGATACATTGATTTTGTTCATGCAAAGCCTTGAGAGAACACTAGATTTTGAGTCAGAGGACCTGGTTTGAATCCTGGCTTTACCTGCTACCTCTGTGTATTTGGATAAGTCACTTAAACCTCTCTAGGCCTCAGGTTTTTGACCTGTAAAATGAGGGGGTTGGATTAGATGATTCCCACGGTCCCTCCTAACTCTGAATCTATCAATCTGCCATCTAAGTGGATATCCTCAAAACTGTATATTTTGTCTTTTATGATCTCTTCCACCACATGGCGATTTACGAATTCTGCTCTCTATAGTGGTGAATGATACAACTTTCTATTTTTCTTCAACCTTTTTTATGATGTGAATTTTTATATTTAGATTATTTATTTGAAATTTTTGTGGTTCATGGTATTAGATGCTAGTCTAAACTTATTTTCTGCCAAACAGCTTTCCAGTTTTTCCAGCAATTCTTATTGGATAAATGATACCTCCTTCAATACTTGGTTTTCTCGTTTATTGAACAGAAGACTACTTTAAATGTTTGCTTCTAGGTCTTCTTTATCTAGTCTATTCCACTGATCTAGCTTTATCTTTTTTTTTTAAACCAGTAGCCGATAGGTTGTTTTTATACATTTCTTTTATTTACTTTTTTTAGCATTCGTTTTTTTAAATTTTGAGTTTCAAATTCTCTCCCTTTCTCTGAAACTTTGTGAAGGCAAGCCATATGATACCCATTAGGCATGCAAAGTCATGCAAAACATATTTCCATATTAACCATGTTACAAGAAAAATAAAGAAAGTGACAAATAATATGCTTCAGTCTGCACCCAGCATTCATCAGTTCTCTCTCTGGAGATGGAGAGCATTTTTCTTCCTAAGTCCTTTGGACTTGTCTTGGATCGTTGTTTCCATCAGAGTAGCTAAGTCTTTCACCATTGATCGTAATACAATATTGCCATTACTGTATACAACATTCTCCTGGTTTTTGTAACAGATGGTTTTGATAATTACTGCTTTATAATATAATTTGAGACCCAGTAATGCTAAGCCTACTTTATTCTTACTTTTTCCCTTTACTTCCCTGGATATTCTCCTTATTTGACGATGCAATATGAATTTTGCTATTGTTTGTATGTCCTCCTACTTTTCCTGCATGATTTAGCATAACACTAAATTAATGTGGCCAGCCATGCACATTGAATATCACTAGAAATATTTAGCTCTTTCATTATTTCAGTAAATGTTACTTTGGAGTTGTATTTTTTTTTTGCCTTTTTGGTGTCATGGTAGGTTATGCATTTTTATAGTAACTTTAAATAGATTTTCTCTTCTTGCTGACTTTTTTTTAAAGTAATGTGCGGAAAGGTTGATGATTTGTGTGAATTTATTTTGAATCTTGGCTACTTTGCTAAGGCAGTGAGTTGTTTTGATTGGGTTTTTTTCATTATTCTCTGGGGTTCTCTAAGTAAACCATCTGCAGATAAAGATAATTTTGCCTCTTTGCCAGTGTATATTTCCTTAATATCTTTTTCTTGTCTGATATAGCAAGTCTTTCTAGTTCTATATCACATAATAACGAAAACATGGAACAGCTTTGCTTCATTCTTGATCTCCTTGGGAAAGTTTTCAGTATTTATCTATTATAAATAACGCTGCTTCTTGATATTCACTAATGTTTTTAATAATTTAAAGGAAGGCTTTTGTATTTCTATACAAGTTAATTTTTTTTTACACATTAGCCATATGACCTTGGGCAGGTCACTTGACCTCTGTTTGCCTTTTTTTTTCCTCATCTGTAAAATGGGAATAATATTAGTCCCTACCTCCCAGAACCATTGTGAAGATCAAATGAGACTGTAAAGTGCTTAGCATAGTGTCTGGCACATAGTAAACACTATTTAAATATTAGCTATTATTATTAACATAAATTAGTACTGTATTTTGTCAAACGCTTTTTAAATCTTGTTTTGTATTTTATTTTATTTATCTATGGTTTTTATTGTATTTGTTAGTCATATGATTAATGATAAGTTGGCAGAAATACACCTTGGTCATAATGCTAACCTTTGATGTGTCTTTGCTAATGCTTAATTTAAGGTTTTCTCATCACTCTTTAGAAGTGATGTTAGTCTATAGTGTTTTCTCTGCTTTACATCCTCCTGATTTAAATATCAATGGCACATATTTGCACCATGAAAGGAGCTTGATAGAATGCCTTCACAATTTTGGGGAGCAATTTACTTAGCATAGGGATTAATTGCTCTTTATATGTTTGATAGAATTCACTTGGGGTGATACAAAATGTATCCCATGTTGATTCGACAGAGGAAAGGACAGTAACTCCAAGGGTGTCCAAGAGAGGATTCTTATAGGAGCTAAACGTTGAGTGAAATTTGGGGGTCTATGAGGCAGAGGGAAAAGGTGTGGAGGCTGGAGATGAAATGTTGAGGTCATTAATTTGTTCGGTGTCTGCTGGTTTTCTTTTGGGGGTCTTCTTGAGGGTGATTTCTTTCCTTTCTCTTAATTTTCTGTTGTTTTACTTTGGTGCATATCTTGCTGTTTTGAAGTGTTGAAGAGCAATTGTACTTAGTTGGGCTACTAGGAGTGCTGGGTCTGGAGTCAGAAAGACCTGAGTTCAAATCCAACCTCAGATACTTCCTAGCTATAGGACCTTGGATGAGTCCCTTCATTCCTGTCTCAGTTTCCTCATCTGTAAAGTGGGGATAATAATAACACCTACCTCCCAGGGTTGTCATGAGGATGATCTTCACAAATATTTGTAAAGCACTTAGCACAGTGTTGTGGCACACAGTAGGTGCTCCGTTCCCTTCCCCTTCCCTTAGTCATGGCCACTTACCTAGCCACCTTGCAGTTCTTCCAGGTGGGGGATTTGCTTGGCCATGGGGAATCAGATGGGTGGTCCTTGGGCTGAACTGCAGGGCGTGTCTTCTTCCTTGGGAGCCCTTCTTGGCTGTCCTCTGTGTCCCATCTCACCTTGAAGGCCTGTGTGACCTTGCAACTGCCCAATGCTAGAAAGTGCAGAGAAGGTGCCAAGTGGGTCTCCTCAATGGGGAGAAATCACAAGTCCAGTCCAAAGAGGTGTTTGATGATGGCTAGTGAGATGAAAGGCGCAGTTGGAGGAAGAGCATGGAGATTCTAGAAACCTGGATCTGAGTCCAGCCTCTGCCATGGACTGACTTTATGCCCTTGGGCAGATCCCTCTCTGAGCTTGTTTTCCCATCTGCAGAATGAGCCTATGGGCTTCAGATGAACCCAAAGTTTCTTTTGGGTTAGACTCTTTTCAATGCTGTATTCTGGGGTCCATTCCAACTCTGACATTTGGTGATTCTCTATGTGACTCAGTGCCCTTTCGGGTTGTTTGTTCTTGTGGTAAGGACAGATTTGAGGTAAGACATCTGTCCTCTCTCAGACAGTTGACCTTGTCACTAAGAGCACACATTAATAAGATAACTGGCGAGGGTCAGGACTCACCTGCCTAAACATGTGGCCATGACCTGGACCAGAGGAGAGTAGGCCACACAAGCATCAGACCTGACATATCACCACTGTCGGAAACAGGAACAGGCCTGCTGTGATTCTTAGTATTGGCATGATTTGAGGATAGGAGATAGTATAAGGATTTTAGGAGGAAGTCTGGTATAGTGGAAGGAATGTTGAATTTGAAGGCAGAAGACAAGGGCTCAAGTCCTAGCACCACTATTTCTTGCCTATGTGACCCTGGGCAAGTCCCTTCCTCTCCCTGGGCCTCAGTTTCTTCTTCTATAAAATAAGAGGGTTGGATTGGCTGGCTCTAGATCTGGGATCTACTGATAGTTGGCTTTCTTTTGAATCCCTAAAGCCTTTATTAGTTTTCATTTGGATCCTCTCCAAGTGGATAGGATGTACATTGGGCTCTGGAGTCAGAAAGCTGGCATTGAATTCTCAGCATTGCCCTCAGTTTGCCCTAAGTAGCACATAGACAGTGGAGTACTGAGGCCTGGACTTGATCTTGGCTCTGTGATTTCTAGGTCCTAAAGTACAGCCCTTTGACTGAATCCCAACTTCACAGAACAAATCCCTTGAATAAAAGGATTTGTTCTGCCAAACTTGGACTCAGTCAAAAGGCTGCACCCGAGGACCTATAGGGCCACATGGGGCTTTGAGGCCACAGGTTCTCCACTCCTAGAGTCTAAACTGTATATTTTAATTCTCCTGTTCTGCTCTGCTCTTGACTGCATTCTAGTCATTGGACTCAACTTGGCATCAAGGGAGACCTGAGTTCCAATTCTGCCTCTGACACTTGTTGCTTATATCACTAAGGGAAAGTCCCTAAATCTCTCTGAGTCTCTGTCATCTCTTTTGTCAATGGGGAACATAATAATACTGCTAGGACCTGTCTCCCAGAGCTGTGACATTCAAAGAAGAATTTGTGCGTAAAGAGAAATGTCGATCTTGGTTATTATCACCACAGGGTTACAGACTAAATTCTGGAAGGGACATCTGGTTCAACCCTTTCATTTTACAGAGGAGGAAATTGAGTCCCAGGGAGGGGAAGGGACTCACCCAGGGTCACATAAATAGGCAGTGGCAGAGCTGAGGTTCAAACCCAGGTACTCTGACTCTAAATCCAGTGTCCAGTCTACAGTCCCACAGTCTCTCAGCATTATTAATCATCACCATCCTTATTATTGCTGATGTCTGTGTAGAAGCCAGGAAGGCCAGTGAGAGTCTTTTCTCTTCAGACCTCACAGTATAGAAGAAAGGGCACTGGACCTAATCCTAATCATGTCTCTAACCTTGCATGTGACCTTAGGTAAGTCCCAGGCTTCTCTGGGTCTGTCTCCTCCTCTGGGAAAAAAAAGCATTTGATTCAATGGTTTCCCAGGCTGCCTTCTGGATCTAAAATTCTCTGAGAAATCCAAGGGCAGCTAGAGTGCCAGGCCTGGAGTCAGGAAGATCTGAGTTCAAATCCGGACTCAGGCACTTACTAGCTGTGTGACCTTGGGCAAGTCACTTTACCCTGTTTGCCTCAATTTCTTCAACTATAAATCAGGGATAATAATGACCTACCTCCCAGGGTTATAATGAAGATCAACCAAGATAGTAATTGTGAAATCCTTAGCACAATACTTGCACATAGAACATTCTATAAATGCCAGCTGTTTGTATTATTAATACAACATTTCCAAAGTCAAAAGTGATAGGCTTAAGATCAAGCATAAATTACCTGCAAAGCTGAATGTTGGCCTACAGGGAAAAATGGATCTTCCATAGAATAGAGGACTTTTAAGCATTTTCTTAATTGAAAAGACCAGAGCTAAATAGGAACTTTGGAGACCAAATATGAACCCAGAGAAATCTAGAAAGGTAAACTTATTTGAACAGTTGGGTGGAATTAGCGTTCTAATGAGGGAAAAGAAACATGTCCTACAGAACCTTCATGCTTTCAAAGGGTATTGAGGGAGTTAAGAAAAAAAGACAGAGGTCCTTGGGGGTAGATTGGTTTTGTTCTTAGCATTTGAAGAGGGAAAACAGGAGGAGGAATGGGAGGAAGGGGAGAAACAAAGATGGTGAAAGAGGGGAATGGGCATCAGATAAACCTCACTTCTATTCTAAGCATACAAAAGAGGGTTGAATACACATGCATTCTTCTGTACTAGGACTTTGGGGATATCAGATTCAACAGGGAAACAACTGGGCCTGGGGTGGGGGGAGAATAGTTAAGTGGAAAGGTAATACCTGATCTTTAAGGGGGTGATTAAAAGGAAAAAAAATGGAATCAAATGGGGCGGGGGAGGGGGATAATCTTAGGTGACCTCTAGACAGCTGGGAAATGACTAAACAAACCGGCATATGAATGTCGTGGAATATTATTACAGAGTAAGAAATGATGGAAAGAGACAATTTCAGAGAATTTTGGATAGTAAGAAGAGTGGAGTGAGCAAAACCAGGGGAATAGAACTTGGTAAAGAAAGACAGCCTTGAAAGCTGTAGGACCTTGGATCAGTGTGATGAACAACCACTATTCTATCTCCTGAGAAAGAGGCAGTGAACCAAAGGTGTAGAAAGGGGCGTACCTTTGGACATGACCACTGTGGGGATTTGTTTGGTTTGAATATGCTTCTTTCTGTTACAAGGGTTTGGTGTTTCTTTTAATGGGGTGGTGTCATATATAAAAAGTTCAAGAGACATAGCTTCTGGGTAATTAATCATTTTATTAATTATTGCTGGCAAATAATTAATAAAAGGGGTGAGTGGCACTCAAATGCCAAAGACCCCTCATGGAACCTACTCATTGCTTATATGCCTTTGGAAGAGTGGGTATTCCTGAGGGTAGAGATCAACTCTGGTTAACAAGTAAGGAGAAAATGAATATTATAATGAGAGGCAGACCTATTCTAATGAGGAGCTAGGGGACTGACTGATTACTTTACTCCCAGACCACCCTAGCCTTGGGCAATCTAGACATGCCTGAATCTACCCAGTGGAACACAATGGGCCAGAATTCACCTTAGATTAAATTCTTTGTGAGATTTTCTAGTTGAGTGGGATCTCCCAGCCAGGACTGAAAGCTGATACTGGAGATTTGGGCAATCTGGTTCATCAACAATGCACTTCAGAGATTGAATAGCCTATGGGTTTCTGGTTTCTGAATGAGGAAATAAGAAGGGAAAACTTAATTCTAATTTAATAGTTGATTGTTAGTGTAAGAGAGAAATAATCATCTTTCTCAGTGGGGATGGAGGGGGGGAAGTGAGGGGTCAGGAATATCATCAAAAAAGGCGAATCACTAACATTTTTAACCAATTTATGGAACCAAAGGAAATTCAGAAGGAAACCTGGCCAAGCTGGACAATTTTGCAAGCCATGTGCATGATTTATTATATACTTAGTATGAAATGGAGACTCAGAGTTTCATATACAATCATTTTGGGTCTCTGGAAATGTCCTTTTTGGGCCAGGGGTTGCATCTATGGTAAAGGCCTTGGGGCCTGGTGACTACCAGGAGTTGTTACTGTGTCAAAGTGGGCACATTGACTTCTGTCCTGAGACGTGGTACCTTATTTCTTCATTATAGGCCAAATTTTCCAGGATTGATCAATTCTAACTGGTTTCTGTCCTTCCAGGACAGGAAAGTGGCTATTTTTTTAGTGAAGACATCACAGAATGGCAGAATGAGAAGGAGCATTGGTAGGAGGGGTTTCCCTCATCTGGGAATTCCCTGTACCAATGAAATTACAGGCTGTAAGTATTGTCAGCACCTTCTAAACCAGTGGTTCTCAACCTTCCTAATGCCATCACCCTTTAATACACGTATGTGGGCGTATCTGCATGTGGGCGGACCCGCCTGGAGATGGATAGAGGAGCGGCGTCTCTGTTCCTAAGACCATCGGAAATATGTGTTTTCCGATGGTCTTAGGCGACCCCTGTGACTCCTGTGAAAGGGTCGTTCAACCCCCAAAGGGGTCGCAACCCACAGGCTGAGAGCTGCTATAAACAGTGTCCTGCAGAAAACCCCCCAGTCGATTCTATATAGGAAATGACAAGAGAAGAAATGTTTGTGGAAGGGGTGAGGGAGAGGCCAACCACATAGAGATTATCTTTATTGTCTTGAAATATGAGGAACTGAAAACAACATTTGGGCAAACCAGTTTTGGTGGAAGGGTGGGGGTGGCAAGTGTGGCCAAGAAGGAGGAACTTTAGTATGGGGAGTTGGAAGAAAGACCTACCTGAGTTTGACACCTGGTTTGGCCCCCTCTTAGCTTTGTGTCCTTTCTCTGAGCCATGTTCCCTCTGTGAAATGGGCCACCCACCTCACAGGATTATCATAAAGATCTCTGTAAATTTCATTACCATCATCAGTCAACCAATGAGTGTTATTTTACTCTTTCCTGAGTGCCAAGAACTGGGAATATAAAGAAAAAGTAAAAAAAAAAAATCCCTGCCCTCAGGGAACTTAATAGGGGAGGGGGAGACAGCTCTAGGTCACAATATCCAAGATCCACATAGAGTAGGTAGAAGGTAACCTTAGAGAAAAGAGGCCTGAGCAATTGAGGGGACCGTGAAAGGCCTCTTGAAGAAGGCGGAGTGGTAAAGAAAGCTGAGGAATCTGAGGTGGAGGTTTGGCGGGACAGCATTCAAGCCGAGGGCAGTGCAAAGGCAGAGATGGAGTGTTCTTGTTACTGTGATAGCTATTATTATTTGGGGCTGGAGATAAAGAACTAACTCTCAAGATTAGGAAACTCTCCATCAAGGCAGGTCAACCCCCTCCTCTGCATCTCTTAGGCTTTGGAGCTGCCTAGGGCCTGAGGAGGAAGGCTCAGGGTCCCACAGCCAAGATGGGTCAGAGGGAAGACTTGGACCCAGATCTTCTCAACTCCAAGGCTTGATTCTGTCCCCTGCACCATCCATTACATGATGTTGTCTGTCTCATTTTTATTAATGTCTCAGTATTATCTTATCATGGGGCAGCTAGGTGGCGGCTGCAGTGGTTAGAGTCCTAGGCCTAGAGTCAGGAAGACCCAAGTTCAAATATGGCTGTGTGACCGTGGACAAGTCACTTCACCCTGTTAGCCTCAGTTTCCTCACCTGGAAAATGAACTGGAGAAGGAAATGACAAACCACTCTGGTATCTCTGCCAAGAAAACCCCAAATGGGTTTTCAGACCCGACCATAACGACTGAACAACAACAACAAATTACCTTGTCATGAATTGGCAGTGACTCTGAGGACTCAACAGTTGTGTCCAGAGAGTGTAAGGTCTGGTAGATCCCACCAAGCTTGCAAGGCTTCATGTATGGCCCCATGGAGGGGCTGAATGTCTTGGCCAAGGACCAGGTCAGCTCAGTTCTGAGAGGCTTATCACAGGATTGGCCACTGGGAAATGATTTGGGGGACAACAAAACCTCCCCCAACTGCTAGTACCTCCCTTCCCCTAGTTACAGTATCTTGAGGTTATTTCTCTTTTATTTCTAAGTGCATATTTATAGGGTGACTCCCTTGATGGAATGTAAGCTCCTTGATGGCAGGGCCTGTTTTGTGTCTTTGTCTCTATCCTCAGTGTCCAGCATAGTGCCCGACATACAGTAGATACTTTATAATTGCGTGTTGATCAGTTGATTTCCGTAGCAGGGCCCAGTCCAGCCCTGCTACTCAGAAATGAAGTTTTAATTATTTGAAATGTATGCAGTCAGGAGACCTGGGCTTGGGTCTTGCTTCTGGAATTGACTGGCTATGTGGAAGGAAGGAGGGGAGGAAGGAAAGATCCTAACCCTCCTACCCCCCACCTCACTGGCTTGGAGAGGGCAGGGCAGTCCTTTTTCAACCTATAGAAATACATGCTTCTGTTATTACTCAATTGCCTGGGGATTCTCAGTACCTTTGAATTACGATCTCTTAAATTTGTTGGACTTTGCTATATTATGTTGATAATTGCAAAGGAACCATTGAAGCTCCAAGTCCATCAAGTCCAATCTCCCCATTTTACAGAGAGGGAAACTGAGGCCCAGGTTGGGGAAGTGACTGTGGGTCCCCCAGGAGCATGTATTCTCTGAGTGGCAGAGCTGGGATTCAAACTCAGCTATGGTGATTCGAAGCTCAGTGAAAAGCATGTTATTACAACCTATTTGACTGAGTGCATCTGTATATTAGTATGGTCACCTCTGAGGGGGAGAACCATTGGGTTTTGTGGCTAGTGTTGACTTGACACATTTCAGCTGCATCTTTCCAAAGGGACGCCAATGGTGGTAACACTATCCATTGCCTGTGAACCTGACAGTGATTCCCATTTCCCTTTTTGTCCTCCTTTTTTAGATGAAACCCTTAATGGCCCCATCACTGACAGCCCAGAAAGTCCCAGACCACTGCCTCACCACAAGTTGCCTGTGCAGAGGAGTGGGGACACTGAGCCTGGGAGAAAATCCCCAGTTAGGCTCAGTTCCGATGGCAAGTTGGAGCCATGCCCAGAGGTGGACGTGGGCAAGCTGGTGTCCAGGCTTCAGGATGGAGGACCCAAGCCCCCTGCCAAAGTGGCCAATGGTCTGATGATGGGCCCTGGACCGGCTAGGGTCCCCTCTCTTCACATAAAAAGGCCAGCTCCCAGGCCTCTGGCTCACAGCAAGGAGGGTAAGTGTAATACTTTGGGGTGGGAATGGGGACAGGGGCTGTTCCATGACCCAGAATGGAGGCAAACCAATGCCTTTCCTGTGCTTCATGAATGTACCTCTAAGATTACACTGAGGTTAGTGAAATTTGAAGTTAACTGGACCTGAAACTCAGATGGAAAGTAAGAAAGGTTGGCTTCTCAACCCTCTGTTTTCTAACTTAATGGAATGAAGGGAAAAACTGAGGTGTGTTCAGCAGAACTGAGTTTCTGAGGACACTGTAAAATGAAAATATTGCTATCTCTATGAAAATGTGAGGTGGACCCTAACATTTATGGAGGCATGTTAGAAGGTCAGATCCAAGACCCTGGCCAGCCAAGCTTGAGGTCCCCCTCAGCATAACCTTAAGAAATGGTGTCTCTACTAAAACCCTGGGGAGCTAGGTGGGGCTGCAGTGGGTAGAGCACTGGGCCTGGGGTCAGAAAGACCTGAGTTCAAATCCAGCCTCAGACACTTCCTAGCTGTGTGACCCTGGGCAAGTCATTTCATCCCGTTTACCTCAATTCCTTATCTGGAAAATGAACTAGAGAAGGAAATGGCAAACTGCTCTAGTATCTTTGCCAAGAAAACCCCAAATGGGGCCATGAAGAGCAGGACACGACTGAAAATGACTGAACAACAACTAAAACTCACCTGTACTGCCTCTCTCTGGCTATTGAAGGCTCAGGGACAGACTACATGTCTGTCATCCAGTGCCCAGTAGAGCCAAGTACAAGATGGTGGTCACTAATGGGATGGATTATTTTGGCCCCAAAGTGGTTCATTCAACTGTTTGCCTAGGTATACAGAGGAAGCCTCTACCATGCAAATCTTGGCCCTTGGAAGATATTGGGGTATATATCTAGAAGCCAGGAATGTGTGCTTTGCCCCTGGCCTTAACAAATGGCACAGGCCTTGCCAACTGGATTCTTTGTTACTGCATCCTTCTCTCTTGTTAAGATAGAAGGGAACAGACATCTTAACAAGCCTTTTGTGTGTCTGGGGAGGTAGGGATGTCTATTCCTACTCCATAAAACAGAATGGGTTTTACTAAGAGCCAGACCAGAAGATGAGGCCAATTTGACGCTGATGGACCCCCCAATGACTTTGTTTATTATTGCTCTCCTCAGTTGCTAGTCTCAGGGGGTCCTGGGCTCTTCCTTCTCTTCTCCTTTCTCAGATGGCCCTGGGTGCTATCATATGAACTGTGAAAGAAGGGGCTAAGTGAATAGCAGCACTGAGCTGACCCCCTCCACCACCCTCCTTCCCGAGCCCTGTTCTCAGCCAGACAGACTCAAGAGCTTTGCATCAGCACAGTCTGGCTCTGCCATTAGGAAGAGACCTAGAATTGCCACCCACTTGGCAATACTCAGGGGGCTCCAGGCTTTCCCAATGTCAAGGTGGAGTGGAGGAAGGAGCTAAGTGATGTTTTGGCTGCAGTCATGAAAAAGCTCAGCCTTGGATACCTTCACCTTAGCCTATCTCGCCATGACTAGCTTTGGGGGGAATGGATGAAAAGGCCTCATCAGCATTGAAAAGAGGTTTCTACGAAGATCCCTGTCTCTTCACGTTGAGCCCACTGAGGCTAGGCAATCATCTAAGCGGCCCACCCAGGAATGAGGTGGGGGTTAGCTCACTCAACCCACTTGTCCGTGCCTTCCCACCAGCGTGATTTGGATGGGATTTAGGAGATGGCATTCAGTGGGCTCGGACAACTTAGGATCATAGAGTTTAGTGCTAGAGAAAATCTTAGAGATCAGAGTTCAAGCCTTTTATTTGCCTGAGCTGGAAACTGAGAACCACAGAGAAGAAATGACTTGCCCAAGGTCACATAGCTAGAAAGGAGCTCACCAAGTATTCAGGCACAGGTTCTCCAACACCAAGTCCACTGCTCTTCCCACCATGCCACACTGCTTGTCTTATAGCCCAAGGACTCCATAATTGGATTCCTTCTTCTAAAATTGGGGTGTCTGAGAATTACACCTGGGAATGGTTTGAATTTCCCCTGCTTCTAATCGATCTTTCTAAACTCAACTCATTTTCTTTATCTCTTCCCTTCTTAAGATGCCTAGAGTCATACATTTGGAGCTGGCAGGACCCTCAGAGGCCATCTAGTCCAACCCTCTCATTTACAAGGAAGGAAACTGAGCCCCAGGGAGGGGAAGGGACTTGGCTAAGATGACCCAAATAGGATCAGAGATCTAGAGCTAAAAGAGGCCATTGAGCCTACTCCTTCATTTTGTAGAGGAGGAAACTGAGGTCTAAAGAGATGTTGTCAGTGGAGTGCCAAGTGGTATTAGAGAATAACCCCTGCACCAAGGAGTAAGAGACCTGGGTTCTAGTTTTGGTCCTTCCACTTTTGAGGCAAGTCTCTTTCGTTAGACCTCAGTTTCCTCATCTGTAAGATGAGGTTGTCAGAGTAAGTGGCTTCTAAGGACTAAGCAGTCCTCTAATGCAAGGGCCTCCAGGATGACCTTCTCCAGTGCTGGAGCAGACAGTCTGACATCTGAGGCAAAAAGGCCTTATGTTGGCAATGCACACTCATTGAGCACGTCATCCATAACTGGGGCTGTGCTGGGCAGCCATAGGAGTTGTGGCTCTTGTCCTTACTGCCTAGGTGAGGAGAAAGGTGTCTGCGTCAGTACTTTGATAGTTCTCGACCTAGTTGGCATGGCTACTCCCCCCAAAAGGGGGCCCTTCCTCCTTTCTCCTCTTCCCATCCTGTGGGCCCTTCTCAGAATTTATTCCAAGGATCTTAGACCAAGAACCAGAAGGGACCTTGGAGGCCATCAAGTCCAACCTCTCCATTTTTCAGTGAAGGAAGCTGAGGCCCAGGGATGGACTTGCCCAAGGTCTCTGGTTGGCAGAGCCAGGTTTCAAACTTAATTCCGAGGGACTACTCAACATGTTGTCTGCTTCCCCTGATGGAGGATTTCCCTGATTCTGTAGACCTTCCTCTGTCATGTTGTGTGGATACCAAGATAGACCATCTGTCATCCCTCCCTCTTGTTACATTGCCAAACCACTTCCCTTCCTGGTTAAGGACCTCTTCCATTGTGCATATAATCAGGTCATCTCATTTATACATGCATAACAAATGCTTGTCATTTATATGCAAAAGAGGAAAGCGGGCTGTGGCCCTGTAAAACTAAGTTCCTCTAGACAAGCAGGGGGAGGACAAGCCAGTGTGGGTTAGAGTTAGCTGAGAAAGAAGGGCTGATGCCGGCACTGAAAGATGGAGAAGATGTGATAATTACCCTATGACAGCAATCATTCCTCCCTCTCTTCCAACGACTTGGCTTCAGCCTAGAGATGAAAATCTCTTTTCGGGAAGTCTATACTGTAGGTTTCCAGGACTCAAAACTTTTCTGTTCTTGCAGAATATTCAAGAACCTTCCCATCCTCCCTTTCCAAACCTTCCCTACCATCTTCTGTAGGTCTCAGTCTAGATTTGGGGAAAAGTCAGTACCAGAAAGTGGAAAGAGTTGGCAGGCCTGGGTTTGCATTTGAGTTCTTCTGCTTCCTGGCTGTTTGACTTTGGGCAGGCTTTTGTTTCCTCCTCTGTAAAATGAGGCTGTTAGACTCGAAATGGTTTCTAATCCCTTTGAGAATCTGATCAGATTCTCAGCCCTTTGATTCTGTGAATGCAACCTCAACTCAGTAGTCAATTTTTTTCTCTTTACACTGGACATCAACCTCCTCCAACCCGAAGTGCTGTTATTCTTCCTTCTAACCTTGGAATAGTAATGTTTCAGTGGAATGAGCAAGGCCCAGAGGAGTTAAGTAGCTTGGCCAAGGTCACACAGCTAATAAGTAGTACATTGGGGATTAGAACACAAGGCTTTCTCTGATGTGATGCTTCCTTCCCTAGTACTTCTCTCGAACAAGCCTCTTCACTCCTTTCCCAGTGTTCCAGAAGCTTCTACTTTCCTCTAAGCACAGACCTCTACCCCACCCCCCTGCATGAAACCACACCTTCAGCCTACTCTCTCTCTTAGCAATTAATTGTCCCCATGGAACAATTCAGTGGTCTGCTCTGGGAAAGCATGAAAACCAGCCATGGTGGATTGTTAAAACATAATGAGTCTAAATGAGGAAAAGTGGCTAATGGACAGTTAGTATGAGCCATTATTGGAAGAGCTCATCTTCTCCTAAATACTCCGAACTTAGCTGCATTAGTTGCCCAGGTGGAAGGAGCTCTGAGAGCTGCCTTGATGAGTTAGTCAGGGCAGTAGGCATTTTGGCGGCTGCCCTGCTCTTGCTCAAACCAGCAGGGCTGTTAAGCCAGTGAGACTCTTGGACTCCCTCCACCCCCAGAGGAGACAGGAAGTACCAAACTAGGGACTCTGAAAAAGCTTGGTTCCCAGCAACCTCTAGGAACCATGGCAGGGCCTTACGCCTGCCTTTCTTTCTGTCAATCTGCCTTTGTACAAAGCCCACACAAGGCACTGTCTGGCCCGAGTCCTTGGCTCACAAGTTTCACACACATTGCTTTATGTCCAAGTGATTAATGAGAGATGCTGAGGAGGCTGGAAAGCCCTGTCCCTCTTGGAGAGCACTGGTCAGATTCTGTCACTTCCCTGCTTGACAAACTCATGTGGCTCTGGAACCAATTACCTCTGTGACAAAACACAACTACTCTGTTTGGCATTTAAAGGTCTCCACGATCTGCCAACAACTGAGTCTCCCTTGAGTTAGGTTTTTAAGGATGGTTTGAAAAGTAAGGAGGGAGAGCTGGAAAAGGGATGGCATCCTAAGTATTGGAACAGTGTGAGCAAAGACCCAGAGGTGGGAAAGGGGATGGTGAGCTAAGGGAAGGGCAAATCACCTAGTTTACCTGGAAAGTAGAACACCTGAGTGAGAAGGTTAGAAAAATAAGTGTTGGCCTGGAGAATAGGATCAAAGAAAGGCATAAGGGAAGAGCTGCACCAGGACAGAGGAAGGACAAGTTCTATTTCCTACCTGATTTTACCCAACAGGGTGCCATCTACATAAATTGGGCATACCCTCAGTTAAAAAGTCTGAACGTTGCAAATCAGCCCTGTCAGGGACGACTGCTAACACTTTGAGCTTTACTAGACAACTTTAGAGATCACTGACTCCAACACTTCCATTTTTCAGAGGGAAAACTGAGGCCCCGAGATGACAGGCCCATCATAACCCAGTTGAATAAGAGAGCTGGAATTGGAACCCAAGCACTTGGCCTACACATTTATTGGTCTTGCTTCAGTACTCAAATGACCAAGAAAGAAATTCGAGTTGTTGACTCTGATTCCTGGCAAAATTCTAGAACTGATTATGAAAGAGATTTATTTGTTTCCTTCTTTTCTCCCCTCCCTCCCTCCCTCCTTCCCTTCCTCCCTCTGAATTTCTATGGTGATATACTAAGGAAATATAATTGATAGAGTTTATCTCATTTCAGCAAGACATTTGGCCAAGTCTTACTCTCCTTGTGGACCAGCTGAGGAGAAGAGGGCAAGATGATTGTACTGTTAGGTAGATTTGGAATTAATTGAAAGCTCAGAATACTTAGTGGCTCAATATTAACAGGAAAGTAGGCTTCTAGTGAAATTCTCCAAGGATTGCTCCTAGGTTTAGTGTTTTTTAATGTTTTTCTCAATGATGTGACTAAAGTCACAGACAGCAGCTCATCCAGCTTATAGATGACATTGACTGATAGGGTCAAGATCAAAAAGCATCTGTCTCAACTACCTGACATGTTGGTCCAAGTTTAAGCAGATGAAATGCAATAGGAACAAATGGAAAGTCTTATGCATCAGCTTTACAAGTATAAGGTGGAGGGGCTATTGACAAAATAACAGTTTATCAAAAGATTTGAGGCTTTGGTGATACTGTAAGTACAGTAGGATCCATTAAGGCAATATAGTAGCTTGAAATGTGACATTGATGGCATTGAGAGGAGCGTGTTGGGTCCAATGCAAGAGACATTGGCCCTGTTGTCCTCAGCCCTGGTCAGAACACATATGGGCTATACCAATGGAACTACCCAAAAATGATTTTATAGAGGTAGAAAAAATCATAACAGAATTCATCTGGAAGGACAAAAGATAAAGAATGTCAAGGGAATTAATGAGAAAAAAGATGCAAAGGAAGGTGGCCTAGCTGTACCAGATCTAAAACTATATCGTAAAGTGGTACTGGCCGAGAAATAGAGCAGTGGATCAGCGGAATAGGCTAGGTATGCAAGACACAGTGGTAAATGACTATAGTAATCTAGTGTTTAATAAATCCAAAGACTCCAACTTCTGGGATGAGAATGCACTGTTTGACAAAAACTGCTGGGAAAACTGGAAAATAGCGTGGGCTAGTGTCTCACACCATATGCCAAGATAAGGTCAAAATGGGCACATGATTTAGGCATAAGGAATGATGCCATAAGCAAATGAAGAGAGCAAGGAATAGTTTACCTGCCAGATCTATGGAGAATGGAAGAATTTATGACCAAACAAGAGCTAGCATTACGAAATGCAAAATGGATCATTTTGATTACATTAAATTAAAAAGTTACTGCACAAACAAAACCAATGCAACAGAACACATATGGGGTTCACGTCTGTCTTCATTTATATAACACCTTAAGGTTTGCATTTGATAGATACCTCATTTGATCCTCACAACAGCTTTGGGAGGTAGGTACTATTAGTATCTTCATTTTACAGATGAGGAAACTAAGGCAGTCAGTGGTTAAGTGACTTGGCCAGGATAAATTTGCCCAAGTAGTAAATGTTTGAGTTTGGATTTGAACTTGGGTGTTTTTGACTCTAGGCCCAGTGCTCCGTGGTGCCCCCAGGCTGACAAAGTGCTTTGAGGACTTAGGGGAGACCCCAGAGCTGACTTCAAGTATTTGAAGGATTGTCAGGGAAGGGACTTGGCCTAGGGGCACAGAACCAGATACAATGAGTCCCTCTGCCAAGGGGCATGTTTCAGCTTAGAGTCAGGAAAAGTTTTCTCTCCCAAAGTGGAAAGGGCTACCTTAGGAGGGACACTGAGCTCCTCTTCAACAGAGGCCTTCTGGCCAACTCTGGGGATGGTTTTATGACTTAGTTGGTGTGGATTGGGGCAGGGAGCTCAAGGGTTTGCAAAGTGCTTTGCAGATCTTATCTCATGGAACCCCTCAGCAAGCATTAGGTACCCACTGTGTACCAGGAACTAAAGATACAAAGACAGAACTGAAACAATCCTGCCCTCAGTGAGCTTACATTTTTGTAGGGAAATATGTCCATGTATAAATGCAGACATAATGTCTATAAAGTAAAATCCAAAGTGATTCTAGGGGCAGGAGAGAGGCCTTAGGTTGTAGGCCTGTGCTTCTGCTGAGCTTTAAAAGAAACTTGAGAGGCTGAGAGAGGAGGGAGGGCATGCCTGGCCTGGGGATAGTATGGACAGAAATTGGGGAGGGAAGGAGGCCATTTTGGTTGGGACTGGAGTCTAGGAAGGGGAGTCCTGTGTCAATCAGTGAAAGGCAATCTGGAATTAAGTTGTGAATGGTAGAGTTTGTATTTGCTGCAATAGGGAGCCCTTGTTGCTTCTTGAAGGTAAAGAAAGGCCCATCTCAGAAGCCCTGGGCCATAGGGCGCAGTTCCCAGTGGAATGTGCCAGGATAAGGCAGACTGGGTGAGTTGAACTCAAACACAAGCTGAGAAGCTGCTTTGGCCCAAGGGCCAACAGCAGAAAGCAGCTAGGGTAGAGGAAAGAGCATATGAGACCTTGGGTCCAATCCTTGCTGGATGTGTGACCCTGGGCAAGTCACTTCCTTCATCTCACCTCTCTGATCATCAAGCTTTTCCCCTAAAAGATTATCCTTATTGTCACAGAAATAGGAAGTTTTAGCAAAACCAGCAGAAAGTAGCTCTTTATGCTGTCAGCTGTCTAGAGATTTCCCTTTCCCCTGGACCATATTGGTCCCAGATCTTGGGTGGGGGGGGGCAGGAAGTGGTCCTGGGCCTTCAGGTAGGCGCTTTTGTGACTTCAGCTTTAGGAACTAGAGAAATCTCAGGGCATCCTGTCACAGTGAGGAACCTGGCCTGGCTGGAGCAGAAGGTACGAGGCTGGAAAGTTGTTTAGGGGTCAGATCATGGGAGGACTTGAGTGGACTGAGGAGTTTAGACCTTAGTACATTGATAGTAGGGAGCTATCGATGGTGTTTGTGCAGGGGGAGTGTATTAGAAAAATAACTGGCAGTGTGTGCAGGATGAACTGGAAGCTGGAGACAAGATGGGTTTGGAGGTTATTGCAGTATCTGAAGTGGAAGTGAGAATGGAAAAGAGCAGTTGGAAGAATGACATTACAAAGAACAGAGATGGGAAGCCAGCACCGGGGGCCCAAGAAGGGTGGGGCTCTCCAATGAGCTACACTGATTTGAACTAACCGTCCTTGGCCCCAGCTCATGCCACCTTTGAACCCCTGATAACTTGTGTTTCTCAATTTCTAGGTGACTATGACAGCTTCAATAAAGTGCGCTCCCCAGGAGACAAACCAGCAATAACTCGGCCTCCAGTGCGCCCCCCAGATCCTCCCTGTCGGGCAATCATGCCCCAGAAGCCAGAGCCGAAGCCAGAGCCTGTGGCTGGAGGAACCCAGGAAACCATGGCCTCTGTGTAAGTAGCCAGAGTACTGGGGAAAGCAAAGGCACAGCATACATTGTGCGCATGGCTGAGGCTCGGCCTCTGGGCCCAACAGTGAGGGGCTCAGTGGGGGCCGCCAGGGCCCAATCCAAGCCCCTCTTTCCCGTTTGCTCCTTACCCCTTTTAGGAGGACGTGGTCAGCCAGCTGGTTTCATGCTCTCTTGATTCTGAAATGTTTTGATTTTTGTTATTATTACCACTGGATTTTCAAGTAATTTAATTCCACCGAATGGAATAAAGTTCTCCAGAGAGGCTTTTGGTGGAGGAGCAAAGCCAGAGTCTGGCGGGCCTTCCAGAGGCCAGGCCAAGAGCCAAGGAATCAGAGCAGCAGTTGCTGGGGCAGTACTGAGGCCTAGCCACAGTTCTCCCCAAGCTGCCCAGCCTGGGTCAGGCTGCTGCAGCTGCTGGCCTGGCCTTTCCAGCCGGAAGTGGGGCCGTTCACAGGGCACTTCCTTCCTCTCTCCCGGCCTATTGTTTGCAGGGCCCATGAAATGGAAGAAGGAAAAAAACCCCCTCCTCCCTTTTGGCTAATTAGTGAAGTGTTTTTTTATAAAATGACAAAAGATTCATGTTGGCGCCAAAATCAAGGATTCTTTCCATATTTTCCTCCAATAAAAGCTTAAATATAGTCAGCAGTGATTACACAGACTCTCTGAGCAAATGGGGGCTTGGAGAGGGCAGGGCACAGAGGCATAGAATTCTCTAGCCGCCCCTTGTCCCAGCAGAAGCCAATGGTTGGGGCTCCTTAGAGACTGAAGTGTCTCCCAAGAGCCCAGGCACCCTTTTCCCCAGAAGAAAATGGAGCCTCTCCTACCTTCTTCAATGGACAATCCAGGTCAAGGTTTCTTAAGCACTTTCTGGGCCAGGGACTCGATGACCATTGTTTGTTTGATATAGAGGCCTAGACCTAGTGTGGTGAAGTGGGAAGCACCCCGAATTTAGAGCCAGAGGACCTGAACTTGAGCCTAGCTGTGCTTTCAGAATCTATACCTGGGGGATAGAATACTTGACTCCCTCTACTGGGGTCTTCTTCCAGTCCTGTCTAGGAAAGGCTTTGCTAAGGAGCAAGGGGGCTGGGCCTTCCCACTTGGCCCAGCTTTGGACTAGATAGGAGTGCTTAGTATAGTTCCTGGCATGTAGTCAGTGTTTAATAAATGTTTATTATTGACTGAGGCCCCCTCCATAGAAGTCATGGCTGCTAGGCAAGGCTGAGCTTGGACCATGGGAGCTCTGGGGCCTGTGGAGGCCCTCATACAGCTCAGCTCATGGCTCTTGGATTCTTGATGAGTAAGTGACCCATGGCCTAGTGTGAGCAAGGACACCATGGTACCAAAGCAACTTAATAGGTCTTGATCTGCTTCTCTCTGCAGGGTGGCTTGCCGGACCCGGTTCTTTGAAACAGCCTCTCGGAAGACAGGAAGGTAAGAGATACAGGCTTCCCTGCTGCATGCCATTCCCAATGAGGCAGCAGTGCCGTAGGGGAGAGGGCACCAGACTCAGAGTCAGGAAGACTGGCTTCAAATCCTGGCTCAGATACATACTGGCTGTGTGACCTTAGACAAGTTACTTCCCCACCATACTTCAGTTTCCTCTTCTGTAAAATGAGGGCCCTTCTAGCTCTAGATCTGGGATCCCACATATAACCTTAGGCCAGTCCCTTCTCTCTCTGGGCCTCAGTTTTCTCCTCTATAAAAGGAGGGTCCTTCCAGCTCTAGGTCGAGTCTTCTGTGTGTGACCCTCTTCTCTCTGGGCCTCAGTTTCCTCTTCTGGAAAATGAAGAGGTTGGACCAGATGGCCTCTGAGGGCCCTTCCAACCTCAGCTTTATGAGCCTGTGATCTAGGAAGTATTTGATTCACACAGTTACCTTACAGAGAGCCCAGCAGGGCCTGGAAAGCTCTCTGCCCAGTCCCTAGGAGGCAAGGCCTTCAGTTCTTCCATCCACTGTGTTCCTCATTGTCCTTGAGGGCTTGTATACTACCAGTAATGGAAGGACTCAGGGGGGTAGAAAGGAGGGCCTCTTAGGGCTTGCAGCCTCAGCAGAGCTGAGTGAGTTTCTGGGCAGCCAAAGTAGCCCCTCGAAGACATGATGTGGGCTGAAGAGTCCAGACCCTGGAGCACCATCCCCTGGGCAAAGGATTCATGGGGGGCCCAAGCTGGCTCTGTAACTGCTACCCTGGTGACTCCATTCTAGGGCCCAGTCTTGGGTGCCCTGGCCTGTCTAGAATGGGCATGACTTCCCAGATCAGTCCCCAGACTTCACCCAAGAAGGGTTAAGAGTTAAGCAGATCTTCTGACATGAGGGGGCAGCAGCATCATTCACCTGAGGCTTACCACCCTCCCCCCACCGTGCTGTGTTCATTTCTATCCCGATAGACTCAGGCCATGGGGGCATGCTTTGGTTTCTCAGATTGGCTGCTAAAGGCTTCCCTGGCACTTGGATCCAAGAGATCTCAGACAACACCTACCCCAACTTAGTCATGAGCCACAATCGCCTCTCCAAGTCTCTCTCACACATGTAAGCCACTTTGTCACAACATTCAGTAACTGGGAAATCACTGTGCCTTGGCTCTCCTTGACTCTTCTCTTTGGGCTGCTTCCTTTTGGGTCCAAACCAAACTCCCCAAGGTACCTTAAGTTAACAGAGTTCCTCCTCACTTCTCTCCAATGTCCCTTTTCATGATTCCCCAGTATGACTCTGGAGAATGGGAAGAGTACCAAGGCATTTTCTATTCCAAGATCAAAATTGTACTTGTCCTCCCCAGACAGCTTTCCTAACCTAGGGACCTACAGAGCAGGTTTAGATGGAAATCTCGAAGGACGAATCAGAGGACAATGGCCACCCTGTTCTCCCCTAGTCTTCACTGTGGGCCTTCCCAGTGGGCCAGGAGAGCAGCCTCAGCAAGGTTCTCTATTCTCCTCTTTTCCATTCCCACTCTAGACGTTCTGGGATCTTAACCATTGAGATTTTGCTTCTCCTTTCTACACAGTTCCTCATCTCCACAAGGAAGACTCGCTGGGGATGAGAGTTGAGGCCCAAGGTATGTATATGGTGCGCATCTCTGATTCCAGGGCCTTAGCTAGCTCAGGTCCGTCTTCCTAGACCAGTCAAGTGGACCATGATGCACAGTGGATCCAAAGAAAGAAGCCGTGCCCCAAGTCCTCTCCCCTCTGGAATCAGTCTCAGGGAGAACAACTGAGGAAGTTTCTTTCCAATCTGCCCTTTCTCTAGGATTGGAACTTGAGGGATCAGTGATAGCACTAGGGCCCCATTGTAGGGCATGTCAGAGCAGGGTTCCTTTCGAGTTAATCTGTATTGGACTCAGTGGCTGCAGGAGGCCCTTCTAACTCTCAAATCCCCGAATTCTGTGATTCACTGATGCAGAGCCAAATGACTCCATGGCCTTCCTGAGAGTCTATGGCTAAACATGGCCACCCTTCCAGCAGGGATCCTCCTTGACCTTAGCTAGGCCGGTTCCTAAACACCAGCCAGCATGGGCCTTGGCAGGGGTGACCAGGCCTTGAGATCTCTTACCCCCCAACCCCCAGTCTTGAGCCCTGGCTCACTGCCAGGCTCCAAGAGGAAGACAAGAGAAGAGGGCTTGAGGACTAGACAGGCACTGAGAGCTTGGGAGCAAGTACCTGCAAATTAGGGCCAGAAATTTGCTATAAACAACCCATAGCAATGAGTTGGCAGGGCTTGTCCTCTAGCGTGGGAACTCTTAGAAGGAATCTGCCATCACCCTTTTCTCTGCATATGCCACCAAGGAATACTTGCGCCAGCATCTGCAGTCATAGAATTCTGAAATAGGTCCCATTGGAGTATTTTTACATTCCTCCTGTGACTAGGAAATTAGTGTCCTTTGAATAGGAATCCTGTCTACACGATTGTCAAATTGCTTGTAACATGTGTTACATGTTGCAACCTGTGTGACCTTGGATAAGCCCCTTCCCATCCCTGGGCCTCAGTTTCCCCCTCTATGAAATTCAATATTAGGCTCCATAGTCTATGAAGTCCCTTCAAGCTCCAGATGTAGGTTCTAATTTGTGACCTCAGACAAGTCCCTTCCCCTCCCTGGGCCTTAGTTTCCTTACCTATAAAACGAAGTATTAGGCTTGGTGGTCTATGAGATTCCTTCCAGATCTAGACTCTAATTTGTGCCCTTGGACAAGTCACTTCCCCTCCCTGGGTCTTGGTTTCCCCATCTATAAAATGAGGGATTAGGCTCCATGGTCTATGAAGTCCCTTCCAACTCCAGATCTAGGCTCTTATTTGTGACCTTGGACAAGTCCCTTCTCCTCCCTGGGCCTCAGTTTCCTCCTCTGTAAATTGAGGAGGTTAGACTAGCTGGTGACTGAGGGTTCTTCAGTCTTGAGATTTAAGATTTTATCATATGACCTAGAACAATTCACCCTTCTGGTCCCATAAAATGATTGAGTCTGCCTGGAGTTGGCCTTTATGCATCCATACCAGGCCCTGGGCACTAGCAGCCTCGATGCCACATGTGTCCCTCTAAGTCCTTGGTTGCAGGCTTTTGAGTGAGTCCAAGTTTGACAGAACAAATCCTTTTCTTCTGAGGACGCATGTCCTTATGTCAGCTTCTTTCTCTTCCAGTTTTTAGGAATCCTGGCCGGTCCCAGATGACTCCACACTTCTGAAAGGGCCTCCTCTAAACTCTTAAGTGCTCAGGACCCCTGGGCTGAAAGGCAGCTCCCTGCTGGAACCTGGCTATGGAGAGTCCAGGAAACTGTAGAATTAGGGGGACTCTCTAGATATGTCTTATTTTCCTTTGCCTCCTTTCCTTATGGTCTCAGAAAAACTGTCTTGAGCCCCATGGAAAGAGAGCCTGCTAACTTCCCAAATAGGCTGTGAACATTTGGGCTCCTGTCCCCTGGAGCAGGAAAAAGAGCCACCTCTTTCCAGTTAGACTCTGAGCCATCGCAGGCAAAGTTGGGGTACCCAGGACTGGACTTCTCTCTAGCCTCTGAGCCCCTGGGAATCCTGCCTTCGAGGGCTGCCCAGTTCCGTTGGAGTTGGAACAGACGCCCCAACTCTTGGGCCTTTATCACTCCAATCCGTTCCTTTTCCCAGGCAGTGTTTGGTTAGAGCTCTGGCATAATAGACAGTTGCATGTGTCTGGACATCTGCCCTGCAGAGGGAACCTTCTGTTGGCTGTTTTCTGCATTTTCAAGCTGGCAGCCGAGGGCATGCTGGTGTCAGGAGGACTGACAAGAAGGGCCGAGCGCTCCCTGGGCGCTGGCGCTCTCTCTCCCTCTCTCTCCTCTCTCTCTCTCTCTGTCTTTCTCTCTCTCTCCTCTCTCTCTCTCTGTCTCTCTGTCTCTCCCTCTCTTCTCTCTCTCTCCTCTCTCTCTCTCTCTCTCTCTCTCTCTCTCTCTCTCTCTCTCCCTCTCTCCTCTCTCTCTCTGTCTTTCTCTCTCTCTCCTCTCTCTCTCTCTCTCTCTCTCTCTCTCTCTCTCTCTCTCTCTCTCTCTCTCCTCTCTCTCTCTGTCTTTCTCTCTCTCTCCTCTCTCTCTCTCTCTCTCTCTCTCTCAGTTCTCTGCCAGCTTTCTTGCATGAGTGTTTTGGAAACAACGGCAAACAAAAACAACACAAAACTTACCAAGCAAACATTCTGCTTTTGAAGCCCAGCCTTGTTTGATTAAGTCTCATTCTGTTTTCATGTTGACAGCTTCTTCCCAGAACAAATAAGAGAAATGGAATTCGAAAATATTTCTAAAAGAATTCCTTCTTCCTGTACCTCTTCTGGAGGGACTGGGTTCTTGGGATGAATGGTAGCTTGAGAGAACAGTAGTGATACAAACAGTTGCAGTGACCAATTTCCAATGTTAAATCCAGACCTAGTGCAAGCTTTGGGCTCCTGATTTCCAACGTCCAATCCAGGCTTAATCCAGGCCTAGAACTCCCAATTTCCAATGTCCAATCAAGGCCACTGCCTTGGGCTCCTGATTTCCAATGTCCAATCCAGGCCTAATCTAAGCCTAGGGTTCCCGATTTCCAATGTCCAATCCAGGCTTAATCCAGGCCTAGAACTCCCAATTTCCAATGTCCAATCAAGGCCACTGCCTTGGGCTCCTGATTTCCAATGTCCAATCCAGGCCTAATCTAAGCCTAGGGTTCCCGATTTCCAATGTCCAATCCAGGCTTAATCCAGGCCTAGAACTCTCAATTTCCAATGTCCAATCCAGGCCTAGGGTTCCCAATTTCCAATGTCCAATATAGGCTGCTGCCTCGGGCACCCCATTTCCAGTGTCCAATCCAGGCCTAGAGTTCCCGATTTCCAGGCCTAGAGTTCCCGATTTCCAATGTCCAATATAGGCCTCGGGCACCCCATTTCCAATGTCCAATCCAGGCCTAGAGTTCCCGATTTCTAATGTCCAATCCACGTTGTTGCCTTGGGCTCCCCATTTCCATCCCCAACACCTTATCGGTGTGACCTGGCCCCCTTTGGCAGCATGGTGAAGCCTAGGAACCCCTTTTCAGAATCATGTATTTCCATGCAAAGGTTTAGAAAGGAAGCTCATTCATTGGAACTTTGTTAAGCAAAATATTTTTTCAAAGCCCCATAAGTTTAACCAAATCCAGGTTAAGAGCCCAAACCCTACAGGAAATCTCCCTAGAGAAAAAAGAAGCCCTCTTGCAATGTAGAGAATCTTTCCCCCCATCTAGCAGAGGGGCTTAGTCTATAGGCTTTAGCCAGGCGTTAAAATGTAGCCAGTTTTCAAACTTCAAGCGTTAGCTTTGCCCTGAGCCCAGGGGTCCCATAGATTGGATACTACATGAAACCCTTCCATTTGAACACCTAATTTCCATTTGGTACCTTTCTTACTAATCCTTAACCTGTTCCCCAACCTAATCTTGTTCACACCTAGCTTAGAGTTCCTGCCCTGTGTGTGCATGGCTTGGGGCATCGGCCCTTCTTTCTTAGCTCTTTGTGAAATCCCTCCTCTCGGGAGAGGACCCTTCATAGCTGCGATCTGCAACTGAAGGCAAATTAACACAGGTTTGAGTTCTGCGGAGTAAACATTTCATGTCCTGCCTCTCTCTCCTCCCCATCTCCTCTCCAGTCCTGGAAAGCTGCTGAGCAGAGCCGTCTGCTTGGGGCACTCTCTCTGGTACTTTGGCCTGCTTTGTCCTTGGGGGAGGGTGTCAGCAGACCCTGCCAAGTGATGTGTCAAGCTCCTGGCTAGCCTTACTTGCCTGTCATCCAGCCAGCAGAAATGGGCAGTGGTGCTCAGGGGGCAGCATGCCACAGGCGGGTGTGTGGGTGTGGTCCTTCTGGGAACCTCAGTGTTGCCAACCCAGTGGTACTGGGGTGTTTATTGTCATAACCAAGAAAACCTTCTCACCTTAGATTATTGGGGAGTTCAGCACATACATGGTCCAATTGTTCAAGGTCTTGGGAGTGTGGGCAGATGGTGAGAGAATGGACCTGGAGTCAGAAGACCTGAGTTCAAGGCCTGCCTCCAATACTTATTAGCTGTGTGGCCTTGAACAAGTCCCTTTATCTCTGCTTTGGAAGCCTCAGTTTCCTCAGCTGTAAAATGAAGGAGTTGGACTCCATGGCCTGCAAGGTCCCTTCATGAAACTTGAAGAAATGATTTAGACTCTGGGCCACGTGAAAGTTGATTGAGCCATTCCATTATTCATTAGGCAATGGCCTAATTGGGGCTGCTGAGAAAGCCGCAAAATGAGATCCAGTTAGAAACTTAGAGTTCAGCCTAGGGCTCAGGGAGTCGAGTTGGAAGGAACTTCAAGGGCCAACTGTTCCAGCCCATGTGTGACTGGGATTCCTCTCTACCACAGCCTCAGAGGCAGAAAGAGCCCTGGCCACTGGGATCAGAGGATCTGGCCTTAAATTATATCTCTGATACTACCTGGGTTACCTTGGGTGAGTCACTTCTGTCCCTGGGCCTCAGTTTCCTCTTCTGTAAAATGAGAGGGTATCACTAGGTGGCCTCTCAAGTCTCTGTCAGCTCTAGCTTTTGGATCCTATGTGTGACCTAGGCTAAGTCACTTCCCTCCCTGGGCCTCAGTTTCCTCCTTTAGGTGGCCTCAGGGAGACTCTGCCAGCTCTGGGATCCCAATTGCTTCTCTAGCCTCCCCTTGACCCTTCTCCTGAGCAGCAAGAGGGGAGAGTGGGATTTGCTAAATCCGTAGCCTGCCCAGTCCACTTTTGGACAGCTCTCATTGTCAGGTGAGAAAATGCAAGGCATCATGGTCTTGGAGTCAGGAAGAGCGGGGTTCAGATCCTGCCCTAGCTGTGTGACCCTGGCTAGGTCACTGCATTTCTCAATGTCCCAGGCAACTCTGTAAGACTTCTTTGCAGAGAAGGTGCTACATGCATTGGTTTGGAGTCATCTGGGAATGCCCTATGCCAGTCTAGATATGGGTCCAGTTCCAATCCCTGTCTGTCATGGGTAGGAAGTTTTTCCAGGCATTGAGCTAAAAATCTGCCCCTCTGCTCCTAGTCCTGCTGTTTGGGACTGCCCTTCACATACTTGGAAGACACACAGTGTTCCAGTGAAATCTTCTCTGGGTTGAACAGTCCCAGTTCCTTCACAAAGCTCTCAATAGAACCATTCCTTGTATCCTCACCAAAGGTGTCTGTGTGTGTGGAGGCCAGGGAATCCATGAGGTCTGATGGTTACCCACTGAGATTCCTTAGAGGGGAGTGCGATGTAGTGGCAGGAAACTTGGCTTTGGTATATGGTCCTGGGCAAGTTATTTTCCCTCTTTACAACTCTGTTTCCACCTCTGTAAAGGGAGACATTTGGGGCCCTTTCAGTTCTTGATCCTGGAGTAATGCTGAACACCCACACCACCAAGCAGTGGCTTGGACGGGATCACCAGTGGGCAATGGCCTTTATCTAATAGGAAGAAATTGGGCCAGACCCTCTGTCTTCCAAAGGGCTTCAGAGAAGGGGCAAGGTGAGGCTCGAAGGGAAGGGAAGGAGGGGGACGTGAGCATCTTTGAGTGTCACACAATCAACCAAGGGGCCTAGGTCAGCTAACCTGAGGTACCTTTAATGGACAATTATACAAAGGGATCAGAGCATCTCACCACAGCAGGCAGCATTCTCTAGGGCAGCCTCTATTCCAACCACTAACTCTCTCTTCTCCCTCCATTCCCCATCCCCAAAGGGCTAAGGCTGCAGACTTTTCACAGCCCAAGCAATCAGTGTGGGGCTACGGCATATTGGGAAACTGGGCTGCCCACACTCCGCCTCCCCGTCCCCACCCCTCACCCATTCCCTGCTGCCTTCACTTTAACCACATAGAACTCTTGCTTAAAGACTGTCCTAGCTCACTTTCAGAAATGAAGCCTTTGCTTTTTGACAAGCAAGTAGAATGTAAGCTCCCTGGGGGCAGGGGTTGTCTCATTTTTGTCTTTGTGTCCATAGCGCCTAGCACTGTGGCTGACACATAGTAGGTGCTTTAATAAATGTTTGTTGAATAGAACAAAAGGAAAATGTGTATTTTGTTGGTGTTAGAGAACATCCTCTCCTTAGTGTCTTCCCCTGCCAGAGAAAGTGCTTTAGGGCCCTGGATGCTTAGCCCAGGGCAAAAGCCTGAGATATTCATGCAAGTCAAGGGCCATGGAATAGTTAACCTCCAAACCTTCACTCCTGTGTTTTAGCAGGAGACTGACAAGATCATTTCTAGTCCAGGGGAAAGAGCAACTGATCTGGAATCAGAGGCCTGGGTTCAAAATCCTGATTTGGGTGTTTATCCCCTGTGTGTCCTCGTATAGAAGTCACTTAACTACTTGGTCTCTAGTTTCCCCATCTGTAGAAAGACAGGGTTGGACTGGATGATCATGAGGTCCCCTCATAGTCTGTATTCTCCTATGTATTACCTTCAACATGTCATGTTTCTTTTTTGGGGCCTCAGTTTCTTTCTCTGTAATATAAGGAAGTTAAAGAGTAGATGGATGGCCCCTGAGGGGCCCTTCCAGCTCTAGATGTAGGTCCCTCCCTTGGCCTCAGTTTCCTTCTCTGTAAAATAAGGAAATTAAAGAGTAGATGGATGGCCTCTGAGGGCCCTTTCAAGTCCCATGATCCCTTGGACATCATGTCAAACCTGAACATATATGAAGATGGCACTCTTGGCTACTGAAGTATCATGGTATAATGGAGTGTCAGGAAGAACACTGGTTTTAAGAATCGGAAGAGCCTCGTTCAAATCCCCTACTCCTACTTATGTGATCCTGCTCAAGTCCTTTCTTTCTGACCCTCACTTTTCCCTTCTAGAAAATGTGAGAGTTGGCCTAGTTTGGGATCCACTGCCCCCCTAAAATCCTATAAACATGAGCAAATGAAAATTCTGTAGAGAAATGAGTGTGGATGTAAAGAATGAGGAGAGAAAGAAAAACTTTCAAATCCATGATTTCATTAAACTTACTGGTAAAGAAGGACATGATGGTCACCAAGGGTCAAAAGCCCTTATCTGTCTCTGTAATCAAGTTGGGCCCCACAGGGCCTTTTGAACTTTTCCTTTCTTGTAGGAAGGTACCTTCCTCCAAGAGTGTAATAGTACATGTTTAACAACCAGCTTTTGGAGAGGGTTGGTAACAATTCATGATATACTCCCCAATTTCATCTGCATTAACATTTTCTCCATCATTTATTAAGCCTAAACAATCAACAAAATAATAAATTAAACCCTAATAATGTGGATCATTTGCTATAAATGTAAGTTCTAAAGTGTAAATGCTCACAATGGGAATTTAACAATTAGCTCTCTGGGACGGATTTGAGGTGGCCCCAGCACACACCAACCCTCCTTTCAAAACATCTCAATTTTGGTCGTTTTGAGAACAAAATGTAGCAAGACAAATGGAGGGTGGGAATGAGTTAGGGCAGGGAGGGAGCACTGAGAAAAAAATGCTTCTAAAAAACAAAAAGTGATCACCTCCATTCCTCTGAAATTATCTGCAGAGGATTAGCCTTGACATATTAGAAAGCCTCAGAATGATTTCAGAAGCGAAAATATAGACAGAAAGAAGACACTTAGATGTTCTTGATGAATCAAAGCCTTTATTTCATGGGGGGAAAAAAATCACTCAACACCAAGGGTGTTAATAAAATGCTAAAAAGTTTCCTTTCTGAAGTATATGTATATGAGAGAAGGATGGGGTGAAAACAGCAGGGTGCAGCCCTGTAAAGTCTGCCAACTATATGGTGAGACGATCTTCCTCTGCCTTGAAGTGGGGCCAGCTGCTTGCTATCACAGCTGTTGATTAAAAACATATCGTGATCTCTTCCTCCATAGATGGCCTAAAACGAAATCAGAGAGAAACAGGTCTCAGAGGCCCTAGACAGGGGTGGGGAACCTGTGGCCTTGAGGCCACATGGCCTTCTAGGTCTTTGGGTTTGGCCTTTTGGTGGAGTTCAAGTTTAACAAAACAAAAAAAGGATTTGTTCTGTGAAGTTGGGATTCAATCAAAGGGCCTCACTTGAGTACTTAGAGGGGATTTGTTCTGTGAGGTTTGGATTGAGTCATGGGGCCACCCTTGAGGACCTAGAGGACCACATGTGGTCTTGAGGCCACCGCAGGTTCCCCACCCCTCGATTAGAGCCTTCAGGGCCTAGGAACCAAACTCCATGTGGTAAGGACCAGCTTAATTGACTAAATGGTGATAACAGATTGCAAATTTGCTCAAAAATTCACTCATTCATTGGGAGCACAAGTAGAGGGGCGGGTAACCTTGGTGACTGAAGATCAAGCCTACCTTTGCTGATAGTCCATAGAATGTGGCAGTTGGAAGATGTGACCGTGGCCATATAGGCCAATCTATAGACTAAAGGAAACTCCACTATAAATGACATACTCAAGTCTCTTCTTGAAGACCTCCAAGGCAAGGGAACTCTTCCCCTCCCTTCCCCCTGCAGCCCCAACCCCTCTTTGAGATACCTGAATAACCATCATTGAGTAGGACAATACCCAAAGCCCAAAGTGGCCTCTCAGCATCATCCCTCCTCTTGGCCTTCTGGGGCCCAACAGAGCAACAGCAATCCTTGACAGCTCCTTGAGGATTAGACTATAGCTCCTCCCCACTCCCATACCCCCCTCCTCCCACCCCAGTCAAGATCCCTTTGGATCCCAATTGTGTTACCTCTTGTGTTAGCGGCATGCATAGCCTTGACTCATCTGCCCATTTGATGAGTCCACTATCTATGCCTTTATCCAAATCATTAGCAAAGCCATAAAATGGCATAGGGTCAAGCAGAGGCCTGAGGCCCTCCACTGGTGACCTGTCAAATTGAACCACCAGCTGTACTGGGGGTGAGGCCACACTAAGAGTCCAAGTAGGGAGTCATTAGGCAGTGAGCCCACTGCAGCAGTGAGCCTTCAGGTGGGGCCTGCTCCATTCCTTTTCCCGTTTGGCTCCTGGATGCCCAGAACAGTGTACAACATTGGAGGAAGCTGAACCAGATCTAGCTGACATGTATGGCACTGTGTGTGTGTGTGTGTGTGTGTGTGTGTGTGTGTGTGTGGAAACATGGTACAATGGAACATTAGCTTCAGATTTTTACGTGGGTTCATATTTCACTTGTTTTTTGCTTTTTTTTGCGGGGGGAGGCAGGGCAATTGGGGTTAAATGACTTGCCCAAGGTCACATAGCTAGTAAATGTTAAGTTTCTGAGGCTGGATTTGAACTCAGGTTCTCCTGACTCCAGGACCCGTGACTGTACCACCTAGCTGCCCCTCACATTCCACTTCTGATGTTTACTATATGACCTTGGGTAAGTCCCCGCCCCTCCCTAGGCCTCAGTTTCATCCTCTATAAAATGAGGGATTAGGCTCAATGGTCTATGAGGTCCCTTCCAGCTGCAGATCTAGGGCCCAATTTGTGACCTTGGACAAGTCCCTTCCCCTCTCTAGGCCTCAGTTTCCCCCTGTGTAAAATGAGGGGGGGGGGAATTGGACTAGCTGGCCTCTAAGGGTTCTACCAGCTCTAGACCTAAGAGCCTATGCTATAAATGATTTTAAAGTTTGCAAAGTGCATTATAAACTTGATTTCATTGCATCCTCACAATTCCATGAGAGAAGTATTATGGTTACTATTTTCCTTCCCATTCTAGAGGTGAAGAACCAACTCAAACTTTGTACCACTATGATGTACTGCCTCAGTACTATGAGCTCAGAAATAGGCTTCTATCACTTCAGCATGGTAGGGAACTCCAGGGGTGAAAACTCATCGAGCCAGCAACTCCTCCAGAATGTCTAGTTTTGAGAGAGTTTGCCTAAACTTTGTTGTTATTCAGGCATTTTTTGGTGGTGTTTGACTCTGCATGACCCCATTTGAGGTTTTCTTGGCAAGGATGTTGGAGAGGTTTGCCATTTTCCATTACAGATGAGGAAACTGAGGCAAAAAGGGTGAAGTGACTTGGTCAGGGTCACACAGTAAGTGTCTGGGACAGGATTTGAACTCCGATCTTTCTAACTTTAGACCTCTACCCACTGAACTACCTAGCTGCCTTTTTGCCTACAGTATTAAGAGATTATATAACTTGCCCGTGGTCATAGCGCTAAGAAGTAGCTGACCTTAGAGCTTCATGATTACAAAGCTGATATTTTATCCATTTCACCATGTTATCTCTCAGACTCTCTGGCTTGTCTAGCTATGTTAATGAAATGACAGACACAACTGCCAAATAGTTGTTTTCCCACAATCCTTAGCAATGCAAAAACCTCACACAAAGGAATTGAGACAGGTATGGAGTAACTAGAGCTGAAGCCACAAAATCAGGAAATGGATACATCATACAAAGTTTAAAAAAACAAACCACACCTCATGAAATAATACAGGTCATGTGACCAACAAGATGGCAGACTTGACATTTCCTCTGATCCTCATGACCTCTCAAACCTCAAAATAGAAATTATGTGCCAAAGATAAACAACTGGCTGTTACCCATGTCTGGGATGCTCTCCTTCCTTGCCTCTGCCTCCTGGCTTCCTTCAAAACTGAGTCAAATTCCGGTTTCTGGAAGAGGCTTTTCCCAGTCTGCTCAGCTTCCTCAGAGATGACCTCTCGCTTACACTGTATATATCTTGGATATTCGTAGTTGTTTTCATGATATCTGCCCATCCCCATTAGAATACGAATGCTTTTGCCTTTCTTTGCAGCCTCAATGCTTTGCACAATTTCTGGAATACCATAAGTTCTTAATAAATGCCTGACAATGATATTAATAACAAAATGGCAAAAATCATGTTATTATATCAGTAGATACAGAAAACTTCTTTGACAAAATATGACACCCAGTAAACCCCAAAATGACTAGAAATGCACTTTTCCTTAGTATGATAAACAGCAGCTAGCTCAAATCAAACACGATTTGTATCGGAGAAACACTAGAAACTTTTCCATCAAGATCAGGGGGTAAGAAAGCCTAGCTTGAAGAATGACAAGAAAAGAAAATTAAAGGGATAAGTATGGGAAAAAATGAAGCAAAATTTTCTCTGTAGACATTGTAATGGTTTACGTAGAGAATCACAGAGATTCAAGAAAAAACTAATCACAACATTAACTTCAGGAGATAAAGTCACAAAAGTCATCAACCTGATCCCCAAAGCCATCATTGGCACTAGGAGTACCAGTACCAGAGGGGGGTGGGAAGCCCTTGAAGATAAAGGCCCCACCATCACCACTACTGCTGTCACCACTAATGGCCACCAATCAAAACAACCTACCTAGGGTAGCAAGGTATCTTGAAGGAGAGACTGGACGAGGTGAGCCAAATCAACCCCACTATACATTAAGTGGACCAGGACCCTGCCCCCAAGAGTCTTGGAAAGAGCAGTGCCCTCTAGACCAGTGCTTCTTAAACTTTTTCCACTACCAACTAGACCAGTGCTTCTTAAACTTTTTCCACTCCCAACCCCTTCATCACTATGTCTAGACCACTTGCCTTGCTTCCACTCCGACCCCTGAAGCCATCAACCAGGGGAGCGACACTTGCGGAGATATGACTTGGCAAATGCTTCTGCAGCCACAGCTACTGGAGACCCCAAAAAGAAAGTTGTCACTTTCAAAGTTCCTGCAATATTCAAATGGCTCAACTTCAGAAATGGATGTGGCTTTATCAACAGAAGTGACACTAAAGAAGATCCTTTACCGTCTGAATTGCTACCCTACCCTTAACATGTTATATCTGTTATCTTCCTTTATTAGAATGTGAGCTCCTTGTGACAGCAGGGCCTGCCTTCCCTTTCTATTTGTATCATCAATGCATATAGTAAGAGCTTAATAAATGCTTTCTTCCTTCCTTTCTTCCTGGTGATTCTATATCTACCAGGCTGCGTTGTTTCTCAAACAAATAAGCAAAGGGAGATTTAAATCATCATTGTTTGTGGTTGGTCCATGCCAACAGAGTATTATTTACCACTTGAATGCTATACCAGACTATCAGGGAGCTACTTTATATAACTAGAACAAAATAATAAAAAGTTCATTTGAAAGAACAAAAGGTCTAGAATAACAAGAAAAATATTGGGGTGGGGAGGTGGTAGAAGGAACAAAAAGAAGAATCTCATTCAGATTTCAAACTGTATCGTAATTCCGTAACTATGTGGTACTGGTTAAAAAGGGAAAAGTGGAACAGTTCAGACTCTAGACCTTTGAGAACACAGGCTTACCTGGGTTACCTCCATATGGCAACAAGGCATTTAAACTATTTTTAACTAGTCTGGCTTGACAAAGTCATGTCAGAAAACTGCAATTCGACCATAGCCTAGGAAAATAAATTACACAAATAGAACTAAACTTCACTCAACCCCTGCTATGCTAGAAAGACACCCCCCCAAATGACCCCAGGTGAAGTCCCAACAAATAGAGGGTTTCTCAGCTGTGGCCTCTTCCCAGCTAAAACCAGGTCCCTGCTACCCAGTGTTTATGAGTCCCCACTGTTTCCTTTTACTCTTCACGTTTCAAGCCTAATGACTAAAATCTGAAGCAATGACATTTAATGAAATGGACAGACTGACAATTAGGTGGAATTAGATGAAATATCAAACCCTCTCGTCCTTCCTTTCAAAATTATTGCCACCCACTCCCCTACACATCTCCCAGAGAGCACCAGATTCATTCCTAATTAATGCCTTGGGCTTCTCAATGCAATGGAATGCAGATATCACAGTCACTCATAAGAGGATTATGTTTTCTGGGAAATTTCTCTTTTCTGGCTAGAAAGGGAAGAAAAGAGAATAAGCATTTAAATAGGACCTACTATGTGATATGTGCCTTAATATTTTGTCATTTGATCCTCACAACAATCCTAGGAAGTAGCCACTATTGTTATTTCCATTTTATAGTTGAGGAAACTGAGATAGATGGAGGTTAAGTGACTTGACCAAGGTCACACAGTATGTTTCTGAGGCCACATTTGAACTCAGGGTTTCCTGAATCCATGCCTAATGCTCTATCCACTGGACCATCTTGCTTCTTCAAGGCCAAAGTCTTCCAAATCTGAGGCTGCTAGATAGCCAACCCTTGGGAACTCTCACCACTTGCATGTGCATCACCAAATCTTGTGCTAGGAACTTGATGTGGTCCAGGAACTCACTTCTTAGACTGCATGAGTGAGTGAGCACATCTGCATCTTGCCCAAGGAAGCCATTGAGTAGTCGGGTGTGTTTGTGTTGGGAGAATGGGACAGGAACTCAGCTCAACTCTCAGCTCTGCTGAGAGGGCCAAAGGGGTCAGGAGACGGGAGTTTGTAAAGCAGTGTCTAATGTCGTCCAGTGGGAAGACAAAATCCAAGATGGCTGGCAATGGCCCAGGAGGCAGTGGGAGACCTTGGTGTCCCCAATGTCTGACCAAGCTCAGAGCACTCCCCACAGCACCTGCTTCAGCCACCTTCATGGCCATTGGAACAAATTGTTCTCATCCACCTATTCCTCTGGGAGAAGTCTTCACATGCTTGGAGCAGCCAGGGATAATAACAGTACCTACCTCACATGTAGGTGGCGCTGTGGGTAGTGCTGGACCTAGTGTCAGGAGTACCTGAGTTCAAATCTAGCCTCAGACACTTGCTAACTGTGTGACCCTGGGGAACACAAATCACTTCACCCTGTTTGCCTCAGTTTCCTCATCTGTAAAATGAGTTGGAAAAGGAAATGGCAAACCACTCTGGTGTCTCTGCCAAGAAAATCCTGAATGGAGTCATGACCCAAACGATTGAACAACATCAAAACAGGGCTCCTTTCCCAAAGTTTGTCCCGATATAGTGGGAACCAATAATTGACCTCATGGTCAGCCTCATCAATGGAATCCATCCTCAACAGGGTATGCACATTCCCTCCACAGGAAGGAACCCAGACTCCCCAAGTTAATTAGGAATCAGCACCCTACATAAGGCTTCAAGAAGTACCTTAAGACATATATGTAAAGATTTTTTTACATTGGCAGTTCTTAAACTTTTTGGTCTCAGGACTCCTTTATACTCAAAAATTATTAAGGACCCCCACCCACCCAAAGAACTTTTGTTTATGTGGGTTCTATCAATATTTATCATATTAAAAATTAAAATACTTTATTATTATGAAAATAGTTTATTACCACACAGACACCCCCACAGAGGTTCCTGGACTGCACTTTGAGATATACTGCTCTATATAATTTAGAAGAAATATGGTTTTACATGACTGCACATGTAAAACCTATATAGGATTGCTTACCATCTCAGGGAGGGAGAAATAGAATTTGGAACTCAAAACTTTATTAAAAAAAGCCCCAAATGTTAAATTATTTTAACATGTAATTGGGGGGGGGGGGAAATTAAATATTATGTATTAGAGATTTTTTTCAAAAAAGGAAGAGACATGGAAAGGGAGAAACGATGACCTGGCAAATTCTCCCTTCCCAGAGGCTTCTGCCCTTCTTTCCGATCAATATTAGAGGCAGCTAGGTGGTTCAATGGATAGAGCACTAGGGTTAGAGTCAGGAAGACCCATGTTCAGATGTTTCCTCAGACACTTACTTAACTGTATGACCCTGGACAAGTCACTTAACCTCCATTTGCCTCAGTTTCCTCAACTGTAAATGGAGATGATAATAGCACCTACCTCCCAGGCTTGTTGTGAGCATCAGATGAGATAATTTTAAAGTGCCTTAGCACAGTGCTTGGCACATAATAAGTACTATATAAATGTAGCTGTTACCATGGCACCAGGAAGGTGATGCTGTTAGTGATTTGTGTGTATCTCATTCCCCAGAGGAGACTTTGTTTGAGAGAAGGGGCTGCATCTAATGTTTCTTTCTGTGTCCCCTATCTCCCAACATGCTTGCACTGCCTAAATGATTAGCAAATTGCAAATTTGGGCTCCCCCCAATTCTTCTGTTTTACTTTCTCATTGTCCCAGAGAAACCTTTCCCATTCTGTCTAAGCTGCTTTCTTAAATAGGAAAAAAAAACCCAATTGTACATTCAGAGCTGGCCTTGTTTGGTGCCTAGTAGGAAAAAAAATCCCATCAGCTGAGTGCTTTTACAGACAATGTTCTAAAGCAGGATAAGGCCCTGTTTCTCCACTCTGAGAAATGAGAGGAGAAGGTAAATGCTGAGAATGAGTAAAATCAGAGAACATGGAGCTGGAAGGGGCCTTAGACACAGACTATCATGGTCAGGCATCTCCTTTTGCTCTTATCCTGAGCCTCTGGGACTATGGGGACCTTTGCTTCTTGGTACCTGGAGATTGGAGTGGAGTATCTGCTCTGGGTGTGGCCAATTTTCTACTTCATCCTCCATCATGTTGGACTGGGGATCTGGGAAAGATGGGTTTATCCCAGTCCCCAGAGATCCAAAAACTATTGTATTTTCTCTCTCTTACTGGGGGCTCAGGAAGGCCAATCAAGCAACAAACATTGATTAGGAGCCTATATCCCAGGCAGCAAAGCAGAATTGAAACAGCTCAAAGGAAACTCAAGATGTGCAGGTTTAGAGAATCCACCCCAAATGTTCACATTTGTTCCCAACCTGTGGTAGACTATTCAGAGCTTGTATTGGTCTGATTGGCCACAGTCAGAAACACTGAACCTTGACTCAAGCATAGTGATGTCATTTTTGGTCCTCTTTGAGAACAAAGGACAACCCTCAATGTTCCAGGTACTATGTTGGGTTCTAGGAACACAGAGAGAATGGAAATGGCCCCTTCCCTCAAGAAGCTTTTATTAGAGATTCTGACCCTTTAAGAGGCAGAGGTAGTGAAGGCTCCCCACTTCCTGCTCCCTCTCTGTGTTCTGGGCACAGACATCATACGATGCTCAAGGGTGGGTAGCTCCTATGAGTTGGTCATTCACTACCCTATGGAAGGGAAATTCCCTGCCCTACCTCCCCTGATCTCCTTACTTCAGAGACAACTATCTGCCAAGGTGAAAATCATCTCCTTACATTGTCATCCCTCTCCGATGTGGCTCTTGTCCTAGGTAAGTAACCTAGGATCAGAGGTAAGGTATGATTGGCAACAGGACCAGGAGGCAAGGGAATCAAGGGCAGCTGATAGTGGGGGTTTGAAATGGTAAACCATAGGGTCAAGACTGTGAAGGGAAGGAAAGGAGACCATGACTCTTTACCCACTAGTTCTGATGATCCTTCTGGTATCCTTTTGTAGAGCAGGTAGAGGACAGTTATTTATTTCCTCCATAAAAAGGAAATAATGAAAACACATATAAAACTTCACAAGAGCTCACTCACAAAAACCTAAATCATAATACAATTACCCTTAATGCCTATGATATTCTCCTGGGAGGTTGATGCTTAAATCTCCAAAATTGGAAACATCTGAACAATCCCCTTAAGGTCCCTGTCTTCTGGAAAGTCAACACATGGCTTAGGGTCACCATTCTGTTTGAGGAGGTGAGTTAGGGGGTGTCTACTCCAAGCACCCCATCTACCCTGGCAGAATGGGTGGATGAGAACAATTTTTTTCCAATGGCCATGAAGGCAGCTGTTGCAGTTGCTGTGTAGAGCTTGGTTAGACATCAAAGATGCCAAGGTCATCCACTGCATCCCAAGACATCACCAGTTAAGATTTTTGTCTTGCCACTGGACTTGGATGACTCTAGAAGAGAGAGGCTGACGACTTTGTGCTACTCTGCCTCACTTAAATTTGATTCACACAGGAGTCAAGACATCACCCCATGATATCATTAGTCCTCTTTGAAAATGAAAGACATAACAATAGCTTCTCTAAGAACAATTTGCTATAGAAACCTGTTAACAGTAAGCTCTGGCTGAAGAATCTGGGAACTCTTGAATTTCTGAGGTAGCTACTTGCAATAGGCCCATCTCTCCTGGGATCGCTCTTCAATCACTTATGCTCAGAGAAAGAAATACCAAGTGGAAGAGGCAGCTAGGGACTTGAGATTCAGTCTCAGGCTCTGCTGGGCAGTACACGTGTTTGATGCCATGTGTGACTGGTGGCCATAGCTGCTAGAGGGTGGCAAGTGAGCCCTTTTATTCTCACCTCCTGGAGATTCTGTTATATTTACTTCGTGTATATCCCACATTGACTTATCTGGGAACATGCTATGCCCCCTTAGTAGAATGGAAGTCTTGAGGGCAGAACCTGTCCCACATTTGACCTTGTATCCCTCGCACAGGGCCCAACACATAGTAGGTTCTTCATAAATATTTGTTGATTGGCTGAATGAACCATCTTCATCACCCCATCCAACTCCTGGCCAAAGTACTCTGCAGCCCTCCAGAAATATTCTCATTCCATCTCTCCTCTCCCTCTTTCCCTGGCTCTCCTTCCCTCTCCTCTTCATCCCTCTTTTCTTCTCTCCCTCCCTCTACTCTCCCCCTCTCTCTCCTCTCTTCTCCTCCCTCTGTCAATGAGATCTTTATCAGAAAAACTTGCTTCAATTTTTTCCCCACAATTACTATTGCTAATTGGATTTTCCTCCATCCTACCCTCCAGCCCCTTTCATTTTATTCTCTCTCCTTTCACCTTGTCTCTCCTCAAAAGTGTTTTGCTTCTGATTACCCCTTCCCCTAATCTGTCCTCCCTTCTATCACCCCCCTTCTTTTATCTTCTTTTCCTATTTTCCTGCAGGGTAAGATGGATTTCTATACCCCATTGCCTGTGTATCTTATTTCCCAGTTACATATGCAAACAATTTTTAACATTCGTTTTTATAACTTGGAGTTCCAAAATCTCACCCTTCCTCCTTCCCTACCCACCCTCCTAGAGAAGACGAGCAATTCAATATGGGTTATGCATGTGTAGTCGTACAAAACACTTGCATAACAGTCATGTTGTTTCCTTTCACCCCGTCCCTCCTCAAAAGTGTTTGTTTCCAATTACCCCTCTCCCAATCTGCCCTCCCTTCTTATCCTCCCCCGTCTTATCCCCTTCCCCCCTACTTTCCCCTAGGTAAGGTAAATTTCCATACCCAATTGAGTGTGTATGCTATTCCCTCCTTAAGCCAATTCCAATGAATTCTCTCCGTTTTTTCAAAGAGTTCAGTACCTGGTTCAGAGTCCTCTTCACCCCCAAGTTCTACCTTCATACTTGGGCACTTAACAATGCCCATCATCTTCAATATCCTGGCTTCCCAGTTCATCTACCTTCTAGATCTGTCTTCACTCTTATCTCAGCCACACAACAGTCAGACCCTGGATATTATCATCCCCCATAATTATTTCAGCTCCATCATTGACAACTCTGAAATTCCTCTAAGTAGCAACATGTTTCATTCCTTCCCTTTCTCCCTCTGGCTCAATCCTCCTAAATGTATTCTACTTCCTTATCACGGCTTCTAGTCCCTCCAACCTTCCCTTTTCCCCCCTTGGTCTCTCATATTCTCATCTCCTTTCCTTCCCTTCACAATCTTGAACCTATGGTTTACCATTTCAAAGCCTCTTAGTGCCCTTAATTCTAGCTCTTCTCTTCTCCAGGGGCTTGCCCCCATTTATTCCCTCTCTTTCTCTCATTTTCAATTTTTTCCTATCCTCTGGCTTTTGCTCTGATGCCTATAAACACTTTCATCATCACTACCACCATTGTCATCATTGTCATGATCAATCATCCTTATAATCAACCTTGACCAAACCCTACTATCCCCATGATTTATTATCTCTTATCCCTTTCCCCCCTTTCACAACCAAATGCTTAGAAAATAATGTTTCCTACCAGGTTGTAGTCCTGGGGACTTCTCCATCATGACCCAGAATCCTCTTCATTCTGGAAGATCGCTTCAGCCTTGGAACTCGAGCCTCGGAAGAATGCTCTGCCCATGGGGCCCCTTCCTCTGATTAGGCAGCTCCTCCCTCTCTGTAGCTGTTAATGCTAACCACCTGTTCTTTCTGGAACATTTATCTGTCTTGATTCTCCCCTTCTCCATCCTCTGACCTGTCTGATCCACTGAGTGTAAGTCCCCAGACTCTGCCCTGAGCCCTCTTCTCCTCTGCCTCCACACTCTCTCACTTGCAGATTTTATTGGCTCCCATAATAATTTCTTTGGAGACCTCTCCCAAATCTACAAAGTCAGCCCAAATGTTTCTCCTGAGCACCAGCCCAGCGTCATCAACTGTAGGGTATCTGCATTGGAATGACCCAAGGGCATATTTAGATCAGCTCTTCCAGAAGGGAACATACTTTCCCTCAAACTCTTCCTTCCTCCCAAAGTTGCTTCCCTCCTCCCTCTTTGCTATTGTCAGGTACCACCATGTTTCCAACTACCCAGGCTCACAGTCTTGATCTTTCTTCCTGACTTTTTCTTCCTTTTTCCTCACTCTCCACCTCATGATCAATAAGTTATCATGTATTGTCAATATTGTCTCTACAGCATCTCTTACTAAAAGTTTGTTGAATTGAGAGGAAAACTGAGGCCCAGATAGGGGAAGTCAACCCATGAAGGACCCAACCCCACCCCCCAAGATGAGACACCAGTTGGCTCAGAATATATAGCCAGAATGCCTGACACAGATAGCAACTGGCCCGAGATTACACTTTTGTTAAGTGGCAGAGCTGGGATTTGAACTCAGGGCAGCTGGGGTGCAATGAGTTTGGAATCAGAACACCTGGGTTTCAATCTCAGGTGGGCTCTTTTAAGTGAGTTTAATGTACCTTTCTGGAGCCTCAGTTTCCTCATCCCTAAAAGTAGGGCTTGGATGAGATGGAAAGTCCTACCACTTTCCTGGCTACAAATCCATTATTCTTTGACTGCATTGTGTTCTGGACAGCTTTTCCTTTAACTCCAGAAAGTTTGCAACATGTATGACCTTGTATCAAGGCCTCAACTTTCATCTTTAGCCCAGCCCACTAAGGCATCAAAGAGGGCTTTGAGAGACACCAATAAAAAGTACTTGGTGAGATGGGACATTGTCCCTGGGTCCTTTAGTCACCATAGTTAAGGCAAATGACTAGTTGGAAAGGAACAGAATCCATTATTTTAAACACAAGAAAGGACAAGGACTTCCTCTCAAAGTTAATTTCCATCTTCCCCTGAATGCTATTGCTTTCGTGTCCAATTCTACCAAATTCAGGACTAACTCACTCCGTGAACCTTCCAGCCAGAGTTTCTTGCCCAGCTCTGCACTTTTTGGGGTCTCCACACACCAGCAGCAGCACCAAAAAGACATTGCTTTCAGATACTCCAAATTCCCTGCTAGGGAATCATTCAGTTCTCCTCTACCTTCCAAGAGCCTTCTCCATCTTTTAGGACTCCACGGTGAAAGGTGGAGGCAGCATTAGAGAGATAGAGGAAGATTCTGATAAAAAGAGATTCCTAGGGGAGCAGCTAGGTGGTGCAGTGAATAGAACACTGGCCCTAGAATCAGGGGGACCTGAGTTCAAATGCGGCCTCAGACACTTAGCACTTACTAGCCCTGTGACCTTGTACAAGTCACTAAACCCCAATTGCCTTACCTTTCCCCCTATCCCCCCCCCCCAAAAAAGAGATTCCAAGGGCCCATCTTTAGAGTCAGCCTCCAGCTAAACCACAAAGGACACAAAGGCCCCCAGACAACACTGCCTCTGCCCAATTTACACAGAATGTAAAAATATACATTTCTGCTCTCCAAAACAGACATGGATTCCAAGTAGTCTCGGAATTTCCAACTTTCAGAGTTCAGCCTGACAAGTGCTCCAGTTAGGGGCAAGCCCATTACCTCCCAGGGCAGCCCATTGTACTTGAACACAGTTTGAATTGCTAAGTGGGTTTTTCCTGGCATGTAGTCCAAATTGGCATCTTTGCAACTCTCACTCATTGTTTTTGGTTCTACCCTTTGGGGTCAAGCAGAACAAAGTGAAATCTTCTACCCTGGAGTAGCCCATGCATGAAGTACTTGAAGACAGCTACCATCTCCCGTCTAAGTCTTCTGTTTCTCCAAGTTAAATATTCCCATTTCCTTCAGCCCACCCTCCTAATGTCATGGAACGAAGACCCTTCCCACCAGCCTGGTTGTCCCCCTTCAGATACTCTTCAGCTTTCCCAAATGTTGGTGTCCAAAACTGAATGCAATATTCATGACTATGGGGTGCTACTATCAGTTTCTGGGTTCTAGAACCTTTGTCCTGTTGTTGTTTGGTAATTTTTCAGTCATGTTCTACTCTCCATGACCCCATAGGAGGTTGTTGGTTTTTTTTTTTTTGGCTGAGCTATTTGGAGGGGTTTGCCATTTCCTTCTCCAGCTCATTTTACATGTGAGGAAACTGAGGCAAACAGGGTTAAGTGACTTCCCCAGGGTCACACAGCTGTTAAATGTCTGAGGCTGGATTTGAACTCAGGAAGATGAGTGCTCTATTCACTACAGCACCACCTACCTGCATATCACATTACAAACTCATATTTTGTTTACAATCCACGAAACCTCACAGATTTTTTTTTTCAGACAAGTAGCTGGCTAGACATGCCACTTGTCTTATATGTGTAAGATTGATTTTTTGAATTTAAATGTAGAACTTGAAATTTATTCCTATCAAACTTCATCTGATTAGATTCAATCCAATGTTCTGACCTGCTAAAATATGTCTCACTCTCTCATCCAGGGTATCCCTCCCAGCTTTGTATCGCCTGTAAATATGCTAATCATGGCATTTGTGCCTTTTTTTTTTTTCAAATTCACTGATAGAATGTTAAATAGTAAAGAACCAAACCCAGAACCTTGGGGGCAATCTAGGGATGTGTTGGTAAATGTTTAACAATCAGCTCTTTGAAAACACACACATACACACACATTTAATCTGCATTATTGACTTTTTCTATCTCACTTTCTTGAGTCTAGCCAATCAACAAAACAATAAATTAAGACTGAATTTGTAACATTTGACAATTTCTGAGGTGTGAATGCTTGCATTGAAAATTTAGACGTGGGACCTGACTCCAACCCCTCCCCTGCCCAAGGGGCAATCCACCAAGAATTCCTTCATTAAGAGTTCTGGGGGGGAGGAGGAGAGTACCATCAATCTTGGCAAACCTAAAAGTGTTGTTCAGTTGTTTTTCAGTCATGTCTGACTCTTCATGACACCATTTGGGGTTTTCTTGGCAAAGATATTGGAATGGTTAGCTATTTCCTTCTCCAGCTCATTGTTGTTTTTTTTTTTTAACAGATGAGGAACCAAGGCAAACAGGATTAAGAGACTTGCCCAGAGTCACACAGCTAGTAAGTGTCTGAGGCAGGATTTGAACTGAGATCTTCCTGACTCCAGGATCCACTGTGCCATCTAGCTGCCCCTAAAATTACACAGTCGCAGAATTGGAAAGGGCCTCAAACAATGTCTTGTCTAACCTTTGGAACATTCCCAGCAGTAGTGGACATCACCATTGGGAGCCAATAAACTCATCAATGAGACGGCTGGTTCCATTTTTGGCCAGCTCTAATTGTTACAACATTTTTACTTACATAGGGCTGATTCAATGTCCGGAAGTTTGCCTGCCAAATACACAAAAATTTCCTCCATTTCCTTAGCTTCTCAAGTTAGCTTTTTTTGTTCAAATTTATTTGCATAACAGACTCAAAGGATTTTTAATCCCCCAAATAATGACAAGGACTTAGAGCCACACACAGGTGTCTTTTTTGGAGGAATCCTCCTGAAATGCATTGCAAGTATACGACCACCATGGGGAGATTAAGCAGAGAAGTGATTGGACTTTCTGAGTCCAAATCATAGTGAGGCCTCTGACACAGAAGGCGCCCTTCATGATCAAGAAGCAGAGCTGAAAAAATAAAATTAACCCTGAGGGCCTTGCGTACCTGGGACAGCTCCACTCCAAGGTGCTTGGTGCCAATGGCAAGGACTCTCCTTATGGAGATTTATGTTAAGCCCAAATCTGTCATCCTCTACTTCCCTCCCTGGCTAACAGTTCTATCATCTGTCAATCAAAAAAACCATTTAATTAAACTCTTCCTGTGTGCCAGGTACTATGCTAAGGTCTGAGGATATAGAGAAAGGCTAGACTCTCTGTTCTCAAGGAACTTACAGTCTAATGGGGGATATAACATACAAATGATTGTGTAAAAACATTAGATATGCTCAATGGAGGGAAGGCATTAAGAGGAATCAAGAAAAGTTTTCTGTAGAGGGTGGGATTTTAGCTTAGACTTGAAGGAAGCCAAAGAAGCCAGGAGGTAGAAGCGAGGAGGGAGTTCCAGGCACCGGGTACAGCCAGGGCAAATGCCTGGAGTTGGGAGATGGGACAATGGAATGTTTTGTTCAAAGAACTGTCAAGTGTCACTAGATTAAAGTTACCCTGGGGATGATAAATGCCAAATTTTTGGTGCTGGAGGTGATAGGGAACCACTAGAGTTTCCTGAAAAGGGATTGACGTGGTCAGATCTGCACTTTAGGAAGATCACTTTGACACCTGAGAGAAAGATGGTTTGAAATAGGGAAGAGACTTGTGGCAGAGAGACCGATGATTAGGCTATTAAAATAGCCCAAGCAGGAGGTGATGAGGGTGTTTACCAGGGTAGTGTCAGTGTCAGAAGAGAGAAGGGCATGTATAAGAGAGATGTTAAGATGGTCGAAATCTTGGCAACAGATTCTATATGAGGGAAGAGAGAGAGTAAGGAGTCCAGGATGGCACTTAGGTTGCAATCTTGGGGGGATTAGGAGGATGCTGGTCCCCTCAGCAGTAATAGGGAAGTTTCTAAGGGTCTTAAGGGAAAGATAAATTTAGTTTTTCACATGTTGAGTTTAAGATATCTACAGAACATCCGATTTAAGATGTCCAAGAAGCAATGGGAGCAAAGAGAGTTGAGGTCAGTAGTCAGATTAAAGTTGGATAAGTAGACTTGAGAATTACCGGCCCAGATACGGTAATGAGTCCATGGGAGCCAAAGAGATCACCAAGGGATATAGTACGGAGGGAGAAGAGAAGAGGGCCCAGCAGACAACTCTCAATCCTTTTCAATGGAAAGAATGTTGGGTTTGGAGGTAGAAGATATGGATTGGAGTCATAGTTCTCCCATTTGTGTGTGACTTTGGGAGTCACTAAACCTCTTTGGGCCTCAGTTTCTTTCTCTGGTAAATGAAAGAGTTGAACTAGATGACCTTCCATGGTCCCTCCCAGCTCTAAATCTATGATTATGATCCACATGTTAGCCCTTCAAACACTCCAAGCTGACATCCTTCAATGCTCTTTACCAAGAGTTTTTAACTTGGGATCAATGGAATCCTTCAAGGAATCTAGGCATATATTTCAGAGATTCCATTCATTCAGATGTGGAAAAAATTGCATCTTTTCACTTTCCTTTGGTTTCCTTTGTGTGGGGTGTTCAGGGAAAGAGAACCTCTGGGGTTAGTGTTGCTGAGCCCTTTTCAGGGCTGCTCAGCCACCATAGGTGCCCACATGGCACCCAACCATCATCTGGGGATCCAAGAAGCTGTAGCATGGGCAGTGGCCACACCCCAGTAAGCTGTCTTTAGTGGATGGGCTAAACCAGGCTGAGGGTAACTAGCAGGCCTCAAACCCATCAGTGACTTAGGGGGGTGTCTACCTCAAGCACATGAAGATGTCTCCTGGAGGAACCAGCTGATAACAGTAATTCCAATGGCTGTGAAGGTGGTTAAAGCAGGTGCCATGGAGCACTTGTATTTGTCCTTCATTTTCAAAGAAGATCATGACATCAGGGAAATGATGACATGGCTTGCAGTTGACTTGGATTTGAGTGAGGGAGGGCTGTACAAGGACACTAGCCTCACTTTCTCCTCCAGAGCTATCTGGGTCCAGTGGCCAGGTATAGATCAGGATGAGTGGAGATGGCCCAGGATGCCATGGGAGACACTGGCCCTTTTAGACTAAGGCCTTTTCCTGTACTCACTTAGATTGAGGTAATATCCATTCAGTGAATAGGTCTCTTTAAGAAGTGAGTCAAAGGATGCCCCCTTTAATTAGAAAAAAAGAAAAAAAAATCAAGCTGAGAGGGGAAGACCCTCAGGGTTGCCGTTCCAAAGAGAAACAGTTACCATGGGCATTCACCTTAAGCCAGGAGGGCACAAAATACAGCCATTAAGTGGAGCTTGGGCAGGGACCTATTGTGGTCCAATCTATGAGCTTCAGAGTGAACTGGGTTTAAGGTTTTGTGGAAAGAAGATGAAAGAAAGAAAGTAAGGAAGGAAGAAAGGAAGGAAGGAAGAAAGAAAAAGGAAAAAAGAAAGAAAGGAAGAAAGAAAGAAAGGAAGGAAGGAAGGAAGAAAGGAAGGAAGGAAGAAAGGAAGGAAGGAAGGAAGAAAGGAAGGAAGAAAGGAAGGAAAAAAGGAAGGAAGGAACAAAGAAAAAGAAAAAAACAAAGAAAAAGGAAGGAAGGAAGAAAAAGGAAAGAAAGAAAGAAAAGAAAAGAGAAGAAAAGAAAAGAAATCTAGCCAATAAACTCCAAGTTAGGTGGGCCATCAAAATTTACCTTCCTTTGGAGAGGAGAAGGAGAGGGAGAGGGAGAGGACGAGCTGTAGAGCTTGGTCAGACATGGAAGATGCCAGGGTCAGCCACTGCATCCTGAGCCATCACTGATCATCTTGACTTTTGTCCTGCCACTGGGTTCTCAATGACTCTGGAAGATAGTGTGGCTGACAATTTTGGGTGACTCTGCCTCACTTAAATCCAATTCACGCACAAGTCAATGCATCACCCATGTTGTTGTTGGTCCTCTTTGAAAATGAAGAATAAACAACAACCTTGTGTTTTTGTTTTATATATTTAAAAATATTCTGAAAAGAGGTCTCTAGGTTTCACCAAAGGGTTCCGAGAATGAAAAAGGCCAAGAACTGTTAGGATTCTAGAGTACCCTCGGCAGATGCTTAATCATTTCTGATTTTAGTTTGCTTGCTCTTAGAAAACCTGAGTCAAAATTCTGCTGTGTGACCTTGGACAAGTCACTTAATCTCTCTGTGTGCCTCAGTTTCTGTATCTGTTATATATATATATTTGAGAATATATAATGAGATCAAATGAGAACAATTTTTAAAGTGCCTTGCTAACATTGCTGTGCCCTACAGTCTCTGTTATTACATATAACTTAAACCAGCCTCTTCTTCTGTTTCTAGTTTTCAAACTTCTCCTAATAGCTGATCCCCAGAGTTTCCATAAACTATAAACTGCTAAAGTCTGATCTGCTGTATTGGTCTAATAAAATCCATGCCTAAATGAACATTCTACCCATAAAATGAAATCCCTTTGAAATGTACATGTGTGTATATATGTATGTGCATATGTGTAGGGAGGGGGGATGTGGTTCTGCCCTCTTCCCAGCTAGGCTAATGCAATCACAAAATGTAGTCCCATGAGAGTGATGAGGTTTTGTGTAAACAAGATGCCTGGGATCCCTTTATGAGGTGGGGACCTCTTTGATTGGGTCAAGAAGGCTAACCAAGCAAGCTAGCCACACCTCTGGGGGGCTTTAAATTGCTAGATGAGTCTCAGTGGTTCTTATTCCCATTCAGGAGTTGAAGAGTCCAAGCTTGGGAGCATTTGTTGGGGACATCCCAGTGGGAGAGGAGAGGCAACTTTCTCTCATCCCCACATCAACCATGTCTTCCAAACCACTGGACCAGTAGGTGGCAGTGCATTCAGGCAGGAGCAGAGCTGTCCACCTGAGGACAGGCACACAGAGACAAGACAGAAAGCTAGTCACTGGAGTGAGGAAGCAACTTTGTGGGCCTGAGAGTGCACCATGCTATGTCATTCATTGGTGTCCACCATGGTGGTGGTGAACAGTGGAGAGCTCTGGGTGGCCAGGAGAGAGCCTAATATAAGGGAGCTACTCTGATAGGGAATGGGGGAAGAAGCCCACTCAATCATGAGCATGATGGGAAAGGGCCAATCTCAGCATCTTTAACTATGGTCATATGGCCCAGGTTCTCCTCCTCTGACCTCTTTGGAGAGGAAAGGGAGGGAGTCATGCCACAGCTTTCCATGTTCTCTGAGACCTTATCAGATTGTTTAGGTAAGGGGGCGGAGCCAAGATGGTGGCGTAGAAGCAGCAACACATCGCAGCTCTCACATAGCCACCCCAAAATACCCATAAAATAGGACTCTAAACCAATCCTGGAACTCCAAAACGCACACAAAGATACTTCCCACT
>CM053582.1:7888514-7905208 GCA_028627135.1 Pseudochirops cupreus
TCTCCCATGATCTTTCTTTTCCCCAAAGAAGGAATCTAGGGTTTGGGAGCTGTTCTTACTTTGCTTCTTATGCTTATTCTTACTCATGGTTCTTCAGTCCGTGATTTCTTTTTTAAATCTCTGTGGGGCTCTGCTTCCAGAAGGAAAAGCTCTGTCCCAAATCGCTGGGGTCCTCCCGGCTGCCGTAGCTCTCAGGAAGATGCTGGGACTCTTCCTATTTACTTCCAACAGAGTGGATAATGAAGACTCCAGGACTGAGGCCCAAGACAGTGATCCAGATCCAGGCCGCTCAACGCGAGAGCACTGGCCTCAGAAAAATCGCTTAGTCCCCCTGCTGTCTGCAGGCCGCAGGCGGGAAGCTGCAACGTGGAGGCTGATGCAAAACCTCTGCTTTTCGCTTTTCTGCTCTGGAGGCCTTTTGGCTGGACTACTTAACTCTCCTAGATTCACAGTCTCCACTGAGCTAGTTCTGAATGCTGCTCGCAGCTGCCGCTAATCTGCTCACCTGAGAGGCTCCTCTGCTCCTCCCTTCCAGCCGCCCCTGGGGCACAGCCGCGGCTTCAGGCCAGGCTGGTTTCGGTTTGCAGTGCTGATATGGTTCCTCGTAGCCAAGCTGACTTTAGTGGGAAATATCTTTGTGTGCGTTTTGGAGTTCTAGGATTGGTTTAGAGTCCTATTTCATGGATATTTTGGGGTGGCTATGTGAGAGCTGCGATATGTTGCTGCTGCTATGCTGCCATCTTGGCTCTGCCCCCCTGTCTCATCCATCTTGTATGCCCTGTATAAATATCTCAACTTTACCCAATGTCGTCTGATGCCCGGGATTGTTCATTTGTGCATTGATGGGGAGCACCTTGGCCCTGGGTTCAACTTTGACAGCTCAGGCTTGTTGCTAGGTTCCTACCCTCACAATACATATTCAACCCTTTGCAACCCAGTCACTACACCCTAACTGGTTGTGCCCCACATAGTCATCTGAAAGGCAACGGTATTGGTTCTCAAATAATTTCATCATATTGATAATTATCTCTGTCATGGTGGCTTGATCCAATAGCACCAGGTCAGGCTGAAGTTACTTATCTAAAAACCTGGAACTGAGTCCAATCTCTGTGCTGTTAGATGTGTCAGTACCCTTCCCTTGATGCTCCAGGATCGCATCACATTGGCAGATGATGGTCATTCCCCAGGTCACAATGGCAGTTCACCAGCATCAGGGGTTCTTAACTTGGGCCCATCAATTTGTTTTTGAAAATATTGTGATAAGGGCCTGTTCTTGACTTCCCCTAAAAGGAAATGGCTGAGGACCCCCTGGGGCTACTGTTATTGAAGAGCTCAAGCTAACAAACCATCTGTCTGGTCTGAACCCATGCTTTTGATAGTGTATAGCTTCGTGTTGGCACTATAGTTAGTTTTTGTGAAAAGGCAGGGCAGACCTCCTGAAGAGGTCCTCCCATCCCTGTGGAGCACAATGTCCTCAGAGATCTAAAGGAAGAGACTGACATCTGAATAGTCAAGGTTCAGGATGTAAAGTAGGAACCCCAACTTCCAGAATAAGGTAATGGCAGACAACTGCAATTGGAGAGAGCAGGAAATGAACATAGCCACAATGACCTCTTACCTCGTGAAAGCATGGGGTGCCATCCATGACCCTGGTAAGGGTGAGTCAATCAGAGATTCCATTCCATACAGAAGGTTTGTACCAGGTGTGGGGAACCTACTACCTCAAGGGCACATGTGGCCCTCTAGGTCCTCAAGTGTGGCCCTTTGACTGAATCCAAACTTCACAGAACAAATCCCCTCAATGAAAGGATTTGTTCTGTAAAACTTGGGCTCAGTTAAAAGGCCGCACCCAAGGACGCTTATGGGACCTTGAAGCTATAGCCTTGTTCCTGGATGGGTTCAAACTTCTGCTCTTCTCTGCTAGAGTTTTGAAATATCAGTGCTCCATTTCATTAGGAGATGCCTCATTGATACCCTGTTAGATAGCTATGAGACAGTTCAATATGTGACAGCTCAATTAGTCAGGGCCGCTAGGTGGCGCTGCAAGGATAGGGTGCTGGACCTGGAGTCAGGAAGACTCATTTTCCTGAGTTCAAATTTGAGCTCAGACATTTCCTGGCTATGTGACCCTGGGCAAGTCACTTCACTCTGTTTGCCTCAGTTTCCTTATCTGAAAAATGAGCTGGAGAAGGAAACAGCAAATCACTCTAATATCTTTGCCAAGAAAACCCCAAATGGGGTCACAAAGAGTCACACACAACTGAAAAATGACTGAACAACAATTAACCAGAATGAATAGCTGTACTATCAGGAAGTGATACCTTGGAAATCAGTTTTTATTGTTGTTGTTGTTATCTAGAATTAATAAAGTATTGGGGAAGATATTAGTGCAGATTAAACTTTAAAATGTGTCATGCATACAAGTCCCTCCACCACCACCCCAGAGCCTGTTGTTAAACCATTTACCAGCACACTCATTACTACAACACACTACTATAGCCCTAATCATAATATAAAGAACTCCACTCTGAGTCTGGGGATAGCCATAACCAACAGGACTCCAATAGGAGGATCCATTCTCTGCACCCAGCAATTTCTCCAGGGTAAAAAAAACAGAGGAGCATTGGACACAGTATTGATACCATCAAGCTTGAAATGCGTGCCAAGAGGTTCCTTCCTTGGCTCTTCCCTCTGGTGTGTTATAGAACGTTGGTTCCTGAGGCCCTCTCTACCGCTCCACTAACACTTTTTTGGAGTTGACTCGCCATGTTCTTCCTCTGTTCCTGCCACTTCCTCCTTATCCCGATTTGTTTTTTGATCTTGGTTTTTTGTTGCCCTCCCCTCAAGTCAGTTTTATCCTCAATGGGTTAATGGGGAGGGGATGGGATGGGCACAGTAGAAATGGAAACCATAGAGCCACCATCTTTATACACAGTTGAATGGGGACTGTCTAGCCAATGGGCATCTTTATTTAAAGTGTTTTCCTTAAACCAGTTGAAAATGACTACACAGCCCTTCTTTTCCTCATCAATTGCAAGTCATGTCATCATCTTCCTGATGTCATGGTCCTCTTTGAGAATGAAGGACAAACCACACACACACACACACACACACACACACACACACACACCACACACATGTACACAATATGCACATACACACATGTGCTCACACACGCACACACTCACACACATATGCACACATATACACATACATGCATGCACACATATACACATACACACACATACACACACATTACATATCAAGACTGACCAGCAGCTGGAGGGAAGAATTGTGATATTGACATGAATTCTGTCTGTTAGTTACTACATATGTGAGTTACTATGCTGGACTAACTTTATAAACTGGTTATTTAATAAAACACTGAGCTGCAAAAAAATTATGATGACTATATTTCAATGTAGTATATATTTCAATATAGTTGGTTTTCTTTGCAATTCTCTGGGTTTTGTTTAATGTGCTTGCAAGCATGATTCCCAGAGCCTATTTTCACATGGTTCCCAGTCTGCCAAAAGAATCCAGGTCACATTAAAAGGTTCAGAAAAGCCAATTTATGTGGTGTTTTGTGGACCTGTGGCATCTTTTTCTCGCTCATTCCATGGCATCTGTACACCATTCAATGGACATAATCTAGTCTCAGAACATAAACCACCATTCTGCAAAGAGAGTGAAAATACCTTCACTCATTAAAAAAAAATGATGGAGTATAGGAGACAGCATATACTTGACCTTGGTCTGGCTGGCTGCCCACTTGTCTAGAGCCATGTGGAGAATTATGTCGTCAATTAGCATTCTGTTCCCTTAGGTGCCAATAGATAGTTATTAACCAATCAAAAAAATAAGCATTTATTAAATTCCTATTTTGAGCCTGTCACTGTACTAACCATAGGAGCTACAAACATAAAGACAAGAGTCCCTTTCCTCCAGGATCTTACATTCTAATAATAAGATTATTATTAGAATATAATAATAATAATATAGAATATAATAAGTAACATCCTTTTGTCACTTGTTCTCCAGTCAGTGTAGATTTTTGACACCTCTTGGAGGGTAGCCACACAGAATTGTGTACATACATTTTAAGTAATTGCCTTTCTTGTTGCAAAAAATCATTCTTCACTGAGTCATTAGGATAGTCTAAAGACCACCTCCTAATCATTTTTATTTGCTGTCTCCCAAAGAAAGGAATGGGGGCAGTTCGGTGGCACATAAAGTGCTGTATCTGAAGTCAGGAAAACTCATCTTCCTGAATTCAGATCCAGGTTTATATACTTACTGGCTGTGTGACCCTGGGTAAGTCACTTGACCCAGTTTGCCTCAGTTTTGTCACCTATAAAGCAAGCTGGAGAAGGAGATGAGCTAGAAAAGCAAACCACTGCAATATCTCTGCCAAGAAAACTCCAAATGAGGTCAGGAAGAGTCAGGCATGACCAAAACAACTGAATAGCAACAAAGAAGAGAATGGGAGAGTGGTCCCATTGAGCAGATGTGAATATATGTACCCCACTAACCATCTGACTAATATCAGAGGCAGTTGCTAATTGTAACAAATTGACAGTGCTCACCTTGGGGGCTTTTATACTGGCACATGAGGAGAGATTTCTCCATTTATTGCCTGCCTTGATAAACTATCTTAGCTGAGAAATTCAGGGGACCTTTGGGAACCATTTCGTTCTCCAGATGAAATGCAGCCCTTGGCAATAAGACCATATTAACAGCATTGAACTTTCACTAAGGCCAGTCATAATTGCTCAATCGAGTCCAATTCAGTTATCATTTAAATCGTAGCGTCACTTCCTGATTTTCCGCTGTGGTACCTAGTACATGTATTTTCCTTGGTCATCATAGAAATGAGTTGATTTTGTATAATAAATTGTGTGAAATTTCTACCCTTCTTTTATCCATCAATCAACAGCAATGACATGGCCTGCTTTTCTTTTTCTTTTTGCTTATTTATTTATTTTGGTTTATTTACTTTTAGTTTACAACGTTCAGTTCCACAGTCCCTTGGGTTTCAGATTTTCTCCCCCTCCCTCACTCCCCCATCATGGTGGCATGCACTCAGATACAGGATCTACAGATATCTCCCCAATAATCATTAGTCAGGTTGTAAAGAAGGATTGTAACTGATGGAATGATCAGAGGGACAGAGGAAACAACAAAACAAGAAAAAGAAACAGAGCAAGTAGTTTGGTTCAATCTGCACTCAGACTCGGCATCTCCTTCTCTGGATGTGGATATCTCCTTCAATCCTGAGTCTTTTGGAGTGGTCCTGTAACCTTGTATTGCTGAGAGGAGCCAAATCTATTGAAGTTAATCATCACACATATGTTGTGTCTGTGATTGTGTACAAATTTCTCCTCGTTCTGCTCTTCTCACTCAGCATCAGTTTGTAGAAGTTGCTCCAGGTTATTATGAGGTCCGTCTGCTCCTCATTTCTTATAGCACAGTAGTATTCCATTGCATTCATATACCACAACTTGTTCAGCCATTCCCCAATGGGGAATGTTTTCCAATTTTTTGCCACCACAAAAAGAGCTGCTATAAATATTTTTGTACATATGTGTCCCCTTCCCACTTCTCTGATCTCTTTGGGATATAACCCTAGAAGTGATATTGCTGGATCAAAGGGTATGCACTTATTTATAGCCCTTTGGGCATAGTTCCAGATTGCTCTCCAGAATGGCTGGATCAGTTTGCAGCTCCACTAACAATGCATTAGTGTTCTGATTTTTCCACATCCTCTCCAGCATTTATCATTTTGCTGTTTTGTCATCTTAGCGAGTCTGGCCAGTGAGATGTGGTACCTCAGAGTTGTTTTGATTTACATTTCTCTAGTCACTAGTGATTTGGAACGTTTTTTCATATGCTTATAGATGTCTTTAATTTCATCTTCTGACCATTTATCAATTGGGGAGTGGCTTGTATTCTTATAGATTTGACTCAATTCTTTGTATATTTTAGAAACGAGGCCTTTATCAGAGACACTGGTTGTAAAATTCTTTCCCAATTTTCCACTTCTCTTTTAATCTTGGTAACATTGGCTTTGTGTGCACAGAAGCTTTTCAATTTAACATAATCAAAATTATGCATTTTGCATTTTGTAATGCTCTCTAACTCTTGTTTCATCATGAAGTCTTCCCCACTACATAGATCTGACAGGCGAACTATCCCTTGCTCTCTCAGATTGCTTATGGTATCAACCTTTATACTTAGATCATGCACCCATTTTGCCTTTATTTTGGTGTATGGTGTCAGATACTGGTCTATGCCCAATTTCTACCGTACTATGTTCCAGTTTTCCCAGCAGTTTTTGTCAAATACTATGTTCTTATCCCCAAAACTGGGGTCTTCGGGTTTATCAAACAGGGGATTACTATAGTCATTGGCTGCTGAGTCTTGTGTACCCAATCTATTCCATTGATCTGCTGCTCTATTCCTCAGCCAGTACCAAGTAGTTTTGATGACTGCTGCTTTGGCTAGGCCACCTTCCCCAGCTTTTCTTTTCATTAGTTGCCTTGATATTCTGGACCTTTTGTTCTTCCAGATGAATTTTGCTACTATTTTTTTCTAGCTCTGCAAAGTAATTTTTTGGTAGCTTGGTTGGTATGGCACTAAATACATAATTTAATTTAGGTAAAATTGTCATTTTTATTATATTAGCTTGACCCAGTCATGAGCAATTAATGTTTTTCCAATTAGTTAGATCTCACTTTATTTGTGTGCAAAGTGTTTTGTAATTTTGTTCATATCAGTCCTGGGTTTGTTTTGGCAGGTAGATTCCCAGATATTTTATAAGGTCTACAGCAACTTTAAATGGAATTTCTCTTTCTATCTCTTGCTGTTGGATTTCGTTAGAAATATATAGGAATGCCAAGGATTTATGTGGGTTTATTTTATATCCTGCCACTTTGCCAAATTTGTTTATTATCTCAAGTAGTTTTTTACTTGATTCTCTAGGATTCTCCAAGTATATCATCATATCATCTGCAAAGAGTGATAGCTTAGTCTCTTCTTTGCCTGATTTGATTCCTTCAATTTTTTTTTTCTTCTCTCATTGCTGCTGCTAACATTTCTAGTACCAGATTGAATAAGAGGGGTGATAGTGGAAATCCTTGTTTCACCCCTGATCTTATTGGAAATGCTTCTAGCTTATCCCCATTACATATAATACTTGCTGATGGTTTTAGATAGATGTTTATTATTTTAAGGAAGACTCCATTTATTCCTATATTTTCTAGTGTTTTTAATAGGATTGGATGTTGTATTTTGTCAAAAGCCTTTTCTGCATCTATTGAGATAATCATATGGTTTCTGCTAGTTTTGTTGTTAATATGGTCAATTATGCTGATAGTTTTCGTGATATTGAACCACCTTTACATTCCTGGAATAAATCCTACCTGATCAAAGTGTATTATTCTCGTGATGATTTGCTGTAGTCTTTTTGCTAATATTTTATTTAGAATTTTTGCATCTATATTCATAAGGGAAATTGGTCTGTAATTTTATTTCTCTGTTTTGTCTCTTCCTGATTTAGATATCAGTACCATATTTGTCTCATAAAAAGAATTTGGTAGGACTCCTCCAATTTTCCCAAATAGTTTGTAAAGTATTGGAGTCAACTGTTCTTTACATGTTTGGTAGAATTTACTAGTAAAGCCATCTGGCCTTGGAGATTTTTTCCTAGGGAGTTCAATGATGGCTTGTTCAGTTTCTTTTTCTGAGATGGGGTTATTTGTTTACTTCCTCTTCAGTTAATCTAGGCAACTTGTATTTTTGTAAACATTCATCCATTTCACTAAGATTGTCAAATTTATATGCATACAATTTGGCAAAATAATTCCTAATTATTGTTTTAATTTCCTCTTCATTGGAGGTGGATTCACGCTTTTCATTTTTTATATTCAAAATTTGGTTTTCTTCTTTCTTTTTTTTTTTTGTCATATTGGCTAAAGGTCTATCAATCTTATTGGCTTTTCCATAGTACCAGATCTTAGTTTTATTTATTAATTCAATAGTTTTCTTGAATTCAATTTTATCAATCTCCCCTTTGGTTCTCATTATTTCTAATTTAGTATTCAATTGGGATTTTCAGTTTGTTCTTTTTCTAGCTTTTTCAATTGCATGCCTAATTCACTGATCTCCATTTTTTCTAATTTATTCATGTATGCATTCAGGGATATAAAACTTCCCCTAAGAACTGCCTTTGCTGCATCCCACAAGTTTTGGTATATTGTCTCATTATTGTCATTCTCTTGAATGAGGTTGCTGATTGTTTCTATAATTTCTTGTTTGACCCACTCATTCTTTAAGATTGAGTTATTTAGTTTCCAATTACTTTTAAGACTATCCTTCCATGGCCCTTTATTACATATAATTTTTATTGCATCATGATCTGAGAAGGATGCATTTAATATTTCCACCTTTCTTCACTGAATTGTGAGGATTTTATGCCCTAGTACATGGTCAATTTTTGTGTATGTGCCATGTACCACTGAGAAGAAGGTATATTCCTTTTTATCCCCATTCAATTTTCTCCAGAGGTTTACCATATCTATCTTCGCTAAGACTCTATGTACCTCCTTAACTTCTTTCTTGTTTATTTTGAAGTTAGATTATCGATCTTGGAGAGGGGGAGATTGAAGTCCCTCACTAGTATATTTTTGCTATCTATTTCTTCCTCTAGCATCCTTAATTTCTCCTTTAGGAATGTAGATGCTGTACCAATTGGTACATAAATGTTTAGTAATGATATTGCCTCATTTTTGATGGTGCCTTTTAGCAGGGAGTAGTTTCCTCCCTTATCTCTTTTAATTAGATCTATTTTTGCTTTTGCTTTGTCTGAGATGAGAATTGCTACCCCTGCTTTTTTTTTTTTTTACTTTAGCTGAGGCATTATGTATTTTACTCCAGGCTTTTACCTTTACGCTGTGTGTATCCCCCTGTTTCAGATGTGTTTCTTGTAAACAGCGTATTATAGGATTATGGTTTTTAATCCATTCTGCTATCTGCCTCCGTTTTATGATAGAGTTCATCCCATTCACATTCACAGTTGTGATTACTATCTGTGTCTTTCCCTCAATCCTATTCCCTCCCCTGTTTATGATTTTATTTTTCCCTTCTCCCTTACCCTTCTTAAGAGTTTTCCTTTTGATCACTGCCTCCCTCAGTATTCCCTTCTTATCAGTCCCCCTCCTTTTTCCTACCCTTCTCCCTTACTACTTCTTTTCTCCCTTCTAAACCCCATCCCCCTTTTTGGCCCTTCTCCCCTCCTACTGCCTGTAGGATATGATTGATTTTTATACTCAATGTTGTATGTTATTTCTTCCTCAAACCAAGATTGATGAGAATAGATCTTATGCAATGCTCCTCTCCCTCCCCTCCTTCCCTCTATTATGATAAGTTTTATGTCTTTTCTTGATAGAGTCCTATACTTAACTGACTGTGTTATTTCCTCTTTGCACCAGAACCAGTGAGGGAAAAGCTCATATAATGGTCTTCTCCCTCACTTCTTTCCCTCTACTACAGTGATTCTCAATCTTCCTAATGCCGCAACCCTTTAATACTTGTATGTGGGCATATCTGCATGTGGGTGGACCCACCTGGAGATGGATAGAGGAGTGGTGTCTCAGTTCCTAAGACCATTGGAAATATGTGTTAGGCAACCCCATTTGACCCCCAAAAGGGTTGTGACTCACAGGTTGAGAACTACTGCTCTACTATGTTTTTTATGCCTTTTTGTGGAGCATAATTTACCCTTTTCTGCTTCATTCTTTCCTCTTCTTCCATTGCAGTCCCTTAATAAGGCTTTTTATCATCATTTTGTGTAATTTATACCCATACTCTCTATTTATCTATATCCCTTTTAGATGTCACTGTAGGTATAGAATTCATGATATTAACAGGTATCAGCTTCCCATATAAGGATGTAAACAGTTTGCTCTTGTTAAATAACAAGTTGTGTGTGTGTGTGTGCATGTGTGTGTGTGTGTGTGTGTGTGTGTGTGTGTGTGTGTTTTCCCTTATTTACCTTTCTATGTCTCTCTTGAATCTTGTAACTGGAGGTTGAATTTTCCATTGAGCTCTGGCTTTTTCATCAGGAAGGTCTGGAATTCTGCTATATCACTGAATGTCCATCTCCTTGCCTGGTAGATTATGCTCAGTTTCACTGGATAGGTGATCCTTGTGTGTAACCTGAGCTCTTTTGCCTTGTGAAAAATCATATTCCAGTTCCTCTGATCTTTCAGTGTTGGGGCTGCCAGATCCTGTGCGATTCTCACTGTGGTTCTGCAATATCTGAATTGTTTCTTTCTGGCCCCTTGTAGTACTTTCTCCTTTACCTGATAGTTCTGGAGTTTGGTCACAACGTTTTGTGGACTTTTCAATTTGGGATCTCTTTCAGGAGGTGTCCAGTGGATTCTCTTGATTCCTATTTTACCCTCTGGTTCTAGGATCTCAGGGCAGTTTTCCTTGATGAGCTCTTGGAAGATATTGTCCAGACTCATTTTTTTCATCATAATTTTCTGGTAGACCAATAATTCTCAGATTATCTCTCCTGGATCTGTTTTTCAGGTCAGTTATTTTTCCATTGAGATATTTTACCTCTTTTTCTAATTTTTCAGTCTTGATGTTTTGTTTGACTGATTCTTGGTTCCTCATAGAGTCATTAGCTTCAATTTGGTTGATTCTAATTTTTAGCAAATTATTCTCCTCGATTAGTTTTTGAAGCTCCTTTTCCATATGTTCAGATTTCATTTTTAGTTCACACATTTTACTTTTTAAGGAGCTGTTCTCTTCATTGTAATGTTTTTCTAATTTCATGGTTTTGTTTTTAAAAGAGGTGTTGATTTAATCTTCTACCTCTCTAAGCTGGATTTCAAAGTTCTTTTTGAGCTCCTCTAGGAATGCTTTCTGTACCTGAGACCAGGTCATAATCCCTGTTAAACCTTCAGCTGTGGGTGTGGAGTCAATACTCTCTCCTTTTGAGTTTGGTTCCTCCCTCTCACAGTAATAGGATTCCAGAGTCTTTGTCTTTGTAGCCTGCTTTCTTCCCAAGGTCACAAAACTAGTGTGTCAAGTGTCTGAGGTCAGATTTGAACTCAGGTCCTCCTGACTCCAAGGCTGGTGCTCCACTCACTGCGCCACCCAGCTGCCCCATGAAAAGTGTATTGGATGGGGTGGCTAGGTGGTGCAGTGAGTGGAGCACTGGCCTGGAGTCAGGAGGACATAAGTTCAAATTTGGCCTCAGACACTTAACACAAAACTAGCCATGTGACCTTGGGCAAGTCCCTTAACCCCAATTGCCCTACCTTCCTCCCTCCAAAAAAAAAAGCAAAAAAAAAGTGTATTGAATTGGGAATTAGAAGATGAAGGCTTGAACCTAGCAGTATCCTGGAGCCAGCTTGAACTGGCTTAGGAGAGCCAGTTGTTAAACATTGTGTGAGCATTTACATTTTGGAAATTGTCCAGCACTACAAATCAGGGCTTGGTTGTTTTGCTGGACTATCTAGACTTCTGAAAGTGATGGAGAAAAAGTGAATGAAACAGATTAAACCGGTGCCTCCTTTGTATTCCACCCCCACCCTGCCCCCATCCTGTCCCCAGCTTGTTAAACGTTTACCAGCCTGGTGATGCTTGAATCTCATATTGTGGTATAAGTAAGGCTATAGTAAGAGGGCATCCACCTTCCCCAAGTCACCAAGCCAGATAAGTGACGCCAACTAATCAATCAACAAACATCTGTTAAGTCCCTACTGTGTGGAAAGACAAATGCAAAGCCACTCCTGCCCTCAAGAAATTTCTAGGCTGAGGCATATAGCTGCAGATACTTGAAGAGCTGACGGGTGATCATTCCAACGTCATCTTTGAAAGGCTGTGGTAAACAGAAATAGCGTCTCAGTATTAAAGAAGAGAAGATGGCCTGGTTTTCAAAAAGAGAAAGTTATTTTGGTTCATGGACAACTCCTAGGGTAGGTCATTAAAAGAATTGTTTAGGAACCATCTAGGAAAGGGAACAATGATCACAGACATCCACATGGTTTCAGCATGGACAGCTCAGGCCAGACTAAGATGATTTCCTTTTGTGACAGAAACAACCACCACCACAATAATAATGGCTAATATATACTTGTTTCCTGTGGGCTAGGCACTGTGCTAAGTGCTTTACAATTAATATGTTGTTTTACATAAATATGTCATGATCCTCAAAACAACCCTAGGAGGAAGATGTTATTATCCCCATTTTACAGATGAGAAAACTGAGGCAAAGGTCAGTGACTTGCCCAGGGTCACACGGCTAGGAAATTAAGTCAGAAAGACTCCAGGGCCAGAGCACTATTCGCTGCAACACCACTTAGCAACTGAATGCTGTTAGAGATAGATATTGTGCTGAAATGTTAGCAAAGCATTTGATGAAACCTCTTTTATTTTTTTTAATGCTATAATCATTTCCTGATAGTCTCCCCTGCTAGAAGAGACAGAGACACTGAGAGAGATAGAGACACGGAGGGAGACAGAGAGAGACAAAGATAGAGACAGACATACACAGAGAGAGACCCAGAGAAACACACAGAGAAATACACACACACAGACAAAAACAGAGACAGAGAGAACTAGGATATTAGAAAAGGCTTCCCTAAGAGATCATATCTGAATTGAGTCTCTCTAGGGATTCTAAGAAGTGGAGGTGAGTGTATTAAACAAAGGAAGTGAATGTCTCCTCAGACTATAACTTCCAAGCATGGTATCCAAAGGAAGGCAAATAGAATGGTGGAGGGTCTTGAATCTGCCATATAGAATTGGTTGAAAGAATCGAAGATGTTTTACCTGGAGAAGAGAAGCTTGGGGGCTGGGATGGGGATGTTGGGGAAGGCTATGACTGCTATCTATTTGAAGTGGTGTGATAGGGAAGAGGAATTTGGCTTGTCCCAATTGGCCCCAGAGGGCAGAGTTTGCAGTGGTGGGTAGAGGTTGAGGAAGTAAACTGTGTTTGAATGCCTTGTAGGTGGAAAAGCTCCCAGTAATGAGTGCTGTCCTACAGTAGAATGAGCTTCCTGGAGAAGTGATGGCTTCTCCCTCATTGGAGGGCTTTGTGTGGCTGCTGGATGACTACTTGCCCAGTGTGTTGTTCAGGGCATTCTTTTTGGCTTATATTTGGGCTTGATGGTCACTGAGAGACTCTGTATGATTCAGGCTTTCTAGAGTTATTGGTGAGTGGGAGGACAAGGAGGAAGAGCACTTTGTAAGCCTTAAAGTAGAGTTATGATTTTTATTGTTCTGCCTTTCACCGCCACTGGAAAACCTAGACAAAGGGAAATTGATGGAAACGCCTGCTCTTTTTGCTCCCTAACTCTTCATTTTGTTGTGATTTGGGACCATTACAGTCCAATCCAAATTGATTTGTTCCCCTCCTCCCCTCCTCTAGCTCTGCTTCTCCCCTTTTAGAATAGAAATAAGGTACCAGCCTTGGGGACCTTCCCCTCCTTCTCTCCCTGTCCTCCTCCCACTCCCCTCCCTTGTCTGTTTCTTTCTGTCTCTTTCCTCCTTCCCCCATCTCTGAGGTGAAATTGGTATTTGAGTGTGGAATTTTCCTCCATCTAAAGTGAACCCTGGAGCCACAGAGCTGTTGAAAGTCCAAAAACAAGGGCCATTGGAGGGAACATGACCCTGCCTGAACTCCTGGGCCTTGAAAAGAAGAGTATGCTATGTGGGACCTGTGGAGGCACTGAATTGATTTGTGGAGTGACTTTAATAGCCCAGGGCCAGGCTTCCCTGGGGTCTAACTCAGCTGGCCCTTTATTGAAATGTTGCCAACATTGTCACGTCCCTTTAGCTGACTGTGTTCCCTACTCCAAACCTTTTAATAAGCTGATGGATGAAGGAGAGGCAAAATATTTCACCTGGCCTTCACTGGCAGACCAAACAGGAAGGAGGCGCTGGCTGTGGATCTGTTGGGAAAGCTTTACCACCTCAGATGTGGTTTTTGTCCAGCCCTCCCACCCCATCCCACACATGGATCCCCTTTATAACCTACAGAGCACTGGACTTGAGAGGAAGGAGACTCAAGTTCAACACTCATCAGCTGTGTGACCATCAGGAAGCTTCTGTCCCTCTCTGGGCCTTGTTTTCTTCATCTCTGAGATAAGCAACAGTGTTGATCCCATAGGGCTGTTGTAAAGAAAGAGCAGGACTAACCTGAAATGCTAGGGAAATGTCACTTATTATTACTACTCATTATTGTTATTCATCTCTACATGCCCTCTTATTCTTTCCAAAGCGAACCCTCCAGATACCTCTAGAGAGACTGTCTCACTTCTCTTTTGAATTGTCAACATTTGTTCAAAGACAAAGACCAGAAGTGAGTGTCCTGATGGAGTTGGCATAGTGGTGATAGTGAAGACAAGAGTCACTGCACTGAGAGCAACAGTGCTGGTGCAGGGGTGGCAGCAGTAGTGGGGTAGTGATAGTGTCATAGTGGTAGTGGTAAAGGTAGGAGTTAGGTAACAGTGTAGAATAGAACCTCTAGGTGGCGCTGTGGCAGATAAAGCACTGTACCTAGAATCAGGAAGACATGAGTTCAAATCCAATCTCAGACACTTACTAGCTGAGTACCCTGAGCAAATTACTCAAACTTTGCCTGCCTCAATTTCCTCAGCTGTAAAATGGGGATGACAATAGCAGCCACCTCCCAGGATTGTTGTGAGACTCAAATGAGATAATTGTAAAGTGCTTAGTACATTGCCTGGCATACAATAGGCACCATAGAAATGCTTATTTGCATCCTTTTCATTCTTTACCATTTTCTTTTTTATTTGTGAGTTCAACTCCAGTCTTTAAACATCACAAACATTTTAAGATATGAGGAACAGGGAAGAGGACTGTCCAAAAATCTAGAAACCCATGCCATGTATAGTGTTTTAAAAAGAGATATATGTCTAGAAGACAGAGAGAGGGATATATATCCACACACACATATGTATTTATGTATATGTGTATGTATACATATATGTATATATAGATATGCCCACATACATATTTACATATGTGTGTGTAATTATCAAAGTAGGGGCAAATTGTCCTATCTGTGGCCTCTTCTCTGTTGTCCATTCATCTTTTTAAGTGAGTCACTGGTGCTTTTTTATGACTATCATTACCCATCAACCTATCTACCCAATAGAGGCCTTCCCTTATATAACAAATATGTGGAGTCAACCCAAACAAAACTCATGTTATCTATGTCTATAGCCTCTCATCTGCCACCCATCTGCCAAGACATTTCCCCTGCTTTTTCAAGGAGTTCAGTACCTCAGTCAGTCTTTTTCTCCTCTCCAGAATTCTGTCTTATACATGGGGACTCTGAGTTCCATGTTTATATCCTCCGAAACATTCAAACTCCCATGGTTTCTACCACTTCAAGTCAGCTCCACACAGGGATGGGTGGATGGCCTCACTTTGGATCTTGGGATCACCCTCAGGTATTCCTTCTCCTGTCTCCATAATGCTGATATTCTTCCATTTGACCATAACCTCTTAATCATCACCATTACCTATGTAAGAGGTAGAGCTGGTGAGACCTAGAGAGAAGAGAGTTCCTGGTCTTTTCTCCTCTGACACTGCAATTACCCTGATGCTGGCCCTCATCATCTCCTCCTCGGACTCTTGCAATAGTCTCTGGTTAGGCTGCCTGTCTCAGGTCTGGCCCTACTTATATCCAGTTTCCAGTCAGCCATTAGAGTAATTTTTCTAAAGCACAGGTCTCACCATGTCATCCTCCCTAGTCAATAAACTCCAATGATTCCCTATTGCTCCTAGGATCAAGTACAAAGTCCTCTGTTCAGCATTCAAAGCCCTTCTTAACCTAGTTCCTTCTTACCTTTCCAATCTTCCACCTCCTCGCTGCCACATACTCTTCAATCTGGTGATTGATTGATTGATTCAATCTTCAATCTTCTTTGCCATTCCACCTTTAGGCCTCAATTTCTTTCCCTGTAAAGGGAGGGGGCTGAACTAGGCCCTTCACCTTTTTTGTGTTATGGTCTCTTTGGCAATAAGATGAAGTTCATGAACCTTTTCTCAGAATAATGTTTTTAAAGCATAAAATAAAACACAGGATGACAAAGGAAACCAGTTACATTGAAGTTGAGTTATCAATATATTTTTCCCAATCAAGTTTGAAGACCCCCTCAAATCTATCCACAGACCCCCTCAGGGGACTACAGACCTCTTAAATGATGTCTAAACCCCACTCTCCATCTATATTCCCATAATCCTATGATTCTAACGCTCCTCTGGGTGTGATTCCACTTTGTTTTGTGGAGTTCTATTCCTACTGAGAAGAAAGAGCAGCTTTGCTATTTCCTCTGGGTTAACATCCTTTCATCACTCGGAGACCTATGGACTCTAGCTGGACCTCTATAGCCTGAGGCTTCCATTGGATATCTCCAGAGTCTTTCCTTATCTTACCACAGGGTAGGAAGGCCAATGGGATCTGATAGGCTTAGGATGAGTTCTCCCTAACACATCCAGGTGATCTGCTGTTATGGGAATCTGAAGATCTTCCCTGCCCCTAGGCCCTTTGCTAAAGTGTCTACGTGACTTAGGACCCTTGGATATTTGAAAGTATACTCTGTTCCCTAATAGGCTGAATGTGGTCACGTGGAGCCTGTGGCACCAGG
>CM053582.1:7911863-7936269 GCA_028627135.1 Pseudochirops cupreus
TTTAAGGTGTTATTTTCTTCAGTCAGGTTGTTGACTCTCTTTTCATGATTTTCTTGCATCATTCTAATTTCTTTTTTTCCAATTTTTCCTCCACTTCTCTTATTTGGTTTTCAAAATCCTTCTTAAGCTCCTCTATGGCTTGTAACCAGTCTACATTTTTCTTGGAAGCTTTTGGTGTGGGAGTTCTGACTGTGTTGTCTTCCTCCTGTTCCATGCTTTGATCCTTTTTGTTCCCAAAAAAGGAATCTAAAGTTGAATTGCTGGGCTTGATTTGCTTCCTTTGCCTGCTCATGTTGCCAGTCAATCACTTGACTTTTTAGCTCTGTGGAACTCTGCTTCCAGAGGGGAGAGCTTTGTCTCAGATTGCTGGGGTTTTTGCAGCTGCTGGGGCTATTAGGAGGCTGCTGCAGCCCCCATTCATCTTTGGCTTACTGAAAATGCACCTCAGGACCACCACCCAAGACCATGATCCTTATCCAGGCAGTTCACGGCAACAACAATTAGCCTCTGAATGATTGCTTGGCCCCCCTGCAATCTGCAGGCTGGAACTTCTGAAGCAGCCATGTGGAGGTAGCTGCAGGGCAGCTGCTTCTGCTGCTTTCTTGCCCTGAAGGTGGATGGCTGGACCTGCTTTTCTCCCCCAGATTTAGCCAAGTTCCACTGACCTTTCACTTAGTCCTTTTTTCTTATGGGTTGATAGTTCTGGAAATCACCACAGCTGCCGGTGATGTGCTCTCCTGAAAGCTCCAGCTTGGTTTGTCCTGGCCACCCCAGGGCCAAACCGCGGTTTCAGGCCAGGATTGTTTTGGTTCCCAGTGCGCTGTGATGAGCCTTTCCTGTCCTGCCTGCTGGGCTGCTTTCAGTTGGAGCTTTGTTTCTCTGTACTTTTGTGAATTCTGGAGCTCTAAAATTTGGTTAGAGTCATATTTTATAGGTATTTGAAGTGGCTATGGGGGGAGCTGCAGAGTTTTCCTGCTTCTTTGCCACCATCTTGGCTCCACCCCCCCTCAGGTTGAAGTCTTAATGAGATTTTAATTTGTATATTTGTGTGCCGGTTTTTGTTGTTTAGTTGTTCAGCCATGTCTGACTCTTCATGATCCCATGGGCCATGCCAAGCCTTTCTATCCTCCACTGTCTCTCAACATCTCTCCAAGCTCATGTTCATTGTTTCCATGATACTATCTATCCTTCTCATTTAGTTGTTTTTCAGTTGTGTCTGACTCTTCATGGCTTCATTTTCTTGCCAAAGATACTAGAGTGGTTTGCCATTTCCTTTTCCAGTTCATTTTTACAGATGAAGAAACTGAGAGCAGACAGGGTGCATGGACTTGCTCAGGATGATACAGCTAGTAAGTGTCTGAGGCTGGATTTGAACTCAGAGCCTCCTGATTCCAAGCCCAGGGTTCTATCCACTGCAGCGCCATCTAGCTGCCTTGTTTTCATCATAAGTAGACTGTAATCTCACTGAGAAGCTTATGGGCCTATTGTTTAAAAAGTACCATAGTCCATTTTAGCTTTGTGCTTTCCCTGACAAACAGCATAGTGTAAGTGTCTGAACAGTATTTGTTGATTAAATAAATTAATCTACCTGGAATATAAATTTAAGACTGGCAGTACAGAAGCTTGCCTCACCCAGTTTAGCTAATTAATTATCTTCTTGTTCTGAAAAGCCTGTGTCCCATTTTCTTCTGCTAACTGATGAAGAAACGGTGAATGGTTCAAGTGTACCCATAGTTCAATGCCAGCCTTCCAGCGAGGCTGAGGTTTTTGTAATGTTTTAATACATGAGCCACTTCCACTATCCTGTACTGGTACTATACGAAGACTCAAACACAAGAAGAAAATGTGTCAGGAATGAACAGCAAACCTGGAGGGCCAAGCCACATTTCCCAACCGCTCTAATGCTTCTCTCAGTCTCAAAGAGTCTATTTTTGGAAAAAAAAAATCATGGATCATGAATTCAGAGCTAGAAGAGAGTTTATATAAGTCACCAAATCTACCTGCCTCATTTTATGATTGAAGAAATTGAGCCCTAGAGAGATGAAGTGACTTGAAAAGAGTCATATTGTTAGCAAGGGTTTTGAGGTGGGATTTGAACCCAGACCAAGTCCAATGCTCTGCTAGCCACTGCTTAATTGCTACATTTTGTTTTGAGACAAGAGATACTTCCCAGCAGACACCCAAATAAGCCACTTCTGAAGCTGATCAGGAAGAGTCTCACCCTATTCCTACTGGGGGAAAGAGATAAATGGGACAGAGCCAATGAAGTGGGACGGGGAAGGAAGAGAACGAGGCCAGTTTGGATGGAATATTGACAACACGAAGGAGAATAGTAAACAATAAGGCCAGCTTGGGGGCTGAGGAAGGGGGCCTTGAATCTCAGGATTAGGAATTTTTAGCATGTTGTTGCCACTAGGGGAAGGAGGCAGCTGAAGATTTCAAGTAAAAGAGTAAGGCATTGTGAGAATGCATTTCCGAGAATTACTCATAGTAGAGCAAAGGTAAGTGAAAGATGAGAAGTGGGAAGACAGGAGGCTGGTGCAATGAGGAGGCAGCTTGGCACACTGGAAAGCACACTGGCCCTTGTGATGGAGGACCTGGGTTTGAATCCTGCCTCCAATAGGATTTGGACAAGTCGTCACTTTATGGCTCCAGTATTCTGATCTGGAAAATGAGAGGCAAGCATTCTGGCCCTTGATTTGTGATTTTCTTTGTGCCATTTCCTTTTTCCAAGACTGGATTTTTTCCTTTATAAAGTAAGAGGCCTGAATGGCCTCTGAGGGCCCTTCCAACACTAGATCTTGGATCCTGAGATCAATATTCCAGGTGAAAAGAGATGAGGGGGCAAAATGGGGTGGGCTGGGGAGGGTTCAGATGGCTAAAGGATCCCTGGAAACGCTGAAGAGAGAAAGTGAAAAGAGAGTGTTGGATCTGCTGCTCTAGAACCATGGGTCAGTTCTGGGAAACTGAAAAAGAAGCTAGCATCATTCTGATTTCTTGTGTACAGAGGTTAAGCAGTCTGGGCAGCAGCAGTTTGGAACTGAGACTGAAGGAGGGCCTTCTGAACAAGATTTCTCTTCAGCTGGGTTGGAAGCAAGTACTGCCTTGATCTGACATCTGTAGTCAGGTGACCTTGCGGGAGAAATAAGTACAAAGGCCATGACTCAGCTGGTTGGGGGTCAGCCACCTGCAGGCCTCCATGCTGCCAAGAAAATCTGATTCCACAAAAATAGTTTGAGCCCAGCCCTGGCAGTATTTGAAGGAAAAGTAGACGGAGGAGACAGTTAAGGTACAAGAGAGAGTGAGGCCGCAGCAGAAAGGAGGCCAGAGGAGATGAAGAGAGAGATCAATCAGATGTGGTGGAGGCAGGAGTGAGGGTGGTGGCCAGGACCAGTGAAGATGTCTTGGATGGTGGGACCTCTGAGCTGAGTGGTTCCTCCAATCCCAGAGTTTGGAGGGAGCTCAGGGCCATGCCACCCAGCTTACACCTGGACAGGACCATGCCCAACCAGCCTTTATTCAAAGGCTTCTAGTGAGGGCAAGCCCAGTCACTATCTATGGATGCAGACTATTTCCCTTTAGGATAGCAAAAGGAATGTTTTCTGAAAGAGTAGAAAGAGTAGAATTTAGAGTCGTGGGACCTTGATTCCGATCTTGCCTCTTCTGCTTGCTCCTTTGGGACCCTAGCCATGTCACTCCCCCTCCCTCTGCCTCAGTTTCCTCCTCTGTAAAAATGAAGGAATTGGGGTAGATGTCCTCCAAAGTTCCTTCCAGCCCTAGATCTAGGATAGCATGGTGGCCCAATGGATAGAACACTGGGCAGAGTCAGGAAGCTCTGAGTTCAAATCCAGGCTCACATAATGTCTAGCTCTTTGACCTTGAACAAGTCACTTTCCCTCCATCTGTCTCAGTTTCCTCCTCTGTGAAATGGGGATCATAATAGTACTCACCTTGCAGGATTGTTGTGAAGATCAAATGAGACAATATTTATAAAAAGAATATGGCAGAGTGACTGGCACATAGTAGGTGCTTAATGTATACTTACTCTCTTTCGCCACCACCCCTCCTTCCTCTACGTTATCTTGGACAAGTCACTTCACTTTTATTTTGTTCTCATCTCTGCCATTAGAGTGAGCTTCTTGAGAGCAGGCATTAGACTGTGCCTTTCTTTACATCCCAGACCCTTAGTATAGTGCCTGGCATACAGTGAGCACTTAATAAATGCTTGTGAACTGACTCATCTATGAAATGAGAGTTGGAACAGATGGCCTCTGAGGTTCCTTCCAGCTCTAGAACTATGATCTTATGTATGATTGTGGAAAAATGACTCACTTCCTGGGGCTTGGTTGCCTTATTTGTAAAATGGGGGATTTGGACTCAATGGTTTCTGCTCTAGGCCAGTTATCTTATGCCCCTGTTATAAGGAGGAAGGGGGTAGGGGGATAGAGGAGTTACTATGGGGAGGGAGGGATGATGGAGCAGGGAGAGGGCCCAGGAAGAAGAAAGAGAGGAATGCTGGGAATGGCCAGGAGCAAGGGAAGCGACACTGAGAAAATAGGGAAGGAGACTAAGGTATGGGATGGAGAGGAGAAAGGGTGGAAGAAGAGTGGGAAAGGGGGCCAGGTTGGGAGAAGATGTTGCTTTAGGATTAAAAATTTTTTAATCATTAATTTGCCAGGGCCCATACTACGAAAACTTCCAGGGAAAATGTGAGTTTGTCCTTCTTCCTTCCCCCCTGGAAAAATAGGGGAGACTTGATGTCTGTCCCCTCCTTTCAGGGGGCTGAGGGCTCCGAGTGCCTATCCCTAGGGCCCCGCCCTGTGGGCCCTGCTCCCGTGGGCTCTCAAAGTCCCCCCCAGCAGTCATTTCTCGGAGATTTTACTGTTTCTTTATGAGCCAAATGTTGTCTTTTATTCCCCTTGTTAACGATCGGGCTGAGAAATGAGCTCAGTGTGTCAGGCAGCTTAGAGCCAACATTAATTTCAGGCCTGTTATTAATGGCCGTGCATTGTCTGGAACCTTTTCTCTTGCCTTAAATTATCTGGGAAAAAACCCCAAAACACAAAGTCTTTGGTTTCTTCTGCTCATCACCACTCTAGCTTTGTTGGTCGGCCAAATGCTCTGGTCACAGCATCTTCTGGCTCTGGGAGCCTGGACTTTTCTTCTCCCCATCCTGGATAGTCAATGTATACAGCTGGCAGTGGCCAGAACCCTGCTCTTTGTGGAAAGGTGAATGGGGATCAGTAGGATGTTTTTAGGAAGCCCTCTTCTTTCTCTGACTCATGTTTTCCATCCCTCTACATCTCTTATTCTCTTTTTACCCAGGAGCATCAGGACATACTCTTTTCCTTCTCTGCCCTTTAGTTTTGTTTTTTTGCCTACGAAGTGGAACAATAGATAAGATCTTTAGAGTGGATAAAATGTCTTCTTCTTCCCAACTTCCTATCAAAACCCTAAGTGTTCAATACATGTAATTGTAGTAACCAGACTTGGCCTTGGAGAAGAGATGAGAATGTGTGCCTCTCTCCCTCCTTTGCAGAAGTGGGTGTGTATATACACTTTCAATTTCCATTATGTGTTAGTTCATTTTGCCAAACTGCTTTCTTTTTCATTCTTTATTACAAGGAATGGCTCGCTGAAGATGAAATTATGGATGGATAAATTCAGAGATGAAGGTGATTGGACTCCCAGCCCAGATGGCTCCTTGAATGGAAGCAGGTAGCCCAGATCCCATGCACCTATTTTGGCAAAACTCCTGAAATTCATACTAGATTGAATAATAATCCAGAAGATGAATGAGACACTACAAAGAGTGACCTTATTCATGCTAGAATTGCTCAAAAAGGCAACCAGAAGCTCCGGGGCAATGGGAAAGGGGGCTGATAGCAAAGCCAGGACAAGGGTAGGCATATAAGCCTAAGCCTCCCAGCAGGAACAGTAAGGCAGTTCAGAGATACCTGCTGCAGCCTATAAGGCTCTGTATTCTGAATCAATGAGAGAAAAAGCTCCCTTGAGAAAGCCTTGGTGGGTAGAAATCCACAGTGTGGATCCTGAAGCAAATAGCTGCATCAAGCAAGCTGGATGCCATAGTACTCAGACAAGGACACTTAGAGACCATAGAGGGCCTCAAATATCCACAAGATCCTAAGCCTTACTAGAGCTCTTAGTGTGGGCAAACACCAGAGTATTGAAGGTCTTTATCTGCCCCTCCAATGGAACACTTTTTAAAATGTCATAATAAATACACATAGGCCAGGAAATAAATTTCCACATAAGCCAAAGTCTAAAAATGCATGTCTCATTCTGGATTTTCAGGCCATCATCTCTCTGGCAGGAGGTGGGCAGTGTGATTCATCCTCAGTTTTCTGGACTTGTGGTTTATCATTGCATTAATAAGAGATTAAAATCTTTCTAAGTTAGTTTTCTATGTAATGTTGCTGCCAGTGTGTTCACTGTTGTCCAGTTCTGGCTCATTTCACTCTGCATCAGTTCATACAGGTCTTCCCAGTTTCCTCTTAAATAGCCCCTTTCATCATTTCTTATGGTACAATTGTGTTCTATTATATTCATGTGCCTGTGTCCTTTTTTGTTTATCCATTCCTCAATTTATTTACTTTCTAGTTTAGGGTTATATAGCTAACCATTCCACTTTAAAAGTACAGAAGGAGGGAGAGTTTTCCCTGGTACAAAGGCAGAATTCAGAAACTAAGTCTGGAGGAATGAGTAAACAGAAGATGACACAAGTCACTATAAAGAATTATCATAGATCCAGAGATACCACAAAACTCAACCTAGGAGTGAGTAAATTCATAATAATTATAAGCAGCAACTAAAAAAAGTATTTTCACAAAGAATATAAGAATATTTAGATTAAAAACATAAAAAAAATAAGAGCTCTGGAGGAAATAATTGGAGGGAGGATAGCTTAGAAGAGAAAGTGGTCAATCATACCCAAGGAACAGACTTCCTGGAAGTTAGAATAGACCAAATAGAAAACGATGTGTCCTTGATATAGCAAGAAATATTAGAACCAAATAAGAAGATTTTAAAAATAGAAGAAAATCAAAGATATCTCTTATAAAAAAAAACTGACATGGATAGAAGATCAAGGAGAAATAATTAAGGAATCATTGAACTCCCTGAAAACAATAATAATTATAATAATTAATATAATAAAAAGAAAATTAATATGATAATAAAGATCCTGGCCACTATATTTCAAGAAATAATAAGTGAACATAGCCCAGATCTATTAGAATGAAAAGGCAAAATGAAGACAAGCAATAATCTAATAGTCATTTCCTGAAAGAAATTCCCCCCGCCCAAATGTCATAGCTGAAATCCAAAACTCCCATATCAAAATTTTAAAATGTTATAATGGGGCAAAATGGAATAAAATGTTGCTGCCTAGACAGGGGCAGTTCAAGTGCCAAGGAATCACAATCAAGATCATAAAAGACCTGGCAGTTTCTACTAAAATCGAGATCTTGTATTCAATATCCCATAAGGCAAATGAGCTAGGTTTACAAGCAAGAATAACTTGCCCTGAAAAGCTGTGCATAATCCTACAGGGGGAAAATGAATTTTTAAAGTATAGAGTGCTTACAAGCATCCTGATGAAAAGACCAGAAGAATTTTGAAATACAAACATGAATTGAGAAACTTAGAAAAATAAATGTATTTGAGCAATTGGAAGGAGCTGTATGATGAGGTAGTGCTAATATTCTAATGAGAAAAGAACAAAGTGTCCCTTCAATACTGAGGGAATTAAATAAGAAAATAGAGAATTGAGGGATAAAATGGTTCTGTCCAGAGTGTTTTGAGAGGAACACAAAGTAAAAAGAAAACACTATAGGAGAAAGGAGGAAGAGAGAGGATGGAATTTATTATTTTCAAAAAAATCATTGGAATTCATGAGAAGAACATACAAACATGGATGAAGAGGGTATGAATGAGCATTTAGATGAATTTCACTCTTGTTTGAAGTGGAGAAAAGAAGGTTAAACACACAGAGAGACTCTGGTATAGAAATAAATCAAACTCAACAGGAAAATAGGCAGGGATAGGAAGAGGTGGAGCATTAAGATGGAGGACAATACTGGGAAAGGAACGACCACAAATGAAACAAATCCCTTGATCTTGAAGGAGGAATAAAAGGGAGGGAAAAAAAGAGAAGAGAACTAAGGGGATGCTCATCAATTAGATAACAGCTGAACAAAATGTGGTTTGTGAGTTAACTTTATATTAATGTGCCATAAGCAATGACAAAAAAGAATCTTGGGAAGACTTATATGAACTGATGCAGAGTGAAGTGAACAGAACCAGGGTAACAATTTACATAGTAGCACAAATTTGTAAAGAAAAACAAATTTGAAAGACGTGAGAACTCTTGATACAAGCAATGACCAATCACATCTCCAAAGGACCTATGTTATGAAGCATGTCATCCACCTCTTGAGAAACAATGGACTCAAGATGCATGTTTGGATATTGCTACCATATTAATTTCTTTTGTTTGGCTGTGCTTATTTGTTTTGTTTTTAATTTGGGTGTCAGGGGAGTGAGGTCATCTATCAATGGTGATGCTATAAATAAATAAGAAAAGAAAAAAGAAAAGGGCCATTGAAATATTTTTAGAAGCTCCTCAATTCTCCCCATAGAAGAAAAGAAGGAAATTCAGAAGGAAGTACTGATAAATTGGACAGTTTTGAAATTAACATGCAGAATTTAGGTATTTTTATTAAAAAAACAGCAAGTAGAATGGAATAAAGATTAATGTTTTCATGTACAATCCTCTTTTGATCAAAATGCTCATTTCTGGTGTTAAATTCAGAATAAAAATGTAACTAAAAAAAGAAAATAGATTTTAAAGAAGAAATGAAGGTGATATAAAAACAAAAGATGTAAATAATAATTAGCATCTTAGATTCATAGATTTAGTCCTGGGTGGGGACCTTAGAAATCACCCAGCCTTGTCCTCCCATTTTGTAGATGAGAAAATTGTCACGCTGTGTATGTATGTATGTGAAGTGACTTACCCAAATAGGATGACAGCTGTAGAGTGAGAAGGGGCCTCCAAGATCAAATAGTCCAACCCCCTCATTCTACAGAGGAGGAAAACGAAGGCCAAAGGTGTTCAATGATCTGCCCAAGGTCACATGGGAAGTAAGTGGTGAAGCTGTGATTTGAACCAGGTTCTCTGACTCCAGGAGCAACATCCTTTCTACTGTACAATGATGCCTCAATTAATAGTAGACTACGTTTCTAATAGGACTTTTGTTTTTCTTTTATTCTCAATTGGCTCAGGGTTGGGGTGGGAGGTTAAGAAGGTGAATTTTTGCTGATTGAAACAAATAAAATATTTTTAAATAGAAAAAAATTAACAGTTGAAGATTAATAAATGTTTGTTGATAATTTTTTTAATAAAGCATTTTGAACAGGTGTTGGGAGGAATAAATCAACCAATCAACAAGCACTTTAAAATGCTTACTATGTGCCAGGTGTCATCCTGTAGCACCTTCTCCAAATCTCTAGGTAGCTGCTACTGGTTTGCTTTGGTAGAGGGAGTTCCTCACTGGAAATTCCCTACATCAATGAATTCATGAATCCCTTAACAAAAGAAATAAAGCCCCTTGTTATACCTGTGGGAGATCTGATCACATTATTATTCAAATCCCAAACCTTCCACAGCTCTCTTTGGCTTGTTGAGAATTTTTTACATCACCAAGGAAACCGGAGGTTGATGCCTCAGGTTCAACATCTCCAACTTCAGATGTGAAAATTAAAGGTTAAGGCTTCATATGCTCCTCCCAGCCTACGAGAAAGCAGATGGTCTAAACCCCTTGAAGACCTAATTCACCTTGCCTGCCCAACTCTCTGGATCACAAGACTAAGTCTGTGATACCAGATACCAGATGAGTAAGAAGAGAGGAGGTGTACGGATGGTGGGAATAACCCAGGGTTGTGATTTGGCATAGGATGAGACACTCTAGGACAAGGGAGTAGGGAATTCAAGAGTATAGGACAAGAGAGAGTATGGAATTGAAATGATTCTCTAAAGGTTTGAGATTAGGATGGGATTGGGAAAATGAAGCCAGAGCAGGGATGATGACCTGGCAAAGTCATGGATGGAAGGGATGAAAGGATGTAAAGTCATGGAGATGATAAGGAATAGAGGTTCAGAAGAGTGAAGCACAGGAAGAGAAGGTATGTTAGGAGATGAAAGTTTCCAAAACTAGACTAAGTTTTGGACTAAGAACTGGTAGGTACCTCAGAGGCAATCAAACTGAACCCCTCTCATTTTACAGAGGAGGAAACTGAGGCCCACAGAAATGAAGTGACCTGCCCAAGGGCACACATAGGATCAGAGTTTTAGAGCTGGAAGGACCTGAGAAGACATACCTCAATCCTTTCACTTGACAGGAGGAAACTGAGGCCCAAGGAGGGTAAATGGCAGGTAGGCGGTAAGTGGCAGGGCCAGGAATCAAACTAAGGTCCTCTGATAGGCAGTCTCTCATGTGTCTTGCTGGAGTACCAATTCTACATACCTGTTTCTCTGGAACATATCACCAGGGTCAAGAGAACTCATCAAAGGCTCTTGATGCTCATAATATAATAGTACCATCTTCTCTGCTAAGCCCCCATTTCCTGTTCCAGAAGTCAACCTGTCTAATGATGGCATTGCTTCCCTGGAGTGCTTTCCCTGGCCCTGAGACGGTGATTACTGTGTCAGCTAATCACACTTATTATAAGCCTAAGTGGAGGTTATTTGGAGAATAATTGGGTTTTCTGAGACAACTAGAAAATTCCATTAATACTGGAGGACAGTACAAGGCCACTGATCTTTATAAAGAGCTCTGGTACTGGGAGAGAGGGACGAGAGTCTCCAAAGCAAAGAGGAGGCACAGACACACAAGTACAGTAAAAATGTGTGCTAGGACTACCAGGAGATCAGGGAAAGAAGCACAGAGTCTGAGAGACGGAAGGAGCCTCCAGAACCATCTAGTCTCACCCATCCCCAGAAGGCTTCCCTGCTGTAACACACATGGCAGAAAACATGAGGATAGATGGTAGCGGCAGGATCCACAAAGATCTTGACAGGCAAGATGCAGGGGTGGGGAACCTGTGACCTCGAGGCCACATGTGGCTCTCTAGGCCCTTGGGTGTGGCCTTTTGATGGAGTCCAAGTTTTATAGAACAAATCTTTCTATTAAGGGCATTTGTTCTGTGAAGTTTGGATTCAGGCAAAGGGCTGCGCTTGAGGACCTAGAGGGCCACATGTGGCCTTGAGGTCATAGGTTCCCCACCCCTGAATTTAGACTGGAACTATACTATCTAACCTCTGCTTGTGGCCTTCCAAGGAGGGGGAATTTATTACCTTGCAGGGCAGCCCATTTCATTTTGGCTCAGCTCTAAGTGTTAGGAAGTTTTCCTGATATTGAGACTCAATTGGACTGTTACAACTTCTCCCCATATTGTTCCTGGTTCTGCCCTTCAGGGTTAAACAGAACAAGTCTAGTCCCTCTTCCATGTGACAGCCCTTCAAATTCTTGACTCCCCTTTTATTCCCAGTCTTCTTCTCCAGAGTAAACACCTCCAGTTCCAGACCTTCCCCTCCCTGGTTGCCCTTCTTTGGATACTCTCCAGCTCATCAATGTCCTTTTTAACTGCTATTTCCCCATTCACCCCATTGATCACTCAGTCCAGTGCTAGTAGTTGCTCATTACCTTCTTAAAATGCATCCTTCCTCTTTTCTTTTTTTGTTGCTTTTTGGAGGGGGAAGGGCAGGGAAATTGGGTTAAGTGACTTGCCCAAGGTCACACAGATAGTGAGTGTGTCAAGTGTCTGAGGCCGGATTTGAACTCAGGTCCTCCTGACTCCAGGGCCGGTGCTCTATTCACTACACCACCTAGCTGTCCCTCCCTCTTTTCTCAAGGAGCTCCATACCTGGATCCCAATCTTCTTCTCCACACTAATTTATTACAAGAGTTTTATTGGCTGATGTTCCCTAAACATCTAAACACCCCAATTTCTCAACCCACCCAATGCTCATGATCCACTCCTCCACTTCACTGCAGTCACACACCAGTCTTGATCTCATCATGAGCCACAAAGGTTATAAGATTTTGGAAAATTTTATCTCCTAACTTACCTTCTCTTCCTGTGCTTCACTCTTCTGAACCTTTATTCCTTATCTTCTCCACGTCCTTCCATCCTTCTATTCCTTTCATCCATGACTTTCCCAGGTCATCATCCTAGCTCTGGCTTCATTTTCCCAATTCCTTCCTAGTCTCAACCCCTTAGAGCAGTGGTTCTCAACCTTCCTAATGCTGCGACCCTTTAAGACAGTTCTTCATGTTGTGGTGATCCCCAACCATAAAATTATTTTCGTTGCTACTTCATAACTGTAATTTTGCTACTGTTATGAATTGTAATGTAAATATCTGATATACAGGATGTATTTTCATTGTTACAAATTGAACATAACCCACAGGTTGAGAACCTTGGAGAATCTGCCTTAGAGAATCATTTCAATTCCATACTCTCTCTTGTCCTATACTCTTGAATTCCCTACTCCCTTGTTCTAGAGTGTCTCATCCTATGCCAGATCACAACCCTATAGGTTATTCCCACCATCCGTATACCTCCTCTCTTCTTACTCATCTGGTATTCAATGGATACACTCATTGGATCTACTACAAATGTATACTAATTTCAACTGAATCCTCACTTCAGTAAAGCAATCCTTTTACTAATCCCTGATTCCCTATCTTCCTCCCCACATCTTCTCTTCTTTCTTCAAACCTCTCATACTTTCCCATCCCCTTCCCTCTCAGTTGAGAAATTCACTTCCTACTTTACTGAGAAGATAAGAGTGTGAGCTCCCTTTCTTCCCCTTTTCACCTCATAATCTCTTGATATCATCTCCTATCAATATTTCCTCCATTACTCCATTCTCTCACAATGAGGTAGCCCTTTTCACCAAGCCCAATCCCCTTACATGTACCCTTCACTTCCATCTTTTTCTAGTAAATTGCTCCCATAATAATCCACTCTTTTCCTTACATTCAAAATCTCCCTACTATTTACTGGTTCCTTTCCTGCTTCCTCCAAGCATGGCTATATCTCCCAATTCTTATAAAACTTTCACTAGACCCTACCTTTTTCTTAGGCTAAATCTTTCCTTCTAGTTAAACTCCTAGAATATACCAGTTGACCACATTCTTAATCATTTGCAAGCTAGCTTCTGACTTTATCACTCCAATAAAACTGCTCTTTCCAAAGTTACAGATGATCTCTTAAATACCAGATTAGGTGACATTTTTCTCAGTCCTCACTCTTCTTGATCTCTCTGAAGCAATGAACACAGTAGACAATCTTCTCCAATGGGATACTAGCTCTTCTCCTAGTTGGTGTGACATTGCTTCTTCTGGATCTCCTCTACCCTACTTGGCTACTCCTTCTCAGTCCACTGAGCTGAGTTTACTGGTAATGGGAGCCACTGGAATTTATTGAGTAGGGAGTTGACATGGCTAGACTTGTGCCTTTGGAATATCATTTTGGCAGCTGTGTGGAAGATGAATTGAAGAGAGGGAGAGCCTTGAGGCAAGGAGATCAAATTGGAGGCTATTACAAGAGTCTAGATGAGAAGAGATGAGGGTCTAAATTAGACTGGTATTTATAAATGACTGGACACATGAGGAAAGGGAAGAAGGAGTATGAAGAGTTGAAGATAACACTGAGATTGTTAACCTGAGTGACTAGAAGAATGGTAGTGCCCTCAACAGAAATGAGGAAGTTGAGATAGGGATGGGTTTCAAGGAAAAAAATGAATTCTGTTGTCTATTTGTTGAGTTTGAGGTATCTATGTAACATCTCATTCCTATTGTTCAATAGGCAATTGGTGATGTGGAAATGGAGCTCAGGAGAAAGAATAAGGGTATTTATATGGGATGGGCACTCATTGGCACAGAGATGAAAATTGAACCTATTGGATCTGATGAGGTTCCTAAATGAGACAGTGCTACAAGAAAAGAGAAGAGGAATCAGGACCTAGCCTTGGAGTATATTTACAATTAGTGGGTATGACATGGATGATGATTCAGCAAAGGAGACTGAGAAGGAATTGTTTGAAAGGTAGGAAGAGAACCAGGAGAGAGGTGTTACAAAAACCCAGAAAGGAGAGAATATCCAGGAGTGGGTAGTCAACAGCTATAGAGCAATGTTGTCAAACTCAAGTAGAAACCATACGTAAGGATTTCTGTGGATGATATATTGACTCAGAAAATGACACATTAACATTATCTATCTTCTATCATATTTTTACCTATCTTGTTGATTTTTTCCCCCAGTTACATTTTAATCTGGTACAAGGCACATTGCTGCTGTGTATTTGACACCTCTGTTAGAGATTTTCAAAGGCCATAGAAAGGTCAAGAAGGGATTGAGAAAATGTTGCCTGATTTGGTATTTATGAGATCATCAGTAACTTTGGAGAGAGCAGTTATTTAAGTGATGAGGTCAGAAGTCAGGTTACAAAGGTTTAGAAGAGAGTGAGAGAAAATGAAGCATAATTCAGACAACTTTGAAAGCTCTAATTTGAACTTATTATATACTTAAAAAGAGAAACAAGTGGTACATAATGGAGCTCTTCAATTTCATGCATAATTCTCATTTCTCTTCTATTATATTTATGAAAGTGCCTATTTTATTTGGTGTTTATGAAATTCAGAATTTTAAAAATGCTGGAAAAGAGAAGAATGAGAGGAGAGAAAATGGAGGCACTGAGTATAGATGGATTTTTCAAGGAGTTTGAGAAAAGGAAAAGAGATATAGGGAGATATAGTAGCTAGTGGGGATGGTAGGATCGAGCAGGATTTTTAAGGCTGTGAGGAAGACTTATGTTTGTAGGTAGTAGGAAAGGAATCAGTAAATAGAGAATGATTCAAGATTAAAAAGAAAGATGGGATCCTAGTAAGAGCAATCTGCTGGACAGAAAGAAGTGGAATTGAGGTTACATGTAGAGTGGTTGGCTCTGGTAAGAAAAAAAGCCATTACTTTATCATGTAATGGGGGAGATTGGCCGATCGAAGATCCAGTCCTTTTAGTAGGCACACATGCCTTGGATGATTCTAATCCACGAAACTGGTGAGTTTGCTTCCAGGCTTTGATTGGTGAGTTCCTTTGAGGGGCCTCCATTTTGGGGATGGGCCCAGGCTGGCCAGGCTTTATTCTCTATGATCCTCCTCCCCCCAAATATGTTATATTTCTGATTCTTGGGGCTTTGTTAGGATGCCCTCGAATGGAGGCTTTATCCTCCTGGCCCTTTTTCACCTCCCTTTTATGCAGATCTGTAACATTTGGCAGTAGGTAGGCCAAATTTAAAATAGGCTAAACTTCTTCTGGCTGCAGATAGGTTTTTAGTGGCTCACTTTTCAAGTAAAGGCCTAATTAATGATTAAACTATTTTACAAATAAACTATATTTAAAAACGGGAAATAAAAATTAATACGAATTAATTGTAGTTATTAATATTTTTATACATCATGAAATCACATTAATGTTAAAAATGACTTCACTAAGCAGTACAGGTTTTAATACATTTTTTTCAGGTTTTTCTTACTGTTTACATTTATTAACAACTGAGAACACACTGAAAAGATATGACTTTCATTCCTTTCAGACTAGAGACAGACTGACAATGGTTGGTTGCTGCTGGTCGCATGACAAACAGGAGAGTGTGGGCAGTGGCAGCCCACTAGCCAAGTTACGTGATGGGCAGAATAGTGACTAGTAGCAGGCGGCTTAAGCGGGGTATGGGTGAAACACCCATCACATCTTTACTTTCTTTACATTCTCTATGTTTTTCAAGGGCGGCCCACAGGTCTTATGTTGTGCAAGCCCACTTTTAAGTGTTGGCTTCCTTTATTAGAATGTAAGCTCCTTTCATTTTAGAATGTAAACCTGTCTTTCTTTGTGCTTGAATCTGTATCTCCAGTGCTTAGCACAGAGCAAGGCACAGAGTAAGTGCTTAATAAACATTTGTTGCCTAGGGAATAGCGGGGTTCTTCCTTCCATTTCAGGTTTACTTTGACTATTTTCTGTCAGCGTTTTTCTTTTTCTTTTTTTTTTTTTTTTGCTTTTTGGAGGGGGGAAAGTAGGGCAATTGGGGTTAAGTGACTTGCCCAAGGTCACACGGCTAGTTTTGTGTTAAGAAATCTCTGAGGCCAGATTTGAACTCAGGTCCTCCTGACTCTAGGTCCAGTGCTCTATTCACTGTGCCACCTAGCTGCCCCTTCTGTCAGCCTTCTGTGTAGTGATGAAAAGCCACTGGGCCACTAGCTGCTTCTAAGTTGGGAGATAGGCCTGGATGGAGTGCTAAAATTAAAGACTAGAATAAGAAAAGGAATAGAGGTGGATGATGTTAAGGGGATTATAAAATGAAGTGAGTAGAGGGAGACCACAGCGGATGACCTTTATTTTTGGATAAAGCATGAAACTAAGTCCTTAGCTGAAAGGGTATGGGATCAGGGTGCTATAAGGTTCTTGGTGAGAGAAGTGAAGGTGTGAAACAGCTTTGTGAGTAGGATAAAAAGTCCATTATGGAAGAATTAAAGGATTGTCTTGTTTGGTGGGCCCAGATGAGGTCAGATAGCATACATTTGTAGTGAACCCAGTTAGCATGGTTGGGTGATTTCCTCCAGTTTGGTTCAATAGCATACAAGTTGAAGAAGAAGAAGTGAATGTAGGGAGCAAACCAGTGTTGGGGCTCGGTGTGAGGGGCAATAGGAGAAGGAGGCAAGCAATTCAAGAGAAAAGGATAGTGTGGAGTTTCATTAAGGGGTCAAGCTTGGGGAAGAAGAAGTGTGAAGCCAAAACAAGAGCAATGGCAGAGAAAGGATGAACGGTAGAGGGACTGGAGGTGGTGGTCTTTCAGGAGGAGTAAGGTGTGGCAAAATATGGAATGCTAGGAGATTACAATTGGCTAAAGGAATTTCAGAGTTCCTGATCGTGGAAATGGAACACTTTTCACTCTTGTTCACCCACATATCCCATTAGGGGCCAAATCTCATCGTTTCTATCTCTATCACATTTCTGGTATACATCCCCTTCTCTCCACTCACATGGTCCCCATTCTAGTTCAGGCCTTCATTACCTCTTATCTAGATGATTTCTTGCAATGGCCTCCTATTTGGTACCCCTCTCTAATTCATCCCCCCCAGATGCCAGTGATTTTCCTTAAAGCATAGATGACTGTGAGAGCTGAATTATAAGGAAAGCCAGAATTGATGCTTTCAAATTGTGGCTCAGGAGAAGGCTTTGGAGAGTCCCTTGGACAGCAAAAGGTCAAAATGGTCAATACTTAAAGAAATTAATAAAGGTTATTGACTGGAAAGTCAAATACTGAACCTTAAATACTTTGTCCACATAACGAGAAGACAGGACTCCCTGGAAAAGACCGTGATGTTGGGAAAGATAAAGAAGAAGGGGACAGTAGAAGATGAGAGGGATAGAGAGTATCATGGAAACAGCCAACATAAACCTGAACAGACTTTGGGATATAGTGAAGGATAGGATAGAAGGATCTGGTGCACTGTGGTCCATAGGACCAGGAAGAACTGGACACAATTGAGTGACTAAAGAGTTACTCCTCTACTTAGTGAACTCCAGTGGCTCCCATAGGATCAAAGATAAACACCTCTGTTTGGTATTTCCAGCCCTTCACAACCTGACCTTTCAGGCCTAAATACAATTCCCTTTCATGCGCAGTATGTTTCTAGCCAAATTGACCTCACTGTCTCTCATATAATTCCATCTCCCATCTCCCTGCCTGTGCACAGGCAGTGCTCCTTGCTTGGAATGTCTTCCTCCCTTCTACCTCTTAGATTCCTTAGCTTCCTCTAAGGCTCTACTCAAGTGCCAATCTCCATGTCCCCTTTCTCCTCTCTGCCCCAGCCACTAGTGCTTTTCCTCCAAAATGATCTTGTATCCATTTTTTATACTTAAATGTGATTTCCCAACCTCATTAGACTGTAAACTTCTCCAAAGCAGGGCTTTTTTTCCCTTTTGTCTTTGTACCCTCAGTACATAACATTGTTCTTGGTATCAAAGTACTTAATAAATGTTCGTTGATTAATACAGTCTGTTAACTGTGTCTCTTAGCTTTGAGTCATCGGAACATTTGATGAACATGCCATCTAGGCCTTGTCTAAAGCATTGATAAGGATGTTAAATAAACGAGGGCCAAGTACAGATCCCTGGGGCCCTCCACTGGAGATTTCCTGCGAAACTGCCATGGAGCCATAAAAGTTCAACTATTCAAACAGTTCTGAATCCCATCAAAATGGTATGAATTCACAGCTCACACACTTTCCATAGGAATAGCATGTTCTCCTAAAATCTTGGTGAAGGATGTTGGTTATATTTTCCTCAGCTCCCAGTCTAGACACACTAATAAGAAAATAAAGATAGTCCTAGTTATGGGTATAAGGTATAAGGGTGAAGAAGTTTATTGAGGCAGTCAGAGACCCCCACCTCACTTAAACAAGATCTTATGTTCTGATTCCTCTGTTGGTGGAGAGCAATCATTGGAGATGTGAAATGTGTGTGAAGGAGACCTAGGGTTTCTATTGAAGCAATCAACCAACTGCAGTCATTAGATTAAATGTCAAAGGTCCTCAGTTTAAAAATCCTTACAAGCCATTGGATGAAGTGAAATGATGCCCCACAGGAAGTGGATTTTGATTGATTGGAGAGACTGATGGGTCTTACATGTGGGGCTTATTGAAAATGAATCAGTTATTTTGGAATACAGTGTATCTGGCAGTTTAGTGGTAAAAGCTTCTAAGCCACACTCTTGAGAAGAAATTGTTTTGGGTAGAAGAGGGAAGAGGGAAGGGAGGGAGGAAGGAAGTAAAGAAAGAAGAAAGGAAAGAAGGAAGGAAGAAGGAAGGAAGGAAGGATGGGAGGGAAGGAAGAAGGAAGGATGGAAGGAAAGAAGGAAGGAAGGAAGGAAAGGAAGGAAGGAAGGAAGGAAGAAGGAAGGAAAGGAAGGAAGAAAGGAAGGAAGGAAAGAAAGGAAGGAAGGAAAGGAAGGAAGGAAGGAAAGGAAGGAAGGAAAGGAAGGAAGGAAGGAAGGAAGGAAGGAAGGAAAGGAAGGAAGGAGGAAAAAAGGAAGGAAGAAAAGGAGGGATAGCCCTGGGAGGTAGGTGTTATTATCATCCCTACTTGAAAGTTAAGGAAACTGAGACAGAGGCTCAGGGTCACATAGCTAGGAGGTATCTGAGGCTGGATTTAAACTCAGCTCTATCTAACTCCAGGCCCAGATCATTTCTAGGCCAAAGGTTATTCTTCTCGGCAAGGAAAATAAAAGGAAAATGAGAGTTGAGCAGCCTTGGCTCCTCACTGTTATCATTAACACCATGCTCTGTACCCCCCCCCCCCACCCAGCAGTGGTCCTAGCTCTTCTTTGATCACTTTTCTTTCCCCTGAGAGAGCTAAAAATAACAACAAAAACAATCCTTGCTGTCCTTAGCTACCCATCCCAGCCTTTAAGCCAATCCAAACTTCAACTTTCCCGACCTGGTTTCACAGGACTGTGCCATGCTCTTATGTTCTTCTGCTGTTATCTGGCCCTGGCATCCTTCTCTCTACGTAGGTTTTCATCTTCCTTTCTCTTTGTCCATGTATTTTAAAACCTAAGCTGGTTGGAAAATTCCCTGTAAATCCACATTGGTCTCTTCAAACAACTTCGGTTTTGTTTGTTTTTTTCTAACTGGAATTGTTTCTCTTTGTGTCTTCAGAATTTTATTCTTGAACATTTTTCATCTCTCCTGGACTAAATTCTATGGCATTTTAGACCACGAGATCCTATTGATCCTTCCCTTTGAAACCTGATGTCCCCAAATCTAGGGAGACTATCACATTATGCCTGTATTTCCTTTCCTCTATCATAAACTCTAAGAAGGAGCGGTAGCTTCCCCCAGGGTTCCCATCATTTCCAACAACCAGTTTCTGCCTGTTAGTGAGAATCAGATCCATAATAGAATTACCCCTTATTGGATGCTCCACTTTTTGAGAGAAGAACTTATAATGAAAGCAAGTCGAGATGTTGTTGGCTCTTTTCCTTTTGGAGAGTGAGAGGGAGAGAGAGAGGGAGAGGGAAAGGGAGAGGGAGAGGGAGAGGGAGAGGGAGAGGGAGAGGGAGAGGGACGGACAGAGGGAGGGAGAGAGAGAAAGAGAGGGAAAGAGGGAGAGAGAGAGGGGAGAGAGAGAAAGAGAGAGAGAAAGGAAGAAGAAAAAGGAGGAGGAAGGAGGGAGGGAGAGAGCCCTAGAAGATGTCTGGCTAACTGAATTAATTTTTCCATCACTTCTGGATCATGCCATTGCTGGTGAGAAAAATAGCAGACAGTAGCACCCAGGTCCCTGGTGTTTTAAGATTTGTATAAGTGCAATTTACAAAATATTTCCCCAAACCACCCCGAGAAGAAGGTAATATAATTATTATTATCCCCATTTGACAGAAGATAAAACTGAGGCTCAAAGATGGGAAATGGTTTGGCCAAGGTTACCAAATTTCTAAGTGACAAAGATGAGATTTAAACCTAGCTTTTTGGTTCATCCTCCATTACACCCCACTGCTTCTCTAAGGCAGGGTAGAAATCAGAGCTAAAGGTGTAGGCACTGTTTCCTGAGAGGTTAGAGAAGGGCTATGGGGAAAACTTTCATGCCTCCCCACCTTCCTTTCTTCATCTCTCTCCCATATCCTTCTTTCCCCATTTCCCTCCAAGTGCTCTGCTTAGTATCAGAGATGCAGAGCTGGCTCCCCAGCATATAGAGAATAATCAGCAAATTGTTTTGAAACTGGAGGAGACCTTAGGGACCATTGAATCGTTCATCTCCCACTCCCCCATTTTACAGAAGAAGAAACTTAGGCAAAAAGGATAAGTGACTTCCCTGGGATCACTAGTTACCTGATTATCTAAGGGTGAAATTTGAATGGAGTTTTTTTTGTGGGGGGAGGTGGAAGAAATGAATTCATGATATGGCTGGTAAGTACTCCTCCACTTTTGTTATTGTTCAATTGTCTCTGTCTTCATGACCCTATCTGGAGATTTCTTGGCAAATATACTGGAGAGGTTTGCTATTTCCTTTTCCAGTTCATTTTACAGATGAGGAAACTGAGGCAAATAGGGTTAGCAAGGCATCCTTCCAAAGAAGGAGAAACTTACTAGCAAAAGTAATTGTCTAAAAATGACATGGACTATCTCTTGAGGTAGTGAGCAGGTTTCCAAGCTAAGGCTCATCACTGATGTAGAAGAGATAGATCTCTGCTCTTGTGTGGGTTGGCCCATGAGCAGGCAGGCCCTCCTAACACCTTACCACATAACCCCCACTCGACAAGGAGACAAAGAGACCCAGCTACACAGCTACCAAAGTCTGCAGGAATGAATGTCTGTTTGTTCTCTCTCTCTCTCTCTCTCTCTCTCTCTCTCTCTCTCTCTCTCTCACACACACACACACACACACACACACACATGCACACACACGCATGCACACACAATCCAATTAGGCCTTGTAAGTTTATGGCAGCTAAGTACAAAGTCAGAACCACTTCTCTACAGGGTTGGCTTAGGGAAAACTCTTAAGACCTTTCACCTCCATCTTCCTTTTAAAGGTTGGGGCCTTCATCTCAGGCCCACACAATATGATCCACAGTCACCAGGGGGCAGTAAATGCCCATTCAAGCCAGGTGAGCCAACCATTTTTCAGGAAGAATTCACCAGCAACAGGTCAGCCCTCACCATCTGTTGACTTTAATTTCAGAAACATACTGGAGAAGGACAAGGCAGGATGTTCAGTGTATTGGGCTTCAAAGGGATCCCACAGCACATACCCTTCAGAATCCTCATATATAAAATGAGAAGGTTGGACTGGATCATCTCAAAGATCTCTCTCAGCAATGACGTTTTGTTCTACTGTACCTCCCAGCCCTGACATTCCCTGTTCTAAGGCCCTTCCCAACTCTGACATTCCCTGTTCTAAGGACTCTCCCAGCTCTGACATTCCCTGTTCTAAGGCCCCTTTCTGTTCTAAGGCCCCTTTCAGCTCTGACGTGCTATATTCTGTGGTTTAAGTTCCTTTCCAGCTTGAATATTCTATGATTGTATGATATTGCTTATCCTATCTGCTCTGGGAACTACCTCTCTAAGTCCCCAAAGTGCCCTGGCCAGAGAGGGAGGGGGAGAGAGAAAGAGAAAGGGAGTGGGGGAGGTAGACAGAGAGAGAGACAGAGAGAGATAGAGATAGAAAGAGACAGAGAGAGAGAGGGAGAAGACGAACACGGGAGGAGAAAGAGGACTTTTCCTAAGTAGGATGGAGGCTGTGCCGTGTTCTGATTGGAACAAATGCCAAACCACACCCTAGCTAGACAAATATATCAACTTCACCCATCAAGGGGAAGCCAAATGGGTAAATGGCAGCCATCTGCTGTTTTGAGAGCCAGCAAGAGGCATAGGGAGCTTGGTAGTGACCAAAAAGCACCTTCCAGTGTTGAGTAGTACATGTGATGATAGGCCAGAGGCCTCAAGACCACTGAAGGTCTATCATTCTGACTCTTCAATTAGAACAAACACCAGTCCGAAGGCCCTCTATGGGGTCACCTTTACTCAAATACTCCAGTGAATCTGTGAACTCATTAATATAGAGTTTCCCTATGGTACAATCATTGTCCATCCCTGTCTGGCCATCCTGGGCAACTATCATCCAATTCCATTGCACCTTTTCCTTAGGTCACCCAAAATGATCCAGGACTTCCTTATTTTCTCTTGGCATCACATGAGTATCAGTGGAGCACCTGGATTGTCTATGGATTAACCTTCATTCTCATATGACCAACCCACGGTCTTCTTAGATCATCTATTTCCTTGAGGAGATCTTCCATTCTTTTTCCTTTGCAGTCCCTTATTGGTTATGTATTGTAGCTCACTTACACCCACTATGAACCTCTCCATTGTCCCTGAGTAGTACTACTCCATTTTAATCCTTCAGAGATGTTAGTGCTCCATGACTCATGAACATGCAACACTGGTAAAAGGATTGTCATTAAAAAGATGGGCATTTATTTCAGGGAGAAATCTGAAATTATGAAAAGAATACTGCAATTTCCCATAAGCAATTTTCCCCACACTCCTCTTCCTGTTTAATCCCATTTCCAATTTGCAGTGTTTGTCCAACATACATATGTGTGTATATTTGTGTGTGTGTGTGTGTGTGTGTGATGGATGAACTCCTTAAGCTGTCCATCTAAACACATGCCACGTTAAGCATTCTTCATCCACTTGGTTTCTCCTGTGTGGATGGTCAGGCCAAACTGTTTTTAGTGATTATGGACCTTTTGTAAAAGTTTCTGTGATATTCTAGTACTTGGTACATCCAGTACAACATCATCTACAAACAAGGTCTGGAGAACTTTCCCAATCATGGGAAATTCTTCTACTCGGGCTTTATACAACACCTCCTCCATGATAGTCAGGAACATCTTTGACAAGCAGACATCTTCTGTTCCATGTCTCTCCTGATATTAATTATAAGAGAGGGCTATTGAACAAGTTATTTCTTGCATCAAATCTTCTCAGGAATATTGTATGCTTTTGACATATGCATATGAGTCAACTTATTGGAAGAAGGTCTTTAAGGTAACCTTTCACTTTACTAAATAAAAATCTTACGTATAATCAATAAACAACAACAACGTAGTGGAATCTTATAGTGACTACATCTTTCAGTCCATTGTGTGAGATTAAAGATGGCAGCCATCACTCACAAAAAGCCTGCTTATTTACTGCTAACACTCTCATCAGGAACTGCGATGGTAGATGCCAAATGTGGCAGTCCCACTTCCCTTGATGAGATGGTGAAAAGAAAATAGTTCATTATAAAATCTCCCCAGATCATTTTGATTCTTTCATATGCTGTTGTCCTCCTTCTAGTTTCATCCTGAGATGTCTTTAAGCTGATTTTACTTGGTTGGGTCTCTCAAAAAGCTTTCTTTTTTAAATTTTAATTTATTTATTTACTTTTATTTTACAACATTCAGTTCTGCAATCCCTTGAGTTCCAAATTTTCTGTCCCCCTTTCCCCTTCCCCGTGGCATGCAATCTGATATAGGTTCCACAAGTATCTTCACACTAAACATTAGTCAAGTTGTAAAGAAGAATTATAACCAATGAAGTGAATAATGAGAAAGAAGGAACGAAACAAAACAAAACTCAAACGAGAGATAAAGCAAGTAGTTTGCTTCAAGCTGCATTCATACTCTGTAGTTCTTTCTCTGGGTGTGGATATCCCTTCTCATCATGAGTCTTTTGGAGTTGTCTTCTAACCTTGCATTGCTGAGAGGAGCTTA
>CM053582.1:7936769-7954657 GCA_028627135.1 Pseudochirops cupreus
CTTAGTTCCAAATTCATGATTGTGTCAAGTACTAAGACCTAGAACTTGTGAATCCCATGGTGGGATGAACTTGTTGATGTAACAGAAAGGGGCAGAACGAGGAGATAATACCATATATAAGGAAAAGCCCAAGCTGAGAGAGGCCAGAACTGCTTAGAGCAATCTTCTGGAGGCTAGGCTGCTACTGCTGGAGAGAGAGAAGAGAACTGAGAACTGAACTGAGAACTGAGAAGAACTGAGAAATGAAAAGGGAGGAGAAATGGGAGGAGGCGTGGCTCTGGTATCAGTACTTTGTTTTGATGTTACTTTGTCAGTTTTGTCTGCTGTTAGAGGACGGTGCTGTTGTTATAGAAGCCCTGGGACCTTGCTGCTGGTTCAGAAACCCTGAAAGAGGATTTTCTTGTTATATGTTTATAGAAATCCTGGAGGAGGGTCTTACTGATGATTTCAGAGGTGTTGGGAATATACCTATGATTGTGTTGAGTTCTCAGACCTTTTTGGTGGGTCTTAGTTGATTTCACAAGCAGAAAGTGAATTGATGAAGATGCTGGCAATGTGTATGAATATTATCGTGGCTTTGTTAAGCTTTGTCTTCCCAGGAACAGAAACTGTGAAGGACTTGAGGTGGACCAGACACTGTGAACTTCACTGTGGAATGGGAACTGGATGAGGAACTGCACAAGAAGCTGGACAAAGAACTTAGAGCTGTCTGCCTTTGAACTCAGGTGACAGTGGGATAGACAGTGGGGACAGGAGCTGGGACCATGGAAGGAGAACCATGAAAGCAGAGAGCCAGCCTCGAGTCAAGATGAAAAAACTTCTCCTTGGGGATTTAATGCAAACTGATCATGATTTACTAGGGGTGGTGGACTTTGACCTTTGTACTTTGTGTCAGTTAAGGAGGCTTGCCTCCTTAAGGGTGATTGAATTAAGGACTTACTAAATGAATGTTATATTTTGCTTAAAACTATGTGACCACTTTGGTGAAAACTATGTGGCCATTTTAGTGATAACTTGTTATGCCATAACATTCTGAATGCTGTACTCTGATTTCTGTGAATGTTTTGTCTTAGTTTGTTACTGAATAAGTAGAGAGTTCACTATAATCAGAACCTTGAAAGCTGTTCACAGCAGCAGTCCTCTGGAAAGCTGCTTGTGCTTGGCTTTACAAGCCATTCCCCAATTGAGGGACATCCCCTTTATTTCCAATTCTTTGCCACTACAAAAAGAGCTGCTATAAATATTTTTGTACATACGGGTCTTCCTCCCACTTGTATGATCTCTTTGGCATAAAGCCCTAGAAGTGATATTGCTGGGTCAAAGGGTGTTCACTTTTTTATAGCCCTTTAGGCATAGTTCCACATAGCTCTCCAGAATAGTTGGATCATTTCACAATTCCATCAACCATGCATTAGTGTTCCAATTTTCTGTATCTCCAACATTTATCATTTTCCTGTTTTTCAACAAGTTTTCCTTAAATTAGTTTTGTCTACTACCATTTATTTGTTTTCTGAGGGAATGTTGCCCATAATTCCCCACTATCCTTCTCCATATGATTTTATAAATGAGCTTATATTCTAAACCAATGTCGCCCTTGGCAGCCATATATCTCCATTTGTCAAATACATCAATTATTTGCTAAGACACCCTTTAGTCTCTTCACTATGGCAATCAATTTATATCTATTGAAATCCTATTTGGAATTATCATACTTTATGCCTGTGTTATTTCTTCCATCCATAGCCCAATTGTTGGCCTTAATTGTTTAAGTAAGTAGGACAGGAGTTATTTATATAATACACATATCTTTTTCTCACTTTTATTCTTCTAGTTTTATACTAATTTTGAGCCTTAATTTAATAAGTCACTGGTCTGCTTGTACAGAGATAGTTGATTCAGGAATTACTCCCATTTCAGTAACAAATCTTTTCTTGTCTTTTCAAATATAATTAATTTCACTTGTGAAATCATTTAGTGCTCATTATGTCCTGAGCCTTCTGATGCCTTCTTGTTATGGATTACTTTTTGTGAGGTTTCTGTGGAGCGAGTTTTTACTTCTGATCCATATTTTCCAGCAGATTTGTGCTATCCTTACCAATTCCCACCTTTTATTGAGATCACTGAGGATCAAAGCATAGGTTGACTTGATGTGGAGGGGCATCTGATCCTCACAACAACCCTGGGAGATAGATGCTATTATCATCCCCATTTTACAGACAATGAAACTGTGGTAGACAGAGGTTAAGTGACTTGTCCAAGGTCACACAGCCAGTTAATGTTTGAGTCTGGATTTAAACACAGGTTTTCCTGACTCCAGGCCCAGCACTTTTCCACTGCAGTTCCATCTAGCTGCCTCTAGATGAAGTAGATTTATTTTCTGCTGTTGTATGTCCATTTGTTGGTCATTGGACAAGGACCTCATGTTTAGAATACCCAGAATGAAGATTAAGTTTATAGAGATACTATGGACTGAGTGACTCTTACCCTTCTGCACCCCCTTTTTCACCATTCTGCCCCACTCATTGCAGAAACAGAAAGGGATGCATAGAATTTGGGACCATTTTATATTGTTCTTTGTTCCATGGCTAGCCTACTGCTGATGACCCTCTCTGGATTCAGGTAGTCTGGGATTTAGGAAGTAGACTCCATCTCGTGCATTGTAGAGTCTGCCACAGCCAGAATTCTGTGGGCACGGTCTTTGAGAAGCCAGGGTTATGTCCATGGCATGAGGAAGGATCTGAGAGTCATACATCTGGCTTAAATCCACCCAAATCAGAAACTGCCCTCATGGCCCTTTCTCCACTTCCACTCCAGATCCTGCAGGAGCAGCTTAATATTCAGACTAGAACTCACCTCACTCCCAAAAAAGAACTATAGAAGTGAGCTCTCCCCAATTATCTTATTTCTGTCTACAGAAATGCAACTGTCGTATACCGTGATCAGAGTTCTGAGAACATCTACCATACTTGCCTTTCATTTCTCCCCTATATCCAATCTGGCATTGTGTCTTATTTTATTTTCTCTGTACCCCTTACCTCTGTCCTAACTCTCCTTTATTCTCAAAGGCCAAGGCTGTACTAGGCTCTCGTCCCCTCTCTTCTGGACTTTGACTACAGCCTCCTTACCCATCTCCCCACTTGTGGTACCTTCTTATCCTATCCCTCCTGGGCACATAAAACTTCTTTTTTTCCAATTTCATTTTATTTTTATTTCCAATTTCATTCTCCCTGATCCATCCCCCACTCATTAAGAAATAAAAAGCCCATTAAAAATATGAAGTCATGCAAAACAAATTCCACATCAACCATGTTCCACCCACCCACACACATAAAAGAAAGAGAAAAAAATGCTTTAATCTGCATTCTGAGTCTATCAGTTCTCTTTCTGGATGTAGACAGCACTTTTTTTTATAAGTTCTTTGGAACTGTGGTGGGTTATTGTATTGATCAGTTACTCTTTCATAGTTGATTGTTACACTTATTCAATTACTGTTACTGTGTGAATTGTTTTCCTTTTTCTGTTCATTTCATTTTTAATCAGTTGATATTATGTTTTCCCAGATTTTTCTGAAATCATCCCCTTCTTCATTTCTTATAGCATAGTAGTATTCCATCACAATCATATCCCATATCTTGCTCAGCCATTCCCCAAATGATGGGTATCCCCTCAGTTTCCAATTCTTTGCCACCAGGAAAGAGCTGCTATAAATACTTTTGTACATATAGGTCCTTTTCCTTTTCCTTTGGTCTATTTGGGGTATAGACCTAGTAGGGGTATTGGTGGATCAAAGACTATGCACAGTTTTATAGTTCTTTGGGTATAGTTCCAACTTGTTCTCCAGAAGGGTTAGACCAGTTTGCAACTCTACCAACCACTGTTGTAGTGTACCTGTTTTTGCCACATCCCTGCCAGCATTTGTCATTTTCTGTCATTTTAGCAGATATGATGGATATATTCATAAGATTTCTGAGCTCTACCACTAACTAGCTCTCATCCATGGATCATACCCTTCCCATCTCTGAGTCTCAATTTCCCTTACCATATAATGTTCTAAATGAACTAAATTCCCCCTAAAGTTCCTTTAATTCCAATAATCAATGAATCTTAAAATAGTATTTTTGTTACATTATTCTCCAATTCAAGAACCTTTTGCCACAAGTCCAAACTCCTCTCTGACTTTTGTAGTCCAATCATCCCAATCATCCCATGTGACCCGTTGGCTTCAACAGTCTCCTCACTGATTCCTTTTCTATCAGGATTATTCCTGCCTCTCTTCACCTGAAATACCCTCCCTCCCACTGACCCCTTTCCAGGACCCAGAATAAGTCCTAATGCCACCTGTAATGAAGCTTTTAGCAATGATTCATGCCCAGATTTCTAGACAAGCAGAAAAAACTCTTCTCTTGTTTTCTGGAGGGGATCAAGAAACTTGCCATCTGAGTTGGTCCCACCTTTCCCTCTGGACCTCTACTGTCTGCATGACTCACAATACCAGTGGAAAGATAGGTCTGGGTAGTAAGACGGAGAAAGGAAAAGAAGAGGCAAAGGGAATGGAGGTCAGGCCTACCACTGCACTCTACCAAGTCCACATCCATGAGTTAGCCCCAGTTAACAACAGGGCATGGAACATAAAAGCTTTGAGAACTGACAAGGCTCACATATAGCCCCCCCAAGGTGCCTAAACCAGAGTTGCATCTGGATCCAGAGCTCTGTACCATTGGCTATACTTGGTGGGAAAAGATGATGTTGAGCCTAGACACTCTGAACTGTATCCCAGAACGGCTGGGTTTGGGCCATGTGTCCAAACTAGTTAAACACTACTCAAGTCTGGGGGAAGCTTTGGGAACTTAGCCCATGCTATTGTTCTTCAAATATTTTTCTAGTTTTATTCTTTTTGTTTGTTATTTTATTTAGTGCATAAGAGTAAAACCCATTGTGTGCAATATCCGTTCATATCTGGTTATTTGTATAACAGATCATATTTTTCTGTGTTTGTGGAATTGAATATCTTCATCCTTTTGTTAAGGTCAGAGTTGGGAGAGCTGGTTCAGATTTGAAAGAATTCAATAAAGCTCTTTAACCAATGGGAGCTTTATTGACACAAAAGCATATGGGCCTGAGATTTAGTAAGGAGCTAAACAAAAGGCATTGATATAGGAAAAGGACCAGACTTATATAGATAGAAAGCTATACGGCCTGTAGGATGATGATGTAATTTTAGGGTTTCTAAAGGGGGTTGGAGATTTAGGGACAAGATAAGTCTTGTAAGACAAGGACACAAGATGAGGAGGATGAATGACACAAGATAAGGGAGACAAGGGAATCTCATAATCTAGGATGGGGGGGGAGACAAGGAACTTTATAGTATAGGATAGGGGGAAGTTTTATGGTATTTCAAGATAAGAGGAGACTTTAGTGGACCAGGAAATGAGCAACTCAACCCTTAGTGCACCTCTGTATTTTAGGGTGACTTTAGAGGATTAACCAGGGAAAGGGCAACTCAACCCTTAGGGCACCTCTGTATCCACATCATTTCCCCACTCAAACACTAGGCAGGAGAATACTTTCAGGAAAAAGAGACAAAGATCATTGTCTTCAGTAGCTGCTTCCTGCTGAACAGGGACAAAGAGTCCATTTCAGGGGCCAAGAACAGTTTGAGGAGGGTCAGTCAGAGTCAGGGTGTGAAATGCAGTGCCAGCTGAGTCCAGGGTGGGGAGTGGCAAAGCAGTCAGGGACACCAAGGGTAGGAGTTGGTATCATAAGAGCCAAAAGTGGAACTTTGCAGGTGAGAAGATACAAAGGGAACCAGGAGGTTAAACAAACATGAACCAAATATAAGGGCAGATAGAATGATTAATAATAGGTCAGGATCAGGGAGAGAAGGGAGAGGAACCACAACCGCAGGAGGAGGTAGGGGGAGATATCAGGCTGGAGTGGATGTCTTGCATTCAAGAGGCTGCCTGTAATGTTCTCTGAGGGCTCAAAGGATAAGTTCCACACAGGGTTTTCAGAGAATAGGGGGAGAGCTGTGGGGAGCAACCTACTATCCTGGGCATGCTGGTGACACACCCAGCAATCACGTACACTGCCTTGCCCCACAGAGTTTCCTATTTGAATTAAGACGTCCAGTCCAGAGGAAGCAGGCCTAACCCTAGACATAGGGTGGGACTCAGGAATCGGTGGGCTACAAACAGAAGGGGTTCAAGGTGGGGCCCAGATCACAGCATAACTAAGAAATTCACACTGAAATTCTTTTCCTCAAGCAGAAGATGTTTCTGATCTAGTTTCAGTAATTAATAGAATCACAGTGAGGTCCCTCAATCAGTTGTACCAATACCCAATTATTCTAACATCATTTTGAGACATTTAAGGACCTTATTCCATACAGACATATATCTAGTGACAGGCAGATAACTAGGCCAAATATACATTTACTAAGTAAGTTGTTTAAAATATAAAAGGAAATATAACCTTAGGCCGAATAGCTCGGATCTTAAACACACACTTTGTTATTGTAGCTCAGATGTATCCCAGCCTTAGTCTATGGGATGATTTGACATTGTGTTTGCACCTTTGTTTCACAAACTTCTTTTCCATTTATTGAATTATTCTCATATCATTCAGAGAGAATGTTCTATTCCAGGGATGTTAATCATTCACATTACTATGTAGGAATACTAATTTACCCCATTGTTTGGGGTATGGAATGACTACACATTCAGATTGAAAACAGGAAGATTTCACATGATTGCATTGTATTCTCATCATTTACTAACCATTTGCTTTGATTATAGAAATTTGTCATAAAAGGAAAGGCAAGGACATGATTAGATAAAATATCACAGTTTTCCAACCATGTATCATCAATGCCACCTCACAGCCAGACTCAGGAATAGTCGGCTGGCAAATGTGCCTTTTCAAAGGAACACAATGGGGAAACTGAGCCAGGAGTATCCCATTCTAGGCTGAGGCTAGGATTGTCCTCTCAGCTTTTCTAGACACAGACCAAATATAAGAGCAAGTAAAGTTATACCTGTAACATTCTCTCTGAGTTCACATTCTGAGTAACTTGAGACATTTTTCTCAGAAGGTGCATTTTTATGATCCATCAGATAACTAAAAATAAAATCCATTGTAGTCCCAAGAGCTTTTACCTCAGATGGCAAGTTTCACTAATCAAGAATTTCCCAGGACTCACATCTCAAATTTAAACTTGCCCTTGTGCAAAAGCCAGTCACTAGAGATCATGTCTATATACATGCAAATTCTCAGCATGCCAAGTTCTTTGTCTAGGAGCTCCATAACTCAAACAAGTTTATAAAACAAGGGAGCATGGAGAGGGACCCCTGAGAAGGAGCTGCCTTTTCCACCCCATAGGATAGAGCTGCTATGGGCTATGCTTTTGACTAGCCCTGAGTACTGCTCTGAGTGGGCAGAATCCTCCTTCCCATACAATACACACACACACACACACACACACACACACACACACGCACACACACACACACACCTGTAACACAAACAATAAGCTTTAGATGTCATCAATTGCATTTCCAGACCATATAAAAATTATTGATAGAAGGATGGACTGTCTTACCCAGTGCAGACCACAGCTGGCTTCTTACCTGCTGGGAGGTACTTCCAGGCTTTCAGTCCCAGGGGCTCAGGGCCATTACGAGCTGGGCCCTCGTGGTAGCTACTGTCCCTTCCCTCTCCCTCCTCTCACCAGGTGGGAGAAGATGAATTTGCAGGTGGGGAAGAAGGGTCAAACTCTCTTTTCCTAATCTGATCTGGGATGAGAGGAGTTCATAGAAAAACACCATGGCTGTTTGCAATAGTACTGAGATACCCTCTTGACTCAGGTAGAGGGAATGGGGAAGGGAATGACCAGGGTTTTCAGGAGGTGTTTCAAAACTCCTTAATGATCTATCACAAAGCCTCCAGAATGTTTTAGTTCAGTGGTTCTCAACCTTCCTAATGCCATGACCCTTTAATACAGTTCCTCATGTTGTGGCGACCCCCAACCATAAAATTCTTTTCGTTACTACTTCATAACTGTCATTTTGCTATTGCTATGAATTGTAATGTAAATATCTGATATGCAGGGTGTATTTTCATTGTTACAAATTGAACATAACCCACAGGTTGAGAACTGTTGTAGCTGGTCTGACTCTTCACTTTTGTTCTAACTTTTCATGGCCTGGTCAGAGCCAGGACTACAGGAAGGAGAATCTCAATTTTTTTCTTTGCTAACTTAGGGAGCAACTCTCAAGAAAGTTCCACTGAATCCAACTGTGAAGATCTGGTGGCCAGGTGAGAAGGCTTAGGTGTGGGGACAGGGTGTAGAGGGAAGGGAGTACTTGCAATTTTCCTAGTTTCCTGGTGACGAGTGAATTGAGAGAATTGGGCTTACCCTTTGGGACAAGGTGTGTCCAGGTGCATGGACTTGAACCACTGGATTGAGAGCCTGAGAGTGTCAGGCCAAGTGTGAGGCAGCCTTGTAACTGTCTGCTCTAATGGGACCTGAGAGGTCAGGCCAGAAAAGCACCTCCAAGCCTTCCTAGGTACTTGGAGAGTGACCCCAACTGCAGAGTGACAGAAGGATAGGGAGAGAGAAAGCTCACATACATACCTTCCAGTCTTGGCTAGAAAGAAGCTGTAGTCCCTTATCTCTTTTACTTTGGAAACTTATCAGACTAGAAAATGCATGTACCATGCAGGAGGGGAAGAAAATATAGGAGAGAGAGAAGGCTTACATCTATGAAGTTTTTCCAGGTGCAGAGATCCACTGACCCATCTTCCCCAACATCCCACAGCTGGCGGGGGAATAACATAGCTCTGAAACCAGGGTTCTGAGATCCCCAAAGAAAACCAAGCTCAGAGGCATATGGGGAACAGAGACCCCGAAACCAGAATGCAGGGACCCCAAGGAAAACCAGGTACAGAAGCCCACAGGACACAGAGACCCTGAAACCAGGATGAAGGGACCACCAAATAAAACCAGATCTATGCTTCTGCAGGCCTACAGGGCACAGGGACCCTGAAACCGGGGTGCAGGCACCCCCAAAGAAAACCACACACAGAAGCCTACCTCCTCATCTCTCCCAACATCCCATGGGGGAGAAGGAACAACACCGGGTAAAAAGTCTGCTCAAGCAGAGCAAGGTGCCTTTTTTCTAAGTTTTGGAGACCAAATTTCTTACTAAGCTTGCTTTGTTTAGAAATCCCTTTCACAAATCAGTTTTCTAGATTATTTTGAGGTCAGGCTGTGTTACAATGGAACACTAGGCACTTCTCCTTAAGGTCTCCTCCCTGAATTTCCCTCCTAGCAACCTCTCTCCACTTGTCCCAGCGTCCCAGGACAGAGGAGAGAAAACAAATGTGACTGACCCAGGGCAAGGGCATCCCCTCATACAAAGGTTCCACAGTCTGACTGACCGCCCAGAAGTCAGTGGAGTTTCAGATTCTATCGGCAGTGTCTGGGTACTCCAGGGGTTTCTCTGCTAGGGAGACAGTAGGAGCAGAAAGGTCTGGAGAAGAGAACAAATAAAAGGGTGCTTACCTGTTATCCCAGTGCTAGGAGATCATTGGAGTCCAATTAATACTTGGGCTCCCAGGTTTTGGCACCAAATTGTTGAGGACAGAGTTGGGAGAGCTGGTTCAGATTTGAAAGAATTCACTTAGACCTTCTCTTTAGCCAAAGGGAGCTTTATTGACACAAAAGCATGTGGTCCTGAGACTTAGCAAGGAACTAAACAAAGGCACTGATATAGGAAAAGGACCAGAATTATATAGACAGAAAGTTATACAGCCTGTAGGATGATGATGTAAGTTTTAGGGTTTCTAAAGGGGGTTGGAGATTTAGGGACGAGATAAATCTTACAAGATAAGGACACAAGATGAGGAAGGGAATGACACAAGATAAGGGAGACAAGGGAATCCCATGATCCAGGATGGGGGGGGAGACAAGGAATTTTATGGTCCAGGGGGAAGTTTTGTGGTATTTCAAGATAAGGGGAGACCTTAGGGCACCAGGGAATGAACAACCCAACCCGTAGGGCACCTTTGTACTTTAGGGTGCCTTTAGAGGATAAACCAGGGAGAGGGCAACTCAATCTTTAGGGCACCTTTGTATCCACATCACGTCCATCCTTCATCTCTCTTCCTCTAATAATAATAGCTAGAATTTTATAGCACTCTAAAATCTGCAAAGCTCTTTACAAATATTATCTCATTTGTTTCCCATAATAACCCTGTGAGGTAGGTGCTATTATCCCCATTTTACAGATTAAAAAAAAGGAAAGCATTCAGAGGTTATGTTACTTGCCCAGACCTAATTATTTATTTGTAAATGTAAAATCCTAGATCCAAAGCTAGAAGGGACCTCAGGGGCCATTTAACCCAATTCCCTGATTTTGCAGAGGGGGAAACTGAGGGAAGGGACATGATTGACTCAAGGTCGAACATAGAATTGCTGATCAAGAGGAGGAAGGAATTGTCAGAGGCAATTTAATCTAATCCCTTGATTTTACAGAGGAGGAAACTGAGACCCAGAGAAAAGAGAGGTGTCCAAGGTCACAATAGGATCACAGATGGAGAACTGGAAAGGACGTGAGAGTCTAGCTGGTCCAAACTCTTCATTTTATAGATGAATGACTAGAGGAGGTTAAGGGACTTGCCTGAGGTAATTCTGTTTTCTTCCAGAGGAATACAAGCTCAGTGAGGGCAGAAACCATTTAACTCTTGTAATTTCATTCCCAGTCCCCAACACAACAGCACATAAAAGAGGATTAATAAATGTTTGTGAATGGATTAATTGGTTCATTAACTCATTAATTCATTGAATTGCAGTACAATCAGGAAGAGAGGTGGGGTTTTTCCACAGGATAGGGAATTGGAGCATTTCTGATTGAGGAAATCCACACTAACCATACTCCTTAGATTAACACCCTGAAAGGAGCCACCTAGAAAGAGGCAGAACTGAAGAGGAAGGTCTCTGAGAATTGTGGAAAAACTTATAATTTTCCAAAGTTCCTGCTGATTCTGGGTAAAGGATAAAACTTATAGGATGAGCATGAAACTGATTTTAAAAAAGGTTCTTTTAGTACATAGGCTTAACTGAGGAGAGAGCAAGATTGCCTAGTGGTTCAACCTAGGCTCCATGGAACCAAGCTGCCTCTCATATGCCTTCTCCATGACCTAGTGTAGGACTTTGTGGGTTGAGAACTCAATCCCTGTTGGGAACTAATTAGCTGATTTGGCATTACCAAGTACAAAATGTCTCACATTGAGTGGTCTGTACTTCCTGGAACAAGTGTTGGGTTTAGAATCTGGAGTTAGAAAACCTAGATTCAAATCCCAATTCTGTCACTTGCTATCTGCATGACCTTGGGCACTTAACCTGTATAGGTTTCAGTTTCCTCATCTGTCAAATGAGGAAGTTGGACCAGGTGGCCTCTAAGGATCCTTCCAGCTTGGCATCTCTGATACCACATCACCATTTTTTACACATTTTCTGAAGCACTCTGCCTAGGTGATTGATTGCTATGGCCCTTAGCTTCTCTCTAGACAGCCCTCTCAAGTGTGCCCTGGAAATGGATAGACCTGACCCCAGGAAGGTCTTTGCTCCTTCTCCTTACTGGGCTTGGCATTTCCCAGTTGGCTGGAGAGTCCGAGTTCTGTGTGGGCAGCGGCCATGTCTTTGTACCACCCCCTACCTAGTGCCTGGCACTGAGCTGGGCACAGCGTGGGTGTTCAGTAAATATTTGTTGAATTACATTGAATTAAATCAGTAAGAGAAACACTTGCTTGGTGATTAAAGAGCCAACCAGAAATGCAGAACGATTTTCTGGAGCCACTTTGCTGGAACGTGCAGGGAATTAATTGATGATTATGAAGTCCTTGGAAAGACAAAATGTGGTATAAATGCCAAGAATGGGATTGCTATGGCTCAGTCATTATAATTAGGAGTGGCTGAATGTACAATCAAAGCAGGCCTCCTCTTCTCTCACCCCTAGGAGACTTTTTTCAACACCTCAACAATCCCTTAAGTGGTACCATTCTTTCTCCTTCTTTCTCTTTCTTTCTCAGTTTCTTTCTTTTAAAAAAAGTTTTTCTAAGGGACTTAATATTAAGCATCAATGAAAAGAGCTACATTTGCTTGGTAACAATTTTCATTAAACTTAACTAATTTCAATGTGTGAAGTAACATGAATTTTTTTCCATTGAAAGTGTTCCTTTCCCCTACCCCATCCCAAAGTCTCATTAAGAATCTTCTTTCCAGGCAGAGTCAAGATGGTGGCATAAAAGCAGGAGAACTCTGTGGCTCCCCCCATAATCACCTCAAATACCTATGAAATATGACACTAAACAAATTTTAGAGCTCCAGAACCCACAAAATTACAGAAAAACACATCTTCTGCTGAAGGCAGCCCAGCAGGTGGACAGAAAGGGTTCATCACAGCACACTGGGAGCAGAGCTCAGCCTCATGCAATTTTAGCCCCAGTTCATCCAGGAGAAGCTGCAGCTGGAGCTTTCAGGAGAGCAAATCACCAGCAGCTATGGTGGTTTCCAGAATTATCAACTCATAAGACCCAAGGACAAAGGGAAAAGGCCAGTGGAACTTGGCTAAATTTGGGGGAGAGGGTCCAGCTAACTGCCTCCAGAGCTAGAAGCACTCTGAAGCAGTGGCCCTGAAGCCACCTCCACGTGGCTGCTTCAGAGCTCCTGGCCTACAGATTGAAAGGGGCCAAGAGATGATTCAGAGGCTAAGTGATCTTGCCTTGACCTACCTGGATTGGCATTGCAGTCTTGGGTGGTGGTCCTGAGGTGTGAGACTAGTGAGCCAAAGCTCATGGGGGCAGCAGAGACAGTGGCCTCCTAATAGCTATGGCAGCTGCAAAAACCCCAGCAATTTTGCAACAGAGCTCTCCCCCCTGAAAGCAGAATTCTACTGAGCCCAAAAGTCAAGTAATTGACTGGCAACATGAGCAGGCAAGGAAAGCAAAACAAGCACAGCATTCCAATGTTAGATACCTTTTTTGGGGACAAAAAGAATCAAAGCATGGAACAGGAGGAAGACAACACAGTCAGAACTCCTGCACTAAAAGCTTCCAAGAAAAATGTAGACTGGTTACAGGCCATAAAGGAGCTTAAGAAGGATTTTGAAAACCAAATAAGAGAAGTGGAGGAAAAATTGGGGAGAGAAATGAGAATGATACAAGAAATCATGAAAAGAGAGTCAACAACATGACTGAAGAAAATAGCACCTTAAAAAATAGATTAACTCAAATGGCAAAAAAGGCCCAAAAAGCCAGGGAGGAGAAGAATGCCTTAAAAAGTTGAATTTGCCAGATGGAAAAAGAATCTCAAAAGCTTTCTGAAAAGAATAATTTCTTCAGAATTAGAGTGTAGCAAATGGAAGCAGATGACTTTGTGAGAAATCAAGATACTATTAAACAGATCAAAACAAATGGAAAAGTAGAAGGCAATGTGAAATATCTCATTGAAAAAACCACTGGAAAATAGATCCAGGAGAGACAATTGAAAAATTATTGGACTACCTGAAAGCCATGATCAAAAAAAGAACCTAGAAAGCATCCTTCAAGAAATTCTCAAGGAAAATTTCCCTGATCTTTTAGAACCAGAGGGCAAAATAGAACTTGAAAGAATTCACTGATCACCTTTTGAAAAAGATCCCCAAAAGAAAACTCCTAGGAATGTTATAGCCAGTTTCCAGAGTTCCCAGATCAAGGAGAAAATATTACAAGCTGTCAAGAAGAAACAATTTGAATACTGTGGAAACACAATCAGGATTACCCAGGATCTAGTAGCTTCTATATTAAGGAATCGAAGGGCCTGGAATTTGATATTCCGGAAATCAAGGGAGCTAGGATTAAAACCAAGAATCACCTACCCAGCAAAACTGAATATAATGTTTCAGGGGAAAATATGGTCATTCAATGGGGTGGAGGACTTTCAAGCATTCTTGAGGAAAAAACCAGAACTGAATAGAAAACTTGACATTCAAACACAAGAAGCATGAGAAGGTAAACATGGAAAAGAAATCATAAGGAACTTATCAAAGTTGAAGTATTTACATGTCAACATGGAAAAACAATAATTGTAACTTATGAAACTTATCTCAGTATGAGGATAGGTGAAGTGAATATAAATGTGTGTGTATATATATGTATACATACACATATGTCTATATAGGAGGGTATATATGCATATGAATACATATGTGAGTGTGTGCGTATATATGTGTACAAGTATACATAGAAAGAGGGCACAGGATCAATGGAATAGGAAGGGATGATATTTTAAAAGGTGAAATTCAGAGGTGGGAGAGAAATAGAAGGAGAAGAGGCAGGGAGAGCCAGAATGGGGTTAATAATCTCATATAGAAGAGGCAAGGGATAACTGTTACAATGGAGGGAAAGGACAGGAAGGCAAAAGGGAATGGGTCAACCTTACTCTCATTAAATTTGGTTTAGGGAGGGAATGACATACACTCTAAATTGGGTATCTTACCCTACAGGAGAGTAGGGGGGAAGGAGAGGAAAGGGGGGATGATGGAAGGGAGGGCAGGTTGGGGAGGAGGGTTGTTAGAAGCACACACTTCTGTAAAGGGACAGTGACAAAGTAGAGAATAGAACAAGTGGAGGGTGGGACAGGAAGAAGGGAAATATAGTCAGTCTTTTACAATATGTCCATTGTGGAGATGTTCTGTGTTACTACACAAATACGGCCTGTAGTGAATTGCTTGTCTTTCCAGTGGGGGTAGGTGACAAGGGAGGAAGGGAAAGAATCTAGAATTTAAAGTTCTAAAATCAAAGGTTAAAAATATATTATTATTATTTACATGCAACTGGGAAATAAGATATACAGGCACTGGGATAGGGAGATCCATCTTGCCCTAATGGAAAGTCAGAGGGGTGATGGGGGAGGATATAGGAGAGAGCATATTGGGGGAGGGGATATACAGTGGGACTACTGTTTTGGGGGGATGGGTAGGGGTAAGATGGGGAGAAAATTTGTAACTCAAAATCTTGTGTTCAAAAAAAGAATCTTCTTTCATTCTCATTCATTTTTGCTCGTACAATCATTGTACTTTTTTGGCTTTAAATTATTTCATAAAGATCTTTTAGAGTTCTTTGTATTCCTCATACTTGTCTGTCTTAAGTACGTTATCATTATTGTAACACAACTTAAGTAACCATTCCCCAATTGTTGACCATTCAGGTTATTTGTAGTTTTTTTTCCAGTTATATATAATGCTGCTATGAAACTATTTTAGTATTTTTTTTGTTTTTTGGTTTTTTGAGGGGGAAGGCAGGGCAATTGGGGTTAAGTGACTTGCCCAAGGTCACACAGCTAGTAAGTGTTAATGCACTGTGTCACCTAGCCATTCCCTATGAAACTGTTTTAAAAGATACCCTTTTTTTTAAAGGTCTTGGGGAAGCTAGGTGGCGCAGTGAATAGAGTACCGGCCCTGGAGTCAGGAGGACCTGAGTTCAAATCCAGCCTTAGACAATTAACACTTACTAACTGTGTGACCTTGGGCAAGTCACTTAACCCCAATTGCCCTGCCTTCCCCCCTCCAAAAAAGAAGACAAAAAAAGAAAATAAAAGGTCTTGAATATACTCTGCCAGGGTATATTGCCAATAATGCAATTATTGCATATGAGAGTATTTGATAAATATTGTTTTCTAATGTTTATCATATACTGCCAAATGGCACTGCCAGAAGGCATCTTCATGTTTGTAACCCCATCAGCAATAAGTAGGGAGCTCGTTTCTCCCCAGTCCCATCAGCAATGCACTTTATTGCTTTTCATTTTTTTTTTGCCAGTTTGATGGGTGTGAGGTGCCACCTCAGGGCTGTTATTATTTACAGCTCTTTGACCATAAGTGAAGTAGAATATTTTCTCCAGTAATTTTTATTTCTTCCTCTTAGAGTTCTGTCTCCATATCCTTGAACCATCAATCCATTAGAGTGGCAAACTTCACCTCAGAGGTATTACTGAGATTTATTCTGAAACCCAGGACAGAAAACGGCTATGGATGGGTATGCCTTGTTGGAAGGGGACAAAAGGAGTGGTAACAAGGGTAGCAATGTATCTTAACAAAGGGATAAAATTTACATGAAAATACATGGAGAAAGGAACATGGAAATTTGTCTTGGTGTAACGTATCTAGCAACCCCTCACCTCCCACACATAAAAGGGGCTCTGAGTTCACAGGGACACAGGTTCAGTCTTGAAGATCTGACACCAGAGAAGGATTGGTTCTCTCCCTGGATTTGTTCTGACCCCAGAAGAAAAATCCAAGGAAAATCTCTAAAACAAAGCTTAGGTAAGGCTCATGTCTTGAATTTCTCTGTTTTGTGGTAATACAGTACCCTCCCACAGAGGTACTCGGTGTACGGTACGGGTACCAGGCATGGGCCAACTTAGTTTTATGATTTTTTTATGAGGTGTTATTGCTCATAATCTTCAATCATCATTCTCTCTACATTTACATTCTAAACTGTTGTTGCCTTTTGGCTGACATCTCTCTATGCTTGGCAAGTAAGTCAAGTATTTGGTGACTAAGGCATTACTTAGGTCCTCTGGTTTTCTTGTTATGGCAGTTGATTTACATCAGTTAAACTTCCATATGAACTTATCATGTAGTATGTGTTTATGTCCTTTCCTCTGTCTAAGTCCCCTTGGCTGTTATCAATAAGTCCTCCAAATAGGTCTATATGGAGATATTTTAATTGAACATCAATAGCCTTTTTTCATTTTTGTTCTTTTTCTAGTTTAGTCCACATTTTGAGCTTTGCTCTAACAAGTCAGTAGCCTGATCATACACAAAAAGCTGACTCAAAAATGACTCTCCCACCAGTAACGAGTTTTTTCTAATCAATTTAATATAATCTATTTTTTGTTATGTTTTGCTGCTCACCACATACAGAGCTTACTGTTTCTTTTTTCAAAGAAACTATATGCGTGTAAGACTTCTATGTAGTGTACAAGTCTACGACTTCTTCTATTCCTTATTACAGATAGATATTTCCTCATATATATTTTTGCTATCCTCATTTATTCCCATCTTTGCATAGAACACACCTAGAATAAAAGCTTGTGTTGATGTAATTTTAAAGGTCATATTGAATTCTTGTGAATTACGTTGGTGCATAAGCTTGTCTTTTCATAGTGGTCTTTTTGAGTACGCTTATTAATCAATCAATCAGTTGACAAGCACTATATGAGTATATATTACATATCACTATATGAGTATATGTCACTTTATGATATATACATATTACACTGTTCTAGGCATGTAGCATATAAAAATGTAAAATAGAACAATCCTGACTTTCAAAGAACTTGCATCCTGATGGGAGAGTGTACAACATGTACATTCAGAATAAATAGGAAATGAACACAAGATGGTTATGGAGGGAAGGCACTAGTGGTGGGAGATGGGACTAGAGGTCTAGTGTAGCCTTTGGGTGCATATTGAAGCTAACTCCACCATTTCTTCAATTTATTTCTTCAAAGGGAACTTGTGAGCCCCCTTTCTACTTAACTGCAACTTCCTTCTGTCTTCTGGTTTCATTTAAAGCAAGAATGTCAATCTGAGGGAGATTCCATTCCTCAAGTAGCATGTTGGTCATCGGACAAGGTTCCCATAGTTTGAGTACCAAGAGTCTATAAATGAGATGATTTTAACACCTTTGCTCAGTTTCAACTATTTAAACAAGTTCTAGTTCCATTTTAAAAAAATACTCAATCTTATACTTCCCTAAAGCTTAATATTCTTTTTAAAATTGTAAACAAAGGACTTTTGCTTTTATTATTGCCAGTTCTGTTCCCTTTTCTCTTTTTTTCTTCTC
>CM053582.1:7954757-7967222 GCA_028627135.1 Pseudochirops cupreus
TGTCTTGTTTATCTTTGAAATGGGTGTTTCTTTTTCATATATTTGCATTTGTATGGGATGCAATTTTGGGGTCTGATAGAGATATTTCTATAAAATTGTTCAACAGATGTTTTGCTTTTGTTTTTAAAAATTATGACTTTACTTGGTATTTTAAAAATATGAATCATTTTTCTTTATTGATCTTTATATAATTTTTTCTTTGTAATTTAGGAGCTTATCAGTCAGGTCTCTCGATGAATCAGGACCTGGGGTCTCAAGGCCACCTTGAGGCTGCAGGTTACCCACCCCTGGAGCCTGCAAAGGTAAGTGGATATAGTGGAAAAACCATTCATTTGACTTGGAGTCAGGAGAGTCCTAGAACTAGACCCCACCTCAGTCCATTGGTAGCTATTGAAGCATGGGTTAGTCTGTTTCTTTAAGCCAAGCTCTTCATCTGTAAATTACAGTACTTGTAGGACACTTGGCAACATTCTTGTCAAATTTTGCTGGGTGTACTCCATCTCTGGCCAGGAATCTGTCATCCTGATATTTTAAGCCATGATCTAGAGATCTAAATTCAGTTCTCAGACACACCTTCTTAGCCATCCATTCACTTTACAAATCAATATTTTTCTTCTCTTGCCTTTAATGGGCAGCAGTGAAGAAAAAACAACCTGTACTACTCACATTCTTCAGTTTCTCCATTAAGACTTCACAATTAATGGCAATACTTTCTAGGCTCCTTCTGGCACTGTCACTTGGGCTCGCATGGATCACTTAGCAATGGGTAGTTTTGGTAAATCTTGGGAGATTCTCTGTTTCACCTTTGACCCAGGGAAGACAAAAGACTCCTCTAAGGTTGTTTTATAAGGTTGACAAACAGCTACTTCAATAACTCTTAGACAAGAATTACCTACAGTATTTCTTAATTTGGGTCTGTTTCAGGGAGTCCACGAACTTGGATGGGAAAAAATGTATATCTTGATTTTTACTAACTTTTGGCTTCCTTTATATTTCAGTTTATGCATTTAAAAACATTATTCTGAGAAGCGATCCACAGGCTTCGCCAGATGGCCAAAGAGGTCCAGGACACAAAATACTTTAGAAACCCTCAATATATTTTTCTCTTCTTCCTCTGATCCTTCCTAGATGACCTCTGATAGCTCCTTTGGTGCCCCTGGATCATGTTTTTGGCAGAAAAAAAGTGGCATTTTCTTTTTTTTCTCTTTTTTAAAAAATTGATTTGTCTATTTACTTTTAGTTTACAACGTTCAGTTCCACAGTCCCTTGAGTTTTAGGTTTTCTCCCCTCTCTTCCCCCCCCACCATGGTGGCATGCACGCGGATACAGGATCTACAAATATCTTCCCATTAATCATTAGTCAGGTTGTAAAGAAGGATTGTAACTGATGGAATGATCAGTGGGAAAGAGGAAACAAAACAAGAAAAAGAAACAGAGCAAGTAGTTTGTTTCAATCTGCACTCAGACTCCCCATCTCCTTCTCTGGATGTGGATATCTCCTTCAATCAAGAGTCTGTTGGAGTTGTCTGTCGACAATAGACTGCCCAGTCTATTGAAGTTGGTCGTCACACATACCTTGTGTCTGTGATTGTGTACAGATTTCTCCTGGTTCTGCTCTTCTCGCTCAGCATCAGTTTATATAAGTCTCTCCAGGTTATTATGAAGTCCGTCTGCTCCTCATTTCTTATAGCACAGTAGTATTCCATTACATTCATGTACCACAACTTGTTCAGCCATTCCCCAATGGATGGGCATCCCCTTGATTTCCAGTTCTTTGAAAAGTGGCATTTTCTTCATTTGATCATTTTTTTCCTCCCTCATCAATAAACATTTATTAAGTACCTATGAAATGGCAAATCTTAACAGAGGGACCATAGAGTCTGAATAAAAGTTTTTAGGAGCTTTATTTTGCCAGCTGGGGCTGTTCCATGCCAATCTGAAAGGATCAGCCCCTAGCTCAGGGGTGCAGAACCTTTTATACAGCACATTGTTAGGTTTACATATCTAACTAACATAATTTGTTGCTAAGCAGGTGTAAACAGAAGCTGTTACTAAGGCAAGGGGTGGTGGTGAGGCAGGGGGTTGTGAAGGTAAGCAGAGGGGCACAGAGCATGACGCCCAAGCAGGGAGAAGAAAAATGAAGAAAAAGACAAATTACCCTAGGCCGGTTTCTTGACTCCTGTCTTAATTCCATGAAGTTTTCACTTAACTAATTCCTGGCCATTTCACCTACTATGTGCTAAGTGCTAGGAATATAAAAAAGGGCAAAAGACAGTCCTTTCTCTCCAAGAGTTTATCTACTGGATCTTAAGAAAGAACCTTACATTTACCATTATGCGATGTTCAACTATGACAAACAGCTCTTCTCCACAATACAGTGACCCAAGACAATTCCAGAAGACTCATGATGGAAAATGCCATCCACATCCAGAGTCTGAATGCAGATCAAAGCACACTATTTTCAGGTTTTTTTTGTGTGTGGTTTTTCCCTTTTGCTATATTTCTTCTTTCACAACATGACTAATGTGGAGATACGTTTAACGTGATTGCTCATGTATAACCTCTATCAAATTGTTTGCCATCGTGGAGAGGGGGAAGGGAAGTGAGAAGGAGAAAAATTTGGAACTCAAAAATCTTATAAAAAATGAATACTGAAAAACTATCTTTACAGGTAATTGGAAAAAATAAAATGCTATTTACAAAAAAGAATGTTTTTCCTTTTTAAAAAAGAGCCTTGCATCTGTTTTTAATATAAAACTGCACAGTTCTCTGCTTTCTTTTCCTTGTAAGATCTATTTTCTAGCATTCTGATATCAGTCAAATCTCCCCTCTTGCCCTTCAGATTCTGTTTCCATCTCATTGCCCCTTTGTGTCTGTTTCCTTTAGGAAGCTTTTTTTCTCTTTTTTTTAGAGGGGGGAAGGCAGGAGAATTGGGATTAAGGTCACACAGCTAGTAACTGTTAAGTGTCTGAGGCCACATTTGAACTCAGGTCCTCTTGATTCCACAGCCAGTGGTCTATTCACTGTGCCACCTAGCTGCCCTAGGAAACCTTTATTCTCTCTGACAACCTGGAGGGTGGAGATCATGGCTATGGTCCGTTTACCTTCTCCTCTATGGAGGAGAGCAGCCCACACTTGGAATACAGATCACACTCACTGGACTGGGACAGAAATATACACAATGCTCACAGAGTGGCCATCACTACTATTATCCTCTGATCTTCACAATAGTCAAGATTTTTCAGCCTTGTGGTTTTAAAAACTACTTGTGGGGATTTACAGCTCACTCTTAAACACTGGTTAAAGATTTATAGCCAATTGTCATCAGTTAATAAGTTGATAACCCCTTCTTTCTTTTAACCTCAACAACTTCATAGCCTCAAGAACCCCAACCTTCAGCCTCATGGCAGCCACTGGTTTGTTTCGCCAGTTTGCCTTACCTACCAATCCCTCTCTCAATTTGCTCTTCCCTCCAGTACCTTTTCTTACTTCTTTTGACCTGCATTGCCAACTATCTTCTCCTTTCCCTCCTTGAGGCAATGTTTCCCTCTTCAGGGTCTACTCCCTAGGTCTCCTTGATCCACCTTACTCTTTTTTATATCATCCGTACTTTCCTTGATCTATCTCTTTCAACCCAGAAGTAGAATCTAGACAAGTATCTGGGCCTGTAGGTTGTCCTCTTTCCAATTTTCCTCAATTTTCCCAAATCTACACCAAATTTCTGCTCTTTATATCTAGGATCTAGTTGAATTTCTCCTTTGACTTCTCTACAGTCCTATTCATTGATGAAAACATGGTGGCACAGCCATGGGGTTCTAGAGCAAGAGGACCTGTGTTTAAAATCTACATCTGATGCCCACTTTGTGTGTGACCTTGGGCTAGTCATTTGCCATTCCTGAACTTCTGTTTCCTTATCTGTCAAATGAGAAGTCCCTACAATGATCCTACATTTCACATTGAGCTTCCAAAAGAATTTTGTCCTTTATTTTTATTTATTTATTTTAAAAAATTTTTTTACTTTAGAACCTTAACTTACAGAATTTCTTTATTGCATGACTTTTCTTTGGATAGGCTACTCTGCTCATCCTGATATTCTGGCATGGAAGTGATAGAGCAGTCAGGATTCATAGTTGTACCCTGGATGAGAGCTGGTATTACTGCTTGTCTACAGTGGACTAAAGGAGATGCTTTAGTCAAATTCTGGGTTGAGAGTGAGGTCAGCCACTCCATATGGTCTGGTGGTGGGAGAAGAAGTGGTGAGCCAGGACTCCCCTCACTGCTAGGGCAAGGGAGGAATGCTTATAGACCAGAGAGGAATTGCTAAAAGGGACCCCACAGAAATCTTCTAGTCCAACCCCCTTATTTTACAGAGGAGGAAACGGAGAGGTAGTGCCTTGCCCAAGGTCACACACTGATTCTTAGATCTAGAGCTGGAAGGTTGCTAGTCCAACTCTTTCATTTCACAGAGAAGGAAACTTAGGCCTAGGCAGGGGAAGGGACTTGCCCAAGGTCTTAATAGAGGCAAGATCTCTTTCTATAGTACCATAAGATGTCTTAGCTGTAGGCTTCTTTGCCAATGATAAGAAAAGGGTTAGGAGACCTGTGTTGGGCAGGGAGAGGAAGGCTCAGAACAGATTAGAAGTATCAGGGCCTCCAGCAGGGTAGATGAGTCCTTGGCCACTTTGGGGAGGAGTGGATTTCAGGGAAGGCAGAAAAGGAGATTGCCCTTGATGGGAGGAACTGCTTTGAGCTACTGCTCAGGGCCCCTGAAGGATTGGGGAGCAGCTTGGTGCAGCCAGAGAGCTGGGGGGCTCAGAAGGAGTGGACAGGACTGGGAAGCATCCCCTGGCCTAGCATGATTAGGATGGTTAGCATGGAGACCTGGCAGTTTTCAGGCCCTCAGAAGAGGCTTCTTGTGGTAGGGGAGAAAGGAAGAATTAGAATGAGGCTGAGGAATGAGGCTTTCCACTAATTTGAAAAGTGGAGGATTAAACAGCAGAGGATGAACCTCTCCTCTGCACCAGGCAGGGGTCAGGGAGCTGGATGGGCCACACAGTGTGAGGCCTAGTCATGGGCCTGTACAGCCTAAGCCAAGGCTAGGCCTGCACCTGGGCCAGGAGAGAAAGTAGGACTAGGTCCTCAACTTAGCAGACCGCCCCAGACTTGAGGGAAGGGTGTGTGTGTATGTTTGTGTGTGTGTGTGTGTGTGTGTGTGTGTGTGTGTGTGTGTTCCTCTTTTGAGTCAGTCCTGGTTTACACACTTATCCAGGGCCCGGGACAGGAGCAGAGCCCAAGGGGAGCATCTGCAGTCCCAAACTTCCTCAGTTCTTCAGTTGATTTTTCCAGGGTTTCATTTTTTTTCTCTTTTCTGTTTTTTCCTCTTCCCTTTTTGGTGGGACAGGAAGGGGCTGGGCTGAATTTTTGAATGAGTGAGCGGATAAGGGCAGAGCCAGATCCTTGGCTTGCCTCAACCTCACCATCTGCCAGGAAGTTTTCTCTCCCTCTTTCTCTGTGTTGCTTTCTGTTTATCTCTCCATCTCTCTCCTTAGCTATCTCTCTCTGTATCTCTTTCTGTGTCTCCGGATTGGTGGATATCACTGTGTAGCTCTATGGCTCTCTGGGTGTTTTTTTTTTGCCTCTGTGTTTGTATACTTCTCCACGAATCTCTAGGTATCTCTCTAAAGTTGTTGGCTCCCTCTGTCTGTGTCTCTCTGTCTTTGTCTCTCTCTCGCTCTCTGTTTTTGTCTCTCTCTGTCTCTGTTTGTCTGTCTGTCTCTCTGGATGTCACTCTCTATATCTTTTCTTGGATCTCTCTTTCTATGATCCTCTCTCTGTATCTGTCTTAATGTTTCCATGTCAGTGACATGTATCTCTGCAGGTCTCTCTGTCTGCCTCTGTATTTGTGTGTCATCTCTATATGTCTGTAGCTCTCTGCATCTCTCTCACTTTCTGGATCTGTATATCTGTGTCTATATCCATATCCATATCTATATCTATACCTATATCTATACCTACATCTATATCTAATCTATATCTATATCCATATCCATATCTATATCATCTATATCCATATCCATATCTATATCTATATCTGTATCTATATCTATATCTATGTCTATACCCATACCCATACCTATATCTATATCCATATCTATATCTATATCTACACGTATATCTATACCTACATCTACATCTATATCTAATCTATATCTACTGTGTGTGTGAGTGTGAGTCAACAATGGAATTAGCCCAAGATGGCTTTGTGTTGAATGCAGACATCCCAAGAGATTTTATTCTGCACTAGCTCCCTCCCTCCTTCCCCTCATTGCCCCACTGGCCCCCAGCCTACTCCTGCCTCCTATGAGTAATCTGCAGCCCCCTCTCCAAGAGCTGCCAGTCCTCCAGAGAGGAGCATACACAACATGAGACGCCTGAGATCACCAGGGTAGGTCAGCCCCCTTCACCAATGGGGGCTGGCTTCTCCAGCTCCCTAGACTCCCCCAATCCCTGTTCTCCTCTGCTCCCCCTCTCTGCTGTGCTCTCTTCATCCTCTTCTACCATGGTATGGGGGAAAACAGAGTGGCTTTTCAAGTCATGTGACCCGAAGGGGATGGCACATGGGCAGGAGGTGGCAGGGGCAGGTGACCTCAGCTTTCCTGGCCTCAGTTTCCACATCTGTAAAATGAATGATTGGACTAGATGGCCCCTCCTAACTCTAAATGGATGATCATATGAGCCTCATATTCTTTCCATCTTTAATCAATCAACAAACATTTATTACTCACTTATTATACGCCAGGAAGCATGTTAAACACAAGGGATACAAGGACAAAACAAAATCATCTGGTAGCCACTGGAAGCTACCTCACCCCTGACACCCACCCTGAGGCATGCTGGGCCTTCCCTCCCAGCATCAAGAACACTGGACCAGGAGGATGAGCTGGCATTCTTTGGCCTCCCATTGCCACTTTCAGCTCCTCCCTCTGCCCCCATGACTCAGCATCCTCCTTTAAAATTCCCCTCATCTATTCAGACTTCTGTTGCCATCATCCATCATGTTACACATTGCTCTCCTTCTTCCACTGGTCAGGACTTGAACCCAGGTCTGCCAGACTCTGAGGCCTGTGCTCTATCTACATGGCCACACTATGTCCTCTTTGTCTCTGTCTTTCTTTGTGTCCCTCTACATACCTATATGTGTGTGCATTTTTCCTCAAATGAACATAAATTTTGCCCCAACAGATCTGAGTGCCCATGGGATGGTGGTAGGCCAGAGGTGGGCTAGCAGACACATGCCCCTAAATGCCAAACTGGGTTTGGGCCTCAAAGCTTCTAGAGACCTGGGTTGCATTCATCCTGGCTTTGGCTCACTGGGGACTTTTTATGTGAGCCTATGTGTGAGGGAGTTAGGGGGGGCGCACGGGGTTTCTTTAGTTTTTTCCTGCCCGGTATCTGATTTCCTCTGGTCAGGCACATGAAAATCTCTGGTTGTTGGCCTTCTCCACCAACTCATTTGTGCACTCACAGAGCGTGCTGGGTTGACTGAGCAATGACTCTCCCACCCTCAACTCTAAATTCACTCACTAAATATTCTTTCTTGCTACAGATGTGAAAAGGTCATGTGAACAGAAATCTTGGAAACCCCATAGGACCATAAAGCTTTATTGCTGGGAGGGCCTCCAGCCATCATCTTGTCCAATGCCTTCATTTCATAGCTGAGGAAAACAAAGGCCCAGAGAAGGGGATGGCACATGGGCAGGAGGTGGCAGGGGCAGAATTTGTACCTAGAACCTCAGACTAGAAGTCCATACTTCTGCTACTACACTGAGATGGAGCAAGAAACTCCTGCTTTCTGCTAACTTCTTAGGCACGTAGGATAGGTCCTCCAGCCTTAGAAGTCAATTTCTCTTTCTTTCTTTCTTTCTTTCTTTCTTTCTTTCTTTCTTTCTTTCTTTCTTTCTTTCTTTCTTCCTTTCCTTCCCTTCCCTTCCCCCTTCCCTTCTCCCTTTCCTTCCCTTCCCTTCCCTTTCCACAATAAGGGTTAAATGACTTACCCAAGGTCACACAGATAGTAAATGTTTGAGTCCAGATTTGAACTCAGGTCTTTCTGACTTCAAAGCTGATGCTCTATTTGCTGCACCACCTAGCCACCCTTGATTTCCCTTTCTAAAGCTGGAATAGACCCATGAGTTCTCTACTCACTCCAAGGCAGGCTGGGTCTTCCCTCCTACCCCCAGATATGCTGGTAGACCAGAAGGAGGAGATAGCAATGACTGCAGTGATATTCAGCCCATCCTACAGATGAGGAAATTGAGGCATTGAATGGGCTAACTAATTCTATAAGTTAAGGTGGAGGAAGGGACAGAGACAGATCTACCCCATGGGACCAGTGAGTAACCTCTAGAATTCAGTATCCTGGTCCACACAGGCATGGCAGGATGTACTGTTGCTCCTCAACCAGCTCAGGAAAAGAAAAGAAAAACAAAGGAGAAGGATGGGCGTGGGGCAAGGGGAAGGGAAGAAATATTATTGTTTACTTTGAGTACTTTTGTTTTGGACTAGATCTGTGGTTTCCATCACCATAGGGAGCTTTCTGATGGGCAAAGTCTTTCTACCAATGCTGATTGCCACCCTCTCTTCAGACTTTATAATCAGTCTTAGACAGTTGCCTAGAACACTGAGGTTAAATGACTATATTAGAGGTAGCACTTGAACCCAGGGTATCCTGACCTTGAGGCCAGCTCTTTACCTCCCTCTGAGAAATTGGAGTGGTTCTCTGAGCCACAGAGTTCCAGGTTCTGGGAGAGGACTAAAGGCCCCTTTAGCTCTGTGGAAGGTAGGGCTCACCCCCACCCCCAGCACTGTGCCATTAACATTTGTCTCCTGCTTAAGACTCCTATAACATGGGCACCAAAAGGGTCTTTAGAATATAGTATGGTCAATGTGAACTTCATTCTACAGCTGAGGGCTTTGCCATCAATTGGCTGCATGTGGAAGGGAGAGAGGGAGAGAGAGAGACAGACAAACACAGACAGACAGACAAAACGAGACAGAGAGGAAGGGGGAGAAATTCAGAGAGAGAGAGAGAGAGGTAGAGACCTTGGACAAATTACTTCCCCTCTTTCTGCTATACCACATAGCCTTTCTGTGCCCCCATTGCTATAGTGACCACATGGACCAGATTTTCAGAAGCTGTGCCACTCTAAAGAAAAGCAAGTGTACTTTGACTGAAGATTTTCAAAAGAAGCAGCCTTTGATCACACCTTCTCCTTCTTTATTTAGAAGACAATTAGCTTTGACATTATCAATTTTTATTGTTTCTTTCTTTAAAAGTGTGATTGCAACCTCTGCTTTTGTTTTTGGAGAATTGTTGGAAGCATGATAGATTTTAGACCATCTCTTCATTTCCCTTTTTGGAAGTGAATCTGTACTTGTCACTGATACTTGTCATTTTTTCATCACTTTCATTTCCAAATATACTTTCCTACCTATCCCACCCAAAGAAACATCCCTTAGAAGAAAAAATAGAAAAGAAAGAAGAAAAGAGCCTTTCTGCAAAACCAACATATCAATGGAATCTAATGGGTGTATGCAATCTTCTGTATCCATAATCCCCCACCTTTTTGAGGAGGCAGGGGGTATATTTTCTCATCTGTTCTTGAGAGCCAAGCATAGTCACTATAATTAGATAGCTTTTGATTTGGCTTTTCGATGTGATTATTGGTCTTTCCGTAGACATTGTGTGTTTTGTTTTCCTGATTCTGCTTACCTCATTCTACATCCTTTCATATAAGCCTTCCGAAGCTTCTCCAGATTCTTCATAGTCACTATTACTCATGGTGCAGCAATATTCATTTCCATCTATGACCTTCAGATGGTGCTATCTTACAGGGTTTGGAGGTTTAAGGTAGATAGGGAAAGGGAAAGGAAGAAGCATCCCCTCTCACATTTAACTTCTGTCTTAGGTATTTGGGAGAGGTCACTCTTTCCCAACCGCACCTTTCTCTTCCCACCTAAGGAACATACTCCTTAATCAATACCCTCCCTCCACTCTTCATGTTAGATTGGAAACTAATGAGAAAGAATATAACTCATGAGTTCCCATCCTTCCTAGCCAGACCACCAATGACTTACCTGTTCACTGTAGTCAGAAGGAAAGAAGAAAAACACTAATATGGTTTTAAATTCTGATTTTGAGGAAGTTTGTCAAAACAAATCAATAAACCAAAACCACAAGATGGTCTCAAAATTTAAGCTAGGAGCCCCCAGGTTGGGGGCAGGGGAGAGAGGGGGAGAAGAAAGACATTCTTTTAACTAGCTAGCCCAACAGTCAAATTGAGAAAGTTCATTCTCTCTTCCTCTTTATTTCTATATAGCATAGGTAGGGAATCTGTGGCCTCAAGACCAAATGTGGCCCTCTAGGTCCTCAAGTGCAGCCCTTTGACTGAACCCAAACTTTACACAACAAATTCCCTTAATAAAAGGATTTGTTCTATAAAACTTGGACTCAGTCCTCCAACACCACACTCAGCCGCTTTCATTCAGTATTCTCCTCAGAGTTCCAGTGCTCACTCTCCTGATCTCAATTCAAGAGATTCTGTTCTGACCCATAGTGTTTCAATTCCCATTATCCATTTCTCTCTGTCTCAGAGGCACTCAAGTTATAAATTTCTTTATCCATTCCCCAATTGATGGGAACTTACTTTGTTTCCACTTTTTGTCTATTACAAAAAGGGCTACTACGAATGCTTTCTTGTATATTGGACCATTCTTTCTCATTCTTTGACTTTCTTGGTCAAACCTAGCAATGTATCCCCTAATTTTCAATCTATATGTGTCTGAATGTATTAAATGTGTTTCTCATATGCAACAATTTGTTAGGCTTGGGTTTTTAATACATTTTTCAACTCTCTTTTATTGGAGAGTTTAGTTATCTACATTTAGGGTTCTAATGGTTACATTCATGTTTTCTTCTATTGAACTCCTTAATATTGTTTTCCCCTTCCTTTTTGAAGTCAACAGTTTGTTTCTTTGGCTTGTTCTAAATGCAATAATCTGATCCTGATCACTTACTGACTCCCCATTACCCCTACCTTATCCTGCCTGACCTCACATTCTTTTTTTTTTCTTTTTAGAGGGGGGGAAGGCAGGGTAATTGGAGTTAGGTGACTCCCCCCAAATCACACGGCTTGTAAGTGTTAAGTGTGTGAGGCTGGATTTGAACTCAGGTCCTCCTGACTCCAGAGCTGGTGCTCTATTCACTGTACCACCTAGCCACTCCATAACCTCACATTCTTTAAGTCTACCACTATTGTCACCCTCTCCCTTTTTCTAACCTTTACCTTTCTTAGCACAGATAAAGCTACAATTCTCAATCCCCTTTGCACTGAAATCATTGTCTTTATTCTAAAGATATTCATTGGAAACATCTCTTATCAAAGAAATGTTTTAATTCTACCTCCTTTCTTACTCTTTTCTTTTCTGGAGTATGCTAGAAGAGGGATTTTAAACCTTTTGGTGCCTTTGAATATCTGTTGAAACATATAGACTCCTCATAATGTTTTCAAATTATAAAATATAGAGGAATACAAAGGAAACCAATCATATTTTTTAAAGTTCATAGACCCTAAGTGTAGGACCACTTCTCTGAATCTAATTTCCTATTTATGAACTTTTCACTTGAACATTCCTTTTTGTTTTTTAGGTGGCTTACATCGGGGCTTCTGAAGGACAAAAGCTTTGCTTTTGCTACTAAGTAAGCCACCTAGGTGATTAATGATCCTTCCTTTGTCCCTCTTCTCCATCCTTCTTTCTTTAAGGATTTCCTTCTGAGGGGCTCAATCTGAAAAATACTAAAAGAGATGGTGTAGTCTGGCAAGGGGTACTCAGTTACCTAGGTCCAGGAAGTCCATGCCTGTTCCTTGTTTTTTTCATCATCAACTGTCCATATTCACATACTAACATTCTCTCTCTGGACCTGTGTCCCTCTATATGCCTCTTTCTAAGCCATGTACCCAAGGGCTTACCAATCTCGTCTCCCCTATAGAAATTATCATGAGGTATCTAAAGCCCCCAAAGTCCACTGAAAGGCCTCCATTGGGGGCACATGTGCATGTGCGTGCACACACACACACACACATATACACACACACTCACTCCTCTATGCTAGAGGAATAGGAATACTACTCTTCCTTCTGGGAGGAACCCAACTCTCCTATAACCTCCCAAGCATTGGGTAGAAAATAAAAACCTCCCACATGGACCATCTCCTTTCTAGTCCTGGCACTTCATCCCTGCCTTGACTAAGAAGAATGTTTCTGCAAGCTGACACCTCAGTTGTTGTTGTTGAGTCATTTCAGTTGTGTCTGACTCTTCATGATCCCATTTGGGATTTTCTTGGCAGAGATACTGGACTGGTTTGCCATTTCCTTCTCCAGCTCATTTTATAGCTGAGGAAACTGAGGC
>CM053582.1:7967322-7981641 GCA_028627135.1 Pseudochirops cupreus
CTTTATCTTTTTTTCCATCCTTCCTCCCATTTTTGGCCCCCTGTGGTTTCAATGCAATATTTACAGCACCCATGATCATGATAAAGATCGTGATTATAAGTATCGCATGATGTTCAATTGCAAAATATACCAAACTCTCCAGATAGAGGATAGAACTGAAGCATTTATTTAGACACCAGAAAACCCAATCCCAAAACCAGTAAGCCAATTCCATCATAGTACCAAAGATATTCAGAAGCCATGATAACACTGAGAGCCACAGCATCCTTCAGCCTTCCCACAAACCAATACAAGGTCAATATTTACTCACAAACTTCTCTATGTCCTTGCCTCAGCTCCTCTCTGCCCCACCATCTCACTAGCTCTGGCCAGCTTCCTGTGGGCTCTGCTTCCCTTCAACAAACTCCTCCCACCACAGGCTCCATGTGACTATATTTAGCCTATCGGGGGGCAGAGTTTATCTTCACAGCAGGGAAGCTTCCTGTGGGCTCTGCTTCCTTTCAGCAAATTCCCTCCATCACAGTCTCCATGTGATTACATTCAGCCTATTAGGGGGCAGAGTTTACTTTCAAAGCAGGGGAGGTCTTCAAACTCCCATCTAGGTCTGTTAAGGGGCAGGGAAGATCTTCAAATTCCCATTCCCATTACACCCCTTTTGATTTTTTGCCCATAGATGTGATCTCTCTGTTCTCTCACTGTCTTCCAGAAAATGTGAGGTTTTTTTAAAGAGACAATGAAAAACTAACAATAAATGCCATACTCATAGCTCTAGATTCAATAAATCATCTATTTCATTGCTTGGCTCTTCAGTTCTCTCCAAATCTATTTATCATCCTTGTGTTGGATAAACTTGCACATTGAATAACAAACTCATCTCTGGCTCCTTTTGGAATGATTCAGGTTCTTCCATTTTCCCCCCCTGAAATCCTTTAATTTTATATAATGACAACTTTATAATAGGATTAATTTTACAATATATGCTATTTGGGGATGCAAATCCATCTTCATTGCTTTTTGGAAGATTAGAGGACCTTGAACAAGTCATTTCCCCTCTCTGGGCCTCAGTTTCCTCATCTGTAAAATTAGATCATTGAGATGGAAAGACTCTGAGGCCCCTTCCCACTCTAGATCTACAATCTTATTTATATGTGACCTTGGGCAAATTGCTTCATCTCCTTGAGCCTCAGTTTCCAAAAACGAGGTGATTGGACTGGATAGTTTCTGAGGTCCTTTCTGATTCGAGACCTAAAATTTTGTGAACCACCATACCCTGACATAACTGCCATATAAGTATTCCAGCCAGAGTGTACAGCACAAAGCCAAGGAAAGATCTCTGGGGTACTCCACTGAAGACCCCTCTCTAAGTTGACAAGGAAGCAGTGACTTCTCTTTGGGTACATTAATTCAAACAATTCCAAATCCAACTCATGATCTTTTCATCTTGTTTATAAGAATAGCATGAGAGATTTTGTCAAATGCTATACTAAAATCTAGGTAAACTGTATCTATAATATTCCCCTCATGCAGGGGTATGCTAGTAAGTGCTTAACAATCAGCTTCCCAGAAAGAAATGTCCCAATGACAGCATTAAAATTAGCCAGCATTATTAAAATTTTCTCCATAATTTTCTGAAGCCTAGAGAATCAATGAAACAATAAATCAAGTCCTATTTGTCACAATTGCCCATTTCCAAGGTTTAAGTGCTAACGCTGAAAATTTAACAATCCGACCTCATTCAAGCTGACTTCAGTGCATCCTGAATCTATCTACCAGTATAACATCCTTGGGGAAAAGGAAATGATCTGGAACATTCTTCGCAAAGCTATAGCGGGGGACAATCTATAAGTCCCCACATATATTGTGGTCATTGCTCCTTTTTTGTTGTTCACTAATTATCTTTTTGATAATAAGTTCTAGACACTGGCCAGAAATTGAAGTCAAAGTCACTGGCCTATAGTTTGCAGTCTCCATTGAAAACTGAGATGTGATTCTTCTCCAGTCTTGTGGTACCATTTTCCAGTGGTTCCTCAAATATCACATCCATCTCACCCGTCAGTTCTTTCAGGACCTAAGGATACAGTTCATCTGGACCAGGGGACCTGAATTCATCAGGGGGTAGCTAGGGTTTCATTTACTAGCTCCATCTTAGTTTGATATCCAACTTCCTGTCAAAAGGCAGGGAGGTGGTTCAGTGGGTAGAGCGCTAGACCTACGGTCAGGGAGAGCTGAGTTAAAATCTGGCAGCAGATACTTACTAGTTGTATGACTCTGGACATTTCACTTCTCTTTGCCTCAGTTTCCTTAACTGTAAAATAGGGATCATAAAGACACTTACCTCACAGGGTTGTTGTGAAGACTAAATGAGATACTATCTGTAAAGCACTTAGCATGGTATTTGGCACACAGTAAGCACTTGATAAATGCCTATTTTCTTCCTCCCCATTAGCCATTTTTACTCTGTCCTTTCCTGTCCAGTGGTTATTTATTCCCTTTGACAGAGAAAACATAAGAGAAACAAAAGTTTGGTAATTTTGGTTCTTCCTTGTCATCTCTTATCATCTCATTCATTTCAGCCACAGTCCCAAGCTATCTTTGCTCCCATTCTTTCTCCCAGAGTAACTTAAATCAAATCAAACAAGTGAACAAATGAATAGCTTTGGCAGCCTCAGATCATTATGAGCTCTAGCTCCTTCTGACACTCTTCTCATAAGTGTTTATAGCATATTTTCGTCTTCCACACATGTCATTTTGGAATCAAAGTTTGTCAGTGAGATCCCTGTCCATCCATGTACAATATCTGCTCTCACGATCCTCGGAATTCTCTCTCTTTGTATCATTAGAATTTCATTCTTGAGGCTTCCTCCTGGACTAACCTACGTTCACAGGATCCTAGATCTGGAACTGGAAGGACCCTCAGAGGTCATCTAGTCCAACCCTCTCATTTTACAGAGAAGGAAACTGAGGACAACATAGGTGAAGTGACTTAGTGACTTGACCAAGGTCACACATAGGATCCTAGACTGGAAATTACTCCAGAATCTATCTAATCTATCCTCTCATTTAAGAAGGAAATTGAGTCCCTAGAAGGTCAAGTGGCTTTCCAGAAGACATAAAGGTAGTAAGCATCAGTAGTAGGATTTGAATCCAACACCTTTCACTCCAGAGCCTAGGTTCTTTTTACTGTACCAGATGGGAACCTTTTGATATTTATTTTCCCCCAAACAAGGGTGTATGTCAACCTGGCTTTCCTATCCTTTTCTATTACAATTTTTCATATGGAAAGCCAAAAGTGACCCCCCGCCCAAGGATCTTATTGTTTTTATCCCAACAACAAGTTCCTTCTCGTTGGACAAAATCCAATCCAGAATAGCAGCTCCTCTTGTGGCTTCCTTTCACCATTTGAATGTTGAGTTATTATGAAAGGAAAACAACAATGTCTCAGCTGCTCTGGTTTGGGCCAAGAGCTCTGGAAGACATTTGGACAACTGAAATGCCCCTCATCCCCACTGATATGCTGATATCTTCCTCCCTTCTGGGCTTGGGAGGTTTTCCCCAATCCTTACATGGCCTGGGGTCTACACCCATGACAATACGGCTTTCATTTCCCCCTCTGTCCTCTTAAGTGTTGGCTACCCACTTGACTTCACGTCAAGCCAAGTCAAGTCAACAATTTATTGTTGTTGTACAGTCATTTCAGTCATGTCTGACTCTTTATGACCCCATTTGGGATATTTCTTCTTTTCTTTTATTTTTTCCCCACTTAATAGTATTTTATTTTTTTCAATTACATGTAAAGATGGTTTTCAATATTCACCTTTCTAACATTTTGGGTTCCAATTTATTCCCCTTCCTTCCTTCCCCTCTTCCCAAGACAGCACACGCTCTGACATAGGCTACACATGTACAATCATATTAAACATATTTCCACATTAGTCATGTTGTGAAAGAAGAATAAAAACAAAAGATAAAAACCACAAGAAAAAAGAGGGAAAATAGTATGCTTTGATCTCCATTCAGACTCCCTAGTTCTTTCTCTGGATGTGGATGACATTTTCCATCATGAGTCTTTTGGAATATTGGGATGTGTTGCTGAGAAGAGTTTTAAAGTCTATCAAAGATGGTCATGGAACTATGCTACTGTTACTGTATACAATATTCTCCCGGTTCTGCTCACTTTATTCAGCATCTGTTCATTTAAGTCTTTACAGGTTTTTGTGAAATCTACCTGCTCATCATTTCTTATAGAAGAATAGTATTCCATTACACACATATACCACAACTTGTTCAGTCATTCCTCAATTGATGGGCATCCCCTCAATTTCCAATTCTTTGCCACCACAAAAAGAGCTGCTATAAAATATTTTCATAATGTGGATCCTTTTCCCTTTTGCAGGGAGGCGGGGAGACAGACCTAGTAGTGGTATTGCTGAGTCAAAGGGTATGCACAATTTTATAGCCCTTTGGGAATAGTTCCAAATTGCTCTCCAGAATGGTTGGATCAGTTCACAACTCAACCAAGAATGCATTAGTGTTCCAATTTTCCCACATTTTCTTCAACATTTATCATTTTCCTTGTGTTATTTCTTGGCAAAGATGTTGGAGTGGTTTGCCATTTCCATCTCCATCTCATTTTACAGATAATTGAGGTAAACAGATTTAAGTGATTTGCCCAGGACCATATAGCCAGTAAGTGTCTGAGGCCAGATTTAAACTCATGAAGATGAGTCTTCTTGCCTTCAGGTCCAGCACTCTATCTACTGTACCACCTAGATGACTACACATTTATTAGGCCCCTACTATTCGCAGAGCATGAATGAATGAATGAATGAATGAATGAATGAATGAAAAAGGAACCATTAGGTACTTAGTAGGTGCCAGGCTGTTATGCTAAGAGTTGGTGATACAAATACAAAAGCCAAGGCACTCCCTGTCCTCAATGAGCTTACATTCTAATGGGGGAGACAACACCTTTAGGGGAGTGCTGTCCAGGGAATTTTGATCTGAGGAGTGAATCAAAGGGATGTTGATAGGGCATTTGATTGGTTTGTCCTTTCCAGAATGGGTAAGGTTGATTTGATTAATACCAGAGGAAGAAGTGGAAAGAGAGGGCATGGGTAGAGGGAGAATAATATGCATATAAAGATGGTCATAAAGTTGAGTGTTGGATCTGGATTAGGTTAGATAAAGAGAGGTCTCACCACTCAGATCCAGGGCAGGAGCTGGAGTGCCAGGTAGGAGACTACAGGTGGCTAGTATGGAAATTGCCTGCAAGCAGGTTATATATTTCCAATGATGACCTCAGTATAAGAAGTGGGAGATCACTGAGGAAATAAATGTATGCTCAGTAAAAGAGGTGAACCATTCATAAGCAATGGACAGCACAGTATTGGTTGATGATAATGTTGAGTCATTTTTTAGTCACATCTGACTCTTCATGACCCTATTTGGGGTTTTCTTGACAAAGATACTGGAAGTGGCTTGCCATTTCTTTATCTAGCTGATTTTAAAGATGAGGAAACTGAGGCAAACAAGATAAAGTGACTTGCCCAGGATCACACAACTAGTAAGTGTCTTAGATTAGATTTGAACTCATGACAATGAGTCTTCCTGACTCCAGGACTGGTGCTCTATCCACTGCAGCGCCATCTAGCTGAAGTATTGGTATTGATATGCAAAGACCTTTAGCATGTTGGACGGCTCCTCTGTCTAAGAGCTACAGGAAGAAAGTGAACTAGGGGACCCCTAATGTGCCTTCCAGCTCTAGGTTTCTGAACCTGTGAGCCCACCAGCATGGATGAGTAGCCAAGGATGAAGAGGTATGAGTAGGTTTCATTGGTACCAGTAGAGGGAGTTCACAGCTCCATTGAAATATTAGTGTGCTTGCAGAGCACTGCACTTGGCACTAAAAAAAAGGATATTATGGCAGAAAAGGACCTAGTTCTTTCCCTCAAAGAACTTATAGTTTCAATGTGGAGGAAGGGAAGATATTCGAGCTCTTTGACAATAGAAACTCTTTTTTTTCCTTCTGTGTATCCTAGGGACTTAGCAAATAGCAAGTAGGAAGTGCTTATTAAATGTTCTTCCATTTATTAATTCATATGAAAATGTATTTGACACCAGGTAGACTCTACCGGGTAGAGAGTGAGAGTGGCAAAGTGTCAAGAGTGGAGAATGGGACAGAATGCTCTAGGAAGATTGGAAGAGGTAGAGGACATCTCCTGCCAGCCCTCTTCTCTATTTTGACTCCCATCCCCAGAAACTAAACTTTAGAGCAGAGTTAAGCCTGTAAGAAGGGCTTGCCATACATAGGGCCTAGTTGGCATCCCCCCAAAAGCCCGTCTGTCCAGAAATATCTCCTTCACCAGTCTTTGTCAAGGCATGTGAAATTCCCACCTCTTTGAGGTTATTCCTGTCTCCAGAAAACTCCTCTTAAAATGTAGATTCATCACCTGGGGCAATACCCCATGAGGAAGCCAGAATGACTTGACTCATCACAGTAAGCAAAGAAGGCTCCTAAGAGGAGAAGAAAATGGACTGCTAATATATGATTGAAGTTGGGGCTGGGAGAGGTAAAGGAAAGGTCTGGTATAAGGAGCACTGTCCAGGGCTCATGGGCAAATTGAGGACATCATAGCAATAGCTCACATCTGTATAAACCTTTAAGGTTTGAAATGCACTTTCCTGACACTAGCTTTAGGATGTAAATAGTACAAGTATGCCTATTCTACACACAAGAAGACTGAGGCTCAGAGGAACTATGGGATTTGCCCATGGGCACAGAATTCATAAGAGTGAAAGGTGGAATTTGGAGGCCAGCCTCCTGGACCCCAAATCTCCTTTTTGCAATATCATACAGCTCCTTTTGGAGGTCACTGAGTGCATGGGAACAGCCACTGTAGGATCATCAAACTGGTCTTAAGATGCTATAGATGACTAGATTTTCCTCCTTCTCCTTCTCAATCTAGCCTGGTCTAGAAATGTAGAAGTATTAACTAGACTCACTACCATTCCCAAAGGCACAGATATCACCAAAGCTGATAAGGGCAGAGGTGGCTCACAGGTATCTGAGATTTCCTTGGTACATCTGCTCTGCTGATGATTAGGAGATCAGTGCCTAGAATTTTACTTGCTGTTGTCAGCAAGTCCAGTGGCCAGTTACAGTCCTTCCCCTGTTAAGTCAGATTCCTGAGAATGTGATTTAACTTAAAATGACTGATTCTTGACCAGGGATGGTATGTACCCAATAAGGGTGTGTGTGTGTGTGTGTGTGTGTGTGTGTGTGTGTGTATCACACACACACACATATACATATATATACATACACACATATGTATGTGTGCCTAGAGTCTTGCACATTGAATCAAAGGAACTCTATAACTATAAAAGCAAAGAGAAGAATTGACTAGACTTAGAATACGGATCTGAAAGAGCATAACATCCAAAAGGAATAAGGTAGAGAGAGGATGTGAGTATATAAAGATGATGTACTCACATTAAGAAATACAAGACTTATGGTGAAGAATGTTGCCCCCTCCTGATGGAGAAGGGATGTACTAAATATGCAGAAGGAGACACACATTTTTAGAAATGACCAATGTGGGAATTTGTTTTGCTTGACTGTGCATTTTCATTACAAAGGTTTTGTTTTTCTTCATTTTATTTTCATTGGGGGGGAGGGAGGAGGTATGAAGATGAGAAAATAAATACTCGACAATTTAAAAAATTAAAGAAATTTAGGAATCAGATGGAAGAAGCATGATAGAGAATCAGGGTGAAAATCAACGAAGAGAGAAATTTAAATAATATTGTCATCTGACCAAACAAGGAGATGGATGAATTGTTTGGGAAACTAATCACAAGCCTGTCATGGTGTGATGTTGTTATGATGGGGGATGTCAATTATCTGGAGAGATGAGCTAGAGTTCTTTATCTGCCCAAGCCTTAGCAGTTAATAATTTCTTAACTTGTTTTAATGCTAATGTCATCCTTGAAAAGGTAGAAGAAACAACAGGGGGAAAATTCCGCATCTAATTCTTAACAAGGAGGAACTGATTGCTAAAGTGAATATGATGAGAATGTTGGTGAAGATCAGAAGAGGACTTAAAAATTTATGAGGAAATTTGAGAGGGAACATAGGCATGTTCCAGTCTATGTGTTATATTTTATAAGAAAAGAATTCAAAGAATTTGGACTGAGGAGACGAAGGATCATAGGATCTTAGATTTATACCTAGAAGGGTCTTCAAAAGCCATTCGTTCCAACTCTCTCATTTTACAGAGGAGGAAACTGAGGCCCTAGAGATGAAGTGACTGGCCCAAAGTCAGACCTAGGATCCTCAGTCTAAAGTTGTAAGAGACCAGAGAGGCCATCTAATTCAATCCTCCATTTTCTGTAGAACAAAATTGAGGCCAATAGAAGTGGAACCATTGGTTCTGGGTCACATTAATATTAAACTGATGAAAACCCAAAAAGGATGACAGGCTCTCTAAGAGGATGCTTCCTATGAGAAGGAAAACCAAGGAGTTGACTAATGGAATTTACAAGAAAGCATAGGGAATGGCCTAATGACCAACTCACATTTCGAAAATGTGTGCAACTGGTCATGGTGGCAGACACTTGCAATCTGTACTAAAGGGAAGGCTGAGAGTGGTGAATTCCTTGAGTTCTGAGATACAGTAGGGCTGAAGGTGATTGAGTGTCCATACTATGTGGCTACTTTTAGGAGCAGAAGACCACCACGTTGCCTAATGAGGAGCAAACCCACTCAGGTCAGAAATGAAACAGAACAAAGCTTCTCATATCAATCAGTATTGATGTCAGCCCATGAGTGACTGATTGCTACATTTCCAGTTTGGATGGCATAAGGAGATCTAGTCTTAAAAAAAAAGGTCGTGTACAGAATATGGAAACAAGAACAGGTTCGTTTGGTTTGGTTTGGTCTTGTTTTTTTTCCCAAGACCTATCATTTCATTTCATCTCTCGTGGGAGTTTCCATAGTACAAAATGATTCCACTGAAGCAAATCTCCAACTGATTTTGAGCTTTAAAACCTTAAAGAATTGCCTGGGGGCAAGGAGAAAGTAAATTATTTGCCCAAGGTAACAGTCAGTTTGTGTTTGAAGCAAGATCTGAATACAGATGCTTCTTATGTGGAGGCTAGCTCATCCCAAGGGCAGGCTCTAGAGAATGGTTCTGTAAGGAATAAGAGCCAGATGTGCTCAGATTCAGCAGAGTGGCCGAGGCTGATGAGGAATGCTAAGGACAACAAAAAGGAACATTTAAGAAAGTTATATTGGGGAACAGAGGAAGTTCAAAGAAGGGATAAGACCATTGCTGGGGGGTGGGGGTGGGGATGGGGATGGGACAATGAAAACTGACAACAGAGAGAAGACAAAGCTGCTTCACTGGTATTTTGCCTTTGCTTTCTGTGGGGAAAATAACCATTGGAATGGAAGGGGAAAAAACAGAAAGTTAATAGGAAATGGATAGCCAAGAAAAGTAGGGAGATGGTACAAGCTTACTGGGTTCAAGTCAACAGGCCTGAAGAACCGATAAATATTACTGATGATTGTTGAGATCTTTTGAAAGAGAATGGGTTTGGCAAAGGTCCTTACTTTCGAAAAGGGTAAGAAAATGGAGCCTGAAAATTACAGGGTAATAAACCTGATTTTGATTCCCGGCAAAATTTGTTAATACATTATTATGGTTAGTCTGGCTAGTGACTGCCTCACAAAGGAAACTGTGATAAATCTCATAGAGTCATTGGCTTCATCTCCAATAGGTTATTCAAGATCAACCTCATGTCCTTCATGACAGGGGTTACTAGACCCAGGAAATGCAGTCCAGAGTTGACTGGACTTTTAGCAAAACATTTGATCAAATCTTGCTGTACAATTCTTTTGGGAGACAAGGAGAGATATGGAATTGATGATAGTACCATTAGGCCAATTTAGAACTAGTTGGATGACAATATCCCAAGAGTGGTCAACTAGGAAGAAGGACTCTGCTCCTTCTATGTGATGTTGAGTTGAAGGAATGAAAGGCATTTTATAGCCTAGAGAAAAGATCAACGGAGTGAATGTGTGTGGGGGGAATGATAGCTGTCTTTAAATATTTCCATTTTTCTACTTGCCTCCTCAAGGAGCAGAACTAGGAATGATGAATGAAAGTCTCCAAAGAATTGAATTCTGGCTTGACATTATGAAAAACATTTCAATGGTCATAGTTGTCTCAAAGTGGAATGGACTGCCTCAGGAGGTAATGGGTTCCTGAATTAGCCCCACTTGTGGGACCAATTGGAACGAGTGCTGTTTCTCTAGGTCTCTAAGTTTTTTCCTTAAAATGGAAGAAAGAAGTAGTGAAATTCTCTCCCATTTTCACTCCTACTTTTGGCAGCAATCCACCACATCCTAGGAAGAGAAAAGGAGACAGAGCTCACGTAAAAAACATCCGTCTATTCGTCTCTAAATGAAGTTTATTGAAGGGGTTCTTTATGGCCAACCAAAGCCTCCAGAGGGCTAGAGATTGGGTTGTTGCAAAACTCAAAGTCTGTATTCGGCTGAATTCGTTGTGTGTGGGCTCTGAGGGGCTGGCAACCTCTCAAGATGGCTGCCCAACTCTTCCCTTTTGTACCGGAAAGGTCACAGCTCCAATGTGTGTTCATTTCCCTCATTTCCTAAGAGTCCTTGGGCAGCTAGTAGCAGGGAGGTAAAGGCAGCAGCCTCTGTTATCTCTGCTCTCAAATCTATGCTTTGAGATCTTTTAGGAAAATTAGTTGAAGAGACAAAGGAGGGAGAAAAGGAAGGTAGGAGAGAGTTTGATTTCCTTCCCTCTCCCCTCCCCCACTTCCGGTATGATTTGGGACTGTTCTCATAGAGATAGGAGCCTGCTCCTCACGGCCTTGGCTGGATTCTGAAAACATGTCCAGAGCCCAGGAACTCATCCTTCAAGGCCATTAGCTCATATAGAGAATGAAGGTGCCAAAATTTGTCCATGGCCTCACTTTGTGACTTAACTCTTAACTCTCCTGGGCTGGTCTCCACAATCTAAAGCATCCTATGACAGGCTAGCGGTCACACAGGAGCTTTTGTTCAATGCTTCATCAATTGGGGTATCTGGCATTTGTAAGATGAATCAGTAGGAAATTTCTGTAATAGGTTCTAACACAGTTCTCTGTCACTGCAGGCCTTTGAGGAAAGGCCAAATGCATCATAAGAACACAGATTTAGAGCTAGAAGAACCCCCACCGACTCTCTAGCCCAACTCCTTCTTTTTATAGAGGAGGAAACTGAGGCTCAGAGAGGAGAAGTAACTTGCCCAAGGTCACATATAGGCTCCTAGATCTTGAGCTGGAAGGGACCTCAGGGGCCATAAAGTTCAACCCTCTCATTTTAGAGAAAAAGAAACTGAGACTCATGGGGGAGAAGTGACTTGCCCAGAATCACCCAGAGGATCCTAGATCTAGAGCTGCAAAGGCCCTCAGAGGGGTCTTTTGGGTCCAACCTTCTCATTTTACAGAGGGGGAAACTGAGGCCCACAGAAAGGAAGTGACTCACCCAAGATCACTTATAGGCTTCTAGATCTAGGGCTGGCAGGGCCCTCAGAGACCATTGAGTCCAATTCCCTCATTTTATGGAGGGGGAAACTGAGGCACAGGGAGGGTAAGTTATTTGCCCAAGGTCACACAGGTAAAAAAGCCTCAGAGACAACATTTGAGCTTCCAAATCCAGTGTTCTTTTTACCTTTTACTCTTAAAAAAAAACACTTTTTATAGTTCAGACTGTACAGCAATCAACCAGGGGATCAATTCCTGTGGAGAAGGGTCAGCCATCCCCAGCGAGTGCCCACCCAAAGGGTAGGTAAGCCAGCTTCTCAGGTTAAATGACCTCCACCTCCCCTCAGACCCAGTTTGAGACAGTCCAGGACACTGAGCTCAAGAGCCCCAGGAATAGCCATGCCTCCCAGAAGGCCATGGCCTCTGCTTGCAGCCCTGCCCCCATAGCCATCATTGAAGGGAGAAATTCCTTTGGAGTTGCTACCTAGCAACTCCTTCTGCTGGTGAAGGAGTTCCTTCCCAGCTTCCCAACTTCCTTCCCAGCAGCCACAGCTCCTGAAGGCCTGGAAATGCAAGTTCTCACCATCAAAGTCCTTGGCACCATCAAAAGATTTAGTGTCAGAAAGAGATAGGGTTTCATCAGTGAAAATAGCTTTAAAGACAATGCACTTTGCTGCAAGCCTAGGTAGGGCCTTGCAGTTATGTGTGGTTTCCGTATATGAGAATGGGAGTTCCTGGAAAGCAGTGACTGCTTTACTTTTCTGTTGGTGCTCCCCGCACTTACTTGTAGCACACAGTAAGAACTTTAGGCCTGTTTTTCCAACTCTTTCATTCTTTCCTACTGTACCAGGCTGCCTCTTGTCACGTATGTCAGAGAAGGGACCACGCATAAGTTTTTTCTCTAAACCAGAAGAGATCTTTAGAGACCAGGTGGACCAGGCATTCTTAACCTGGGGTACAGGAACTACTTTTTCCCCCAAATATTCTGACAAATCTATTTCAATATAATCAGTTCCCATTGACAGTATTTTTATGAATTTATAAACATGATTCAGAGAAGGGCTCAATGGGCTTTACCCAGACACACCAAAGTTGGGAGGAGGGTCCAAGATACAATGAAAGGTTAAGAATCCCTGCTTTAGTCCAACTACCTCATTTTATTTTCCATAAAATTCTCTCATCAAAACTGGTTAATTTTACTTTGATGCTCTGTAGTGTAAATCTGTTGGACCTTTTTTTTTTAAAGCAGATTGAAAATTATTGGTTACTATCCCATATGGCAGAATTGTCATTAAGCAATAGATGATACTCCCACTGTATGCCCAGAAATGGATCCATGTTAACTCAAACTTCCCAAACTCTGATTTGTGGAAATATCTGCCCCAAAATGTCATGCTTTCTAAAATAATTATGAGAAATCCTGAAAGATATGTGGTTGACATGGTTGACTAAATATCAAATCTGAAGATCTTTTTGTAGTGATACTAGCACTTTTTCCTTATTCATAGTGGTATAACATGGAATACCCTGCATTAGTTTGTTTGTTCGTTGACCCATTTACTGAGTTTAGATAGTTAAATCAACCACTTTTATTTTTAAAAATTCACTTTTATGTTACTTCTATCTCCGAATTCTCTTCTTCCCATGTCCCCCTTCCATTGGGAAAGTAAGAAAAACAAAATCTGTTACAAACACAGAGTAAAACAAAAAAATTCCTGCATTATTCATGTCATGTCATGTTATATATATATCACATATATACACATATACATTTGTGTATGTATGTATGTGTATGTATATGCATGTTGTTCAATCATTTCAGTCTTGTCCAACTCTTCATGAACCCATTTGGGATTTTCTGGGCAGAGATACTGCAGAGGTTTGCCATTTCCTTCTCCAGCTCATTTTTACAGAGAAGGAAACTGAGGCACACAGAGTGAAGTGACTTACCCAGGATCACATAGCTGGTAAGTGTCTGAGGCCAGATTTGAACTCAGGTAGATGAGTCTTCCTGATTCCAGATTGGGTACTCTATCTACTACACTGCCACTCAGCTACATATTTACACATATGTATGTATGCATGCATGTATATATATATATATATATATATATATATATATATATATATATATATATATATATATGTATGTTCTTATGTATATACATCAAGCTGTACTTTTGAATCCTTTATCTTTTTATCAGGAGGTGAGTAGCATGTTTCATGAATTCTCATGGAATCAGAATTGGTCATTGCATTTATGAATAATTCCTAAGTCTTTCAAAGTTGTCTACAAAACGGCTGTCACCATATAAATTGTTCTACTGGTTCTGGTCATTTCACTCTGCATCAGTTTATACAAGTCTTCCCAGGTTTCTCTGAAACTTTCCCCTCCATCATTTCCTCTAGAACACTAATATTCCATTTCATTTTTTTTTGGGGGGGGATCTTTTTCAGGAGGTGATTGGTGAATTCTTTCAAGTTCTATTTTGGTCTCTGGTTCTAGAATATCCGGGCAATTCTCCCTAAGAATTTCTTGGAAGATGCTTTCTAAGTTCTGTTTTTGATCACGGCTTTCTGGTAGTCCAATAATTTTTAAGTTGTCTCTCATCGATCTGTTTTCCAGATCAGTGGTTTTTTCAAGGAGATATTTCACATTGCCCTCTATTTTTTCATTTGTTTGGATCTGTTTGATAGTATCTTGATTTCTCATGAAGTCATTTGCTTCCATTTGCTCCACTCTAATTTTGACAGAATTATTCTCTT
>CM053582.1:7982141-8082735 GCA_028627135.1 Pseudochirops cupreus
GTGATTTTTTTTAAAAATCTCTGTGGGGCTCTGCTTCCAGAAGGGAAAGCTCTGTCCCAAATCGCTGGGGTCCTCCCAGCTGCCGTAGCTCTCAGGAAGATGCTGGGACTCTTCCTAATTACTTCCGGCTGACTGGATAATGAAGACTCCAAGACGGAGGCCCAAGACGGCGATCCGGATCCACGCCACTCAACGCGAGAGCACTGGCCTGAGAACAATCGCTAAGTCCCCCTGCTGTCTGCAGGCCCTGGGCGGGAAGCTACAATGCAGAGGCAGGTGCAAAACCTCTGCCTTTTGCTTTTCTGCTCTGGAGGCCTTTCACCGGACTGCTTATCTCCCCCTTTCGCAATCTCCACTCGCAGCTGCTGCTAATCCTCTCAACTGAGAGGCTCCTCTGCTCCTCCCATCCAGCCACTCCTGGGGCACAGCCGCGGCTTCAGGGCAGGCTGGTTTCGGTTCACAGTGCTGGTATGGTTCCTCGTAGCCGAGCTGACTTTAGTGGGAAGTATCTTTGTGTGCATTTTGGAGTTCTAGGATTGGTTTAGAGTCCTGTTTTATGGGTATTTTGGGGTGGCTATGTGAGAGCTGTGATATGTTGCTGCTGCTACACCGCCATCTTGGCTCTGCCCCCTAATATTCCATTTCAGTAGAGAAGTATGCTCCTGGGGAGTCTGGTTAATTGGTTGGCTTTCCATGTGTTTTATTGTATTGTACCTATGTCTCCCTGTTGTTCATGTGTCTTATCAATTGAACTTTGCTGTAACTTGCCTGAGGTCTTAGGGACAGAGAACACTAAACAATGATGAACTGCTGTCACAGGTTCAGTGACAGCTGCCTCTTTTAGGATATCTTCTTTTGGAAGACAGATGCAGAGAAAATGGAAGATACTATCCCTGCCCTCAGAGAGCTTCTGCTCAAGTTGGGGAAGCCTGGGTAATGGTTCAGTGTCAGAGGGCATAATGAGCACAAACAACACAAACTAGGTGACTAATTCCAGCTAAATTTTCATTAACAAGCCTCGTTGCCTGCTTCAAAAATGTCCTTCCAGCTGAATGTCACCCCTTACCTCCTACCCACTGGCTCGTCCCCATTACAAGCCATGAGTCATGATGCCTCTTTAGGCATACACTTCCTTCTTTATAAATTGAGGAGCTTGATCCATGTAGTCTGTAAGATTCCTATCAGCTTAAAATTTCTTGAATACAGACTCTTTTCTAAAGTCTCCATTATGTTTTGACATTCTAAGGTCCATTTTCTAAGGGCTTTTTATTTTTAGCATCCTGTGACAGAGCAAATCATTTATATACTTTAGTTGAAGTGGGGAAAGAGAGGAGGAAGTGAGAGCTAGTGGAAGCTGTGTGCATGCTAGTGCAGGCTGGGAGACTGGTGCAAACTAAGCCAAGGTTAAGATTTCAGAGACTAATTGAGAGCCAAATTTAATCCTACAATAATCTTCATAATCCTATATAATTTTGCTGTGCTTTAAAAGCTTTCACTCACATTATCTAATGTATGTATCAACCACAGACCCAGAAGAGCTGGATTAAAAGAAAATTATCCTTCTCTGAATAGAGACACTGCCTGAATATTAAAGATCATGCCATAAAAAAATTTCATGAGAACCCAATCAGGTGCCTTTGATAGCTATGGCTGAGGGGGAAAATTCTGAACTGAGTGAGGCACAGAGGAAGGTGTCAATTAGTGTCAGGAATGGGGTTTCTCCCCCCCCCATCCTCACTAATGGAGTCACACATGATGAGATTTTAATGTGTAAACAAAATGCATCAACTCTCTGATCTTCTTATGAGGTGCAAATGCTTCTGTGATTGGATCAAGAAGGAAACCCAAGAAAGTGCTGAAGCTGTGCCTCCGGGGGCTTAAATGGATGGGCCCTGAACAAGTTTTCAAGCTCAAAAGTTGGCATCAGAAGTGGAGGAGATTCCTCCACCTATACTAGAGAGTAGAGGAAGAGAATTTTCTTTCCTTTCATCATGCTTGCTAAGAAAGTGATTGAAAGACTTACCATCTTTTGGCCCAGAGACACCACTGCTAAGTATATAACCCAGGAAGATCAAAGACAGAAAGAATGGCCCCGCCAATATATTAACAGAAGTACTTTTTTGGTAGCAAAGAACTGAAAATAGAGTAGGTGTCTGTAGATTGGAGTAGGGCTGAACAAATCGTGGTACATGAGTATAATGGAATATTCCTACACCATAAAAACAATATTAAATATAAAGTAGGATGAAAAGGAATACATGAAGGGATGCAAAGTGAAGTAAATAGAGACAGAAATATTGACCACAATAATGTCAATAGAAAAAAACACCACTAAAAAAAGAGAAATGTAACTGACTGACCAGGGTGACTTTAACAAAGAAGCTTGGCTTCCAGAAAAGAGGAGAAAGTGGAGCTCCCTTCCTTCTTTGCAGAGGCAGGGGTTATGGGTGTGGAATACTGTATATACTTACTTGTGGGCAAGTAAAAATGTGAATAAGAAGGCACATTTAGGACTCACAGTAAGCTTGTAATTGCCTAGGTTCCCCCAGATATTTTTCACATGTTCTCTTTCTGAGCTGATGCTTTTCAGCGTGAGTACAGAGTCTTACATTTACCTCCAGTAACAGAATCATAGAATTGCAGAGTTGGAAGGGGCCTCAGTGGCCATCTACATCAGCCACTACCTCCATCAGAATCCTTCCCAAAACATTGCCAACAAGAGATCATTCGACCTTTATTTGAAGACCTCCAACAAGGGAAAGCGTACCTCAAACCAATGGGGCAGCTCATTCCACTTGGCAATAGATAAAATTGCTAGGAAGTCTTTCCTTAACTTTTTCTTTTACAACCAATATGTGATTTCATTGGTATGGATAAGTTCCAGTGAAGAAACCCCTTCCTCTAATGCAAATTGGCAGTTGTTTTGTGACTTACAGTCTTAAAGAGTCAGGGTACTTAGTGATGCAGTGACTTGACCAGGTTCACCCAACCCAGTGGATATTAGAGGCAGGGCTCAAACCCAGGTCTTTCTGACTCTGAGTTACTTCTCTGGCCAATGTGTCACAATGCCTCTCTTTTCCTTATATCAAGCCTAAATTGGCTCCTTTGCCACTTCTATCCGTTGCTCTTCCAGCTTAAACATTCTCTATAAAAACCTAAGTCTCTATAAATTATGACATTCTATGTTCTATTTTCATCTCTAACATGGCTATTCTTAGATCTATCCACTAGAAGCAAACATAAAAAGGTGAATCTCTCTTCCACATGACAGCTCATCAAATGGTATAAGACTTTGCACTCATCCCTCTAAATTTCATTCTATGTTCCAGCTCTCCAAGATGTTTTCATATCCTGAGTCTATCATCCAGTGTGTCAATTATCCCTCACAATTTTGCCAGTCTCAATCTATGTCTTGCCACTGCACTCCAATGACTCTTGAGGAGACAGTGAGGCTGGTGACTGTGTATAGCCCTGCCTCACTTAAATCCAATTCACTTGCAACATCGACTTCTTCAGAAGGAAGGATGAACAACAACAAACAAACATTTGTACACAAGCACATCACTTAAACCTTTAAGTCATTAACAAAAATGTTCAACATCACGCATCCCTGGGGGACCACACTGGAGACCATTTTCCAAGTTGACAACTGACCCTTAAGCTTTTGGGTCCCTCCATTTTGCCAGCTCCCAGTTCAATGCTTAGTGCAGTGCTTTGAACATAGTAAGCACTTAATAAATGCTACGTACCTGTTCTAATTGCATTCTCATCTAGCCATACTTTATCACAAGAGCATGAGAGACACTGCTAAAGTATAGGCAAGCCATATCTATAGAATTCTTTTGAGTTTCTCATTTAGTAAATCCCTTCGAAAAAAGAGAGGATAAAGTCACTTTGGTATGATCTGTTCTGTTTCTAAAAAAGTTTCACTGGTGCCTTTCACTCAACATTCATTTTTTTTAATGTAGGCCTTCCCATTTCGATATCCAGTGAGCCTTTCCTTATAAAACAAAAGGGGAAAAAACAGTTCAGTCAAATCAACTGACAAGTCATTAAGTCTTATAACTTATTAAATCTTGCACCTTCCCATTTCTCATTTCATCATGTATTTTAGACTGTGAGCACCCTGAGAGCAGGGATTTTTTTTTATCTTTCTTAGTATCCCCAGGTCCTTAATAAATACTTGTTGACTGTCTCCAGTTATTTGCTACAGCAAAAGTTCTGTTATGAATACTCTGGTATCTATGAGACCTTCCCTTCTGTGTTTTACTCCCTTGGGGTAAGTGCCTGGCAGTGGGATCTCTGGGTCAAAGGGCATGGACATGTTGGTTACTTTTTAAGCATAAATCTAAATTGCTTTTCAAAATGGTTGGCCTGATTTGCAGCTCCACCAACCCATGTGACTGTCTTCCCACAGCCCCTCCAGCATTGACTCTTCTCATTTTTGTCATCTTGGCCAATCTTCTGGGTGCAAGGTGAAACCTCAGAGTTGTTTTGATCGGCATTTCTCTTATTATTAGTGATTTGGAGCAATTTCCCATATGGCTCTTAGTAGTTTGCAATTCTTCTTTTGAGAACTGTTTGTTCATATTCTCTGAACACTTATCTATTGGGGAATGACCTGTTCCTTTTTTAAAAGAAAAAAAACTTTTATTGATGCCTTTTGTCTCTGCATCATAGTCATTTGCAGAGGAATGGGAGGAAAGTCCTTCCTCCCAGACTGAACCATCCTTTGGGAATAGGAAAACCAATGCAAAACGAGGTGGCTAGGTGGTGCAGTGAATAGACCACTGGCTCTGGAGTAGGATGACCTAAATTCAAATCCGGCCTCAGACACTTAACACTTACTAGCTATGTGACCTTGGGCAAATCACTTAATCCCAATTGCCCTGCCTTCTCCCCTCCAAAAAAAAAAAAAACAAAAACAATGCAACAAAAGCAGCCAATCCAGTGACCATGATTGACAATGCATGCCGCATGGCATTCTGCACTATGAAACACTCACTCCTCTGCCACAGATTTGACTTCCTTTTAATTTTGGACTTCATCTTTTCATTTACAATGTCCAGGTGCCTCAAAAGTCTGAGTATAGTTTTAAATTTCAATAACTTCAAAGTCAGTGCAGTTTTAATAGTTCAAAATTGCACCAAGATTTTTGGAACACCCTGGGTATGTTGTTCCTTTATTTTTACTTATTTTACACTGCATCTGTTCATACAAATCTTCCTATGATTTTCTGAATTCTTCATGTCCAGCACAACCTGTTTTGATGAAGTAATCATCATTTCCTTCTCTAATTGTCTATTTATCTCTTTAACAATCAGTGTTAGAAATTTTCCAGGAATCAAAGGCAAGCTGTCTGACCTCTTATTGGAAGATTATCCTTTCTTAGAAAACATCGACCTTTCTTCAGTTCTTGAACCCTTCAACTATCACTGTCAGTGACCTAGTACTCACATATACCAACTTTTTCAAAGTCCAAAGATGCAGCTCATCTGGGTCATACTAAACTCATCAAGGGAATCTGGTGTTCTCTTCTGCAGCTTATTAAGGAGGCTCCATAGGGTTCTAGAGCTTGATGCAGTCAGCATAGACAGGAGCATCTGGGAGACCATGTCATCTGTTGAGAATAATTCTCTCTTCCATTTGGATTCTGTGCAGGATGTCTTCCATGACAGTGGCAAACAGCTTTCAGGAGCATCTATCTTCCTGGCTGGTAGGGGTATACTGGAGCCAGCTTGACCCTGGCTGGGAGAGCTGATGTTAAATTTTCAATGTCAGCATTTACACTTTGGAAATCAGCAGATGGCATTTATGAGGGCTTGATTGAGTGTTTTGTTGATTGGAGAAAATGTTAATAATGCATATTAAATGTAAAAGTGTGTCATGGGTATACCGCACCCGTCCAAAAGCTGGTTGTTAAATATTTGCCAGCTGGCTGCTGCTTATATGCTTCACTTGATAGGAATAATCAGAGTTACTGAACAAAGCTGTTTAATGACAAAGGGTATTTGCCTAATACCCCACAGCACAACCTAATGGGAACAGTCACAAACAAGTTTTTCCCTTGCTCTAGGAAATTGGGTTGCAAGAGGGGAGAATGCAAGATCTTTTAACACAACAGCTCTCTCAACAGGATGCCCACTGGTCTGGGGTAGAAGCCTTTCTCCTCCAAGACTTGGGGTCCACCTCTCCAAAAGTGAAGGTACTACCATATATCACCTTTAGCTGTGGGAATGAGGGTGGGCATCTTCTCCTCTCCCCTCTCCCCACACTTAAAGCAGTCTTTGGTTTACTTAACCTCAAAGTCTGGCTGAGGATATATAGGGAGAGGGTAGGGGAGGAGATCCAGCTGGAAAAGACCAGAGACTAACAGGCCTGAGCAAGGTGTGGAGATACAAATGCAAAGGGGGTGGGGGAATAAATGGGACAAAGATTCTGCCAGGAAATTGGACAAGGCACAGAGATCAAAGAAACCAGAATCTGAGGTGTGGAGGAGGGAGAGGAAACAGAGGCATAATAATGACGGGTCTTCTCTCTTCACTGCTTTAAGGCTACAAAGTGCTTTTCACCCAACAATCCCAGGAGGGAGGGATTTAAAGCCTCCATTTTGACTGAGTCCAAGTTTTACAGAACAAATCCTTTTATTAAGGGGATTTGTTCTGTGAAGTCTGGATTCAGTCAAAGAGCTGCCCTTGAGGACCTAGAGGGTATTTGTTCTCTGAAGTCTGGATTCAGTCAAAGGACCAATCTTGAGGACCTAGAGGGGGTTTGTTCTCTGAAGTCTGGGTTCAGTCAAAGGACCAATCTTGAGGACCTAGAGGGGGTTTGTTCTCTGAAGTCTGGATTCAGTCAAAGGACCAATCTTGAGGACCTAGAGGGGGTTTGTTCTCTGAAGTTTGGGTTCAGTCAAAGGACTGCCCTTGAGGACCTAGAGGGCCACATGTTGCCTAGAGGCTGTGGGCTCCCCACACCCAGACTAGACGATCTCTAAGGTCTCTTTTCACTCTGTTATCCTGGGTTGTATATTCCAAGGTCTCTTCAAATTTTGACATTCTTTGTCATTTATTCTAAGTTCCCCTCTACCTCTAACTTACACATTCTAAGTTCCCTTCTAGCTCTGACATTTTATGGGCTAAGGTCCCTCCCCTTCCTGGCCATCTATGTTCGATGTTCCAAGGTCCCTTCTAGAGTTAGTACTCTGTTCCAAGGTTCCTTCCTGTTTTGACATTTGATGATTTATGTTTCAGATGAGGAAGTCTAGCCACATCCCCCTCTCCCATTCTCCCCTCTTCCAACCCAATTTCCAAGAGCAAGGGAAAAACTTCTTTGTGACTGGCCCCATTAGGTTGTGCTGTGGGGTATTAGGCAAATACCCTTTGTCATTCAACTAGGAGGAGATGTTTTGACTCTTGAGTTGGTGTCGGGATCTCTACGCTGGATTCAATTGTCTCCATGTTACAACATTGAACCTGAATGTTCTTGTCAGGGAGATGAGTACTAGGGAACATGTAGACTGGGGAGAGAGCTTGGAACTCTCTCTAAAGTAGCAACATGTTCTAGAAAGAGCACTGGACTTGGAGTCAGAGGATCTGAATTCAAATCCTAGCCCTCCTGCTTATCTGCTGTGCAAACCTTTCTGGGCCTCAATTTCCTTCTTTGTAATGGAAATAAAAATACTTGATTTACCTTGCAGGGGTGTTATGAGACAGGCACTTTGTAAATTAATAAGTTTATATCAGGTGTTCTTAACCTGGGGTCCAAGAAATTGGGTATACACACACACACACACACACACACACACATACACATAGATATTTATGTATAGGTATAGATATACACAGGGTGTCCCTAAAGTCTGGACACATAGGCAATCTCATTAACTATGCATATTTTCAAGAAATGAATGAAATTTTTAATAACATTTTATTTAATTAGCACAAATGAGATCTCACTAATTAACTTAATTAAATTAATCTCATTAATGTAGAAAATCATCTCCAACAGCTAATAAAAAGTTTTATTCCATATGAAATAGTCATGGATAAAATTTATGCTAATTAAATAAAATGTTGTTGAAAATGTCATTCATTTCATTTCTTGAAAATATGCATAGTTAATGAGATTTCCTGTGTGTCCAGACTTTAGGGACACCCTGTAGATATAGATATGTCTATATATAAATCTATCTATCTATCTATAACTATTTTTTGATATAATTGGTCAGCTTTGTAAATTTTTATATTTTATTTTATGCATTTAAAAATATTCTGAGAAAGGGAGCACAAGTTTCACCAGACTGCCCAAGGGGCAGGAAAAAAAGCGGTTAAGAAGTCCTGGTCTGTATTCATGTGAGCTAAGGTAACATCATCATCATCGTTGTGGGCCTTAGCTTCCCCTCTATGTAAAGGACTCATTGGGATCATGAATTTGATGAATTTAGACAGATTCTTAATGGTCAGATTTGATCTCCCTACAGAAGGGTGTAGCTACGGCAGCTGTCACCTTATCGAGAGGTTCAAGAACATCTCCTAGACTTGGGTGTTCATTGTTCAGCTTGTACCTCATTGAGGATGAAAAAACTTGATTGGCCTAGAGCCACCTCTTTGTACTGGGCCTATAAAAGGTAACCAGACTTGGCAGGTTTGGTAGGGAGAGCCATATAAACCTAGAGTTTGAGACCCTAAGTTACAAGTTACATGTAGGATCTGTACTGAGGGGTCTGAGGGAAGATAGAGAGAGAGGCTGGCTTGTGAGAACTTGCCTGGCACAGACACTGCTAAAGTGGCAATCCAACTGGGCACCAAGGCAAAGAAAATAAACAAGGACAACTTGGGCAACTGGGCAGATGAGGACAAAGAAGCTAACAGGCCAGTACCTGGCAGGCCCCAGGGAGTGGGAGAAACAGGCAAAGGAGTCAAACTTGGCAATAGGAAGCACAGAAGAGGCAAGAGTGCAAGATTAGCAACCCCAAACTAGTGTAGATTGCAAAACATAGGACTAGAAATTTAATTGAATTCAACAAACATTTATTAAGCCCCTATTGTTTACATGGCCCAGTGGCTCAAAATTGGGGATGCAGAGATATGACTCAGTCCATGCTCTCAAGGAGGGCAACTACTAGGGATAATCACACACACACACACACACACACACACACACACACACACACACACACCCCTACCAGTGGACATAGAGGTACTCACAACAATTAGGTGCCTACTATGTGACAAGTAGAGGTGGCTGGGCATAGTGAATAAACGACTGGCTTTGAAGTCAGAAAGGTCCAGGTTTGACTTCTGCCCCTGACATATATGAGCAGTGCAATCCTGGTCAGGTCGTTGAAAGGTTCAAAGTCCCAGCTAGCTAACTTTGATAGACTTAGCTCTTCTCAGTGCTGCATGGATCTAAGACAATGCAAAAGAGACTAAAGATGGAAAATGCCATCCACAGCCAGAGAAAGAACTATTGAAGCATGCTGTTTTCTCTCTCTCTTTTCCTTTCTCATGATTTTTCCCTTTGGTTCTGATTCTTCCTTCACATCATGACTGATGTGGAAATAAGTTTAATATGATTGTACATGTGTAGCCTATATCAGATTGCTTGCCACCTTGGGGAGGGGGGAGGAGAGGGAGAGGGAAAATTTGAAACTCCAAATCTTATAAAAGTGAATGTTGAAAACTAAGAATAAACAAAATAATGATAACAAAGAGTCTGAAAACTACTTACTTGCATTGGTAAAGGGAGTGCCCACTTGGGCAGTTCCCCATATCAGTGCAATCCTAAGTCGGGACCAAGCATCCCAGATACTTTTCTAAATGCTGAGAATCAAAAATGAAACACTCAAAGAACTTACATTTTATGAGAGTTTAATAGAAAAGTAATGAACTTTTAGAAGGTTCAAGGAAAATTTTCATTGAGAATATGCAGGAATGTTACTGGCAAGATGTTGGAGTAGTTGCTCTGCCACAAATTAAAAAACTCAGAAGGGATTCTAGGCCAGCTATAGAGTAACAAAAGCTGGATCAATAAGATTAGAAGAAAATACCATCCAAGGTCAACCTCAGAAAACAACATTAGAGAATGTAAATCCTTTGGAGCTGCTGTTTAGTATCTTCATCCCTCAATGTACTTCATAAATGGGCAGAGTAAATACAAGCAATCTCATAGGCTTGTAATTCAGGGATGCTGCCTGGGATACCCACAGCAATGACTCAAGTCTAAATCCCAACCTTCTTCACCCATAAGAAGCAGAAGACACTGATTTTCTCAACCTCCCAAAACAAAGGGGCAACAACTGGGAGGTGGGGGCAGAAGACACGAGAGAAAACATGGCTATGCTTAGAGTTTTACAGGCTAGAAGGGGAAAGGGCATTAGTGCTGAAGGAAAGGAAACTTGAAACCCAGCTGGGGTCAGTCCTCTCCTGATAGGGGTTACTTAGGACAGGGACCCAGGTCCAACTGACCAGATCTATCAGAGGCCCTAACAGAAAGATGCTGGAGATGTCCAAACTTAGGGGACTGCAGAACAATGGAAGGGGAAGGAACCAAAGAGTGAAGAAGAACATCAGAAGCAAGTTATAGGGAATATAAGAGGAAGATTTAAAGAGCAAAAGTTTAAAAGAGAAAGCCTGAATTTAAAAATTTATAAATTGATACACAGAGAGGATTATAAAAACAGAAAGAAGAATGAACAAAATCTCAAAAAGAGGACAAAGCATAATAAACAATATAATAACAGAAATAAATGAATAACAATTACTTGATGAAAAAGAGAAGGTTGCAGCATGAAAAAAAATTTTTTTAAAGAAATTAAAACATTGGAAGGAAATATAAAGCATAAAATTAGATTCTAAACCAACTCTCCAAGTGGAGTTAAACAAATAATGGAGTGGGGAAAATTGAATACATTATAGAAAAATCTGTCCAAATGTTCTGAGAGAGAGAATAACACCTCTGGAATACGAAAAATTGAAGGTGAAGAATATTTGACAGAACAAAAGTGAAATCAACGAAAGCAAACACAAATTCTGTAAAAGCATTTTATAAAATCAACCTTGAATATAGAATACACAGTCTCACAGGTATGTCAGGAATACATGACAACTCAAAAATCCTGAATACTATATTGTATAAAATAATAAAATGAAACTATCTAGAACTCTTGAACACATAGAACAAAGTGCTAATTTATCAAATTCATAAATTGACACCAGAAAAACAATGCCCACATTTTAAAAAAATAAAAAAAAGAAAGGTGGTGCGATCTTGTGTATCGTGAAGGACAATGAAGTCAATTTAGTGGGACCAAAGAAAACATAAAGGATGATTTAAAATTTTAAAAATGCCCACATTTTAAAATCCAAGGTATTTCAATCAATCAATAAGTAATTATTCATTAGCATGTAATAGGTTACTGGAAATTATCTCGGACCCTGGGATAACAAGACAAAAAGTAAACCATTCCTCTCTCAGGGAGTTTACATTTTGTCAAAGGAGACAGTATGTACACAGACATAAAATAAATATGAAAAATTGTAGAACTAGGAGCTAGGGTGGATTAGGAAAAAAATAATAAAAGGTAACACAAGGTGAGCTTTGAAGGAAAATAAGGAGGGCCTGCATTTCAGGCACAGAGACAGGAGATGGAATGGCATGTGTGAAGAGCAAGAGGACTAATTTGACCTCTATGCAAGAAAAGATTCGGAGGTTTTAGTCCATGGAGCATTAATTCCACTCTACTATCTTTTTCCTTCTGACTCTTTAAAGTTTCCCTTAAATGATCTCTCTTTATTTAAAAGAAAACCTTTAAAAGAATTGATTTAATTATTTAATATTTTCTTGGTAATTGTACATTCATGTATTCCTATTATTTACATTATATTTTAGTCAAATATTTTGCTCCCCTTTGTCATTTATTATTGTGATTGTTGCAAGAATGGCTCATGGCTCAAATGACTCTCTTTAGTTTTAATAGCATCTTTTTTTCATTAACATTTGAGCTAAGGCTTGTTGCATACATTATTTTGTGTTGAAACTTGAGTTTCTTTGCTTTCTGGAATATATTATTCTAGTTTCCTCCCAATTTCTCATGAATGCAGGATAATTGCAGGCTATTAAAATTGTCTTTCCTTCGTATTTAATGTTTCTGCTTTTCTGCATTTGTTTGTGAGGTCATTGTGTTGTGCACTAATATCTGGTCATATTTTTGTACATATGACAACACAGTTGAGAAATATACAAATTCTTTCTCTGTTCCGATTCATTAATCACCAGATATTATCGTATCTAACCATTCTAAAGTTCTAGTCAGATCCTTAACTTTTTATTGTTTATAGTTTTGTTTGATTTGTCTAAGTCAGAAAGGGGCACATTGTGGTACTGATAGTTTTATAGTTTATTTTCCCCAGAAGTTCAATTAGCTTATCTTTTAAGTATTTAGTTATTATACCATTTGGTGCACATATAGCCAGTGTTCATTATCTGTGGTACCTTTAAACATAAAGTACTTTCCCTATTTATCTCTTTGAATCATGTCTTTTTACTGCTGACTTGTCCAAAATCATGATTGCTACTCCTATTTTTTTCATCTGAAACTTGATAGAGTTTTCTCTAGACCCTTATTTAACTCTTTGTGAGTCTTTATATTTCAAATATGTTTTTTATATACAACAAGATGTTGGGTTCTTCTTTCTAATCTATTCTGCTATTCTCTATGCTTTATGAGTGAGTTCATCCTTTTTCACATTCATGGTTATGATTTTTAATTGTATATTTTCCTCCATGTTATCCTCTTCCAACTTTTCTTCTCTTTTTAGAGAAGGTGGCTCAGTGGACAGAGTACTAGGTTTAGATTCACCTAAGTTCAAATGCAGCCTGAGATACTAACGAGCTGTGCAACCCTGAGTAAGGGATTTCACCTCTGCCTGCCTCATTTTCCCCAACTGTAAAATGCGAATTAGGATAACACTTGCCTCCTGGGGTCGTTGTGAGAATCAAATGAGAACTTTGTGGAGCATTTAGCACAATGTCTGGCATATAATAGGCACTTAATAAATACTCATATCCTTCCTTAATTTCCCCCCATTTCCCCTCCTCTTTGCAAAGAAAAAGAAATTAGTCAAAGTCTACTTAACACTAGTGATCTTTAAATGAAGTTACCTGTTTCTGCTTTGCTGACCCTCTTCTCTCTCCCTTGCCTCATACTTGCCACAGATTTTTACTCTTTCTTTTTAATCTTCCTGAGCCATCCTCTGGTATTGGATCATGTTTTGCTTACTACTATTTTCTTGCCTATCTTCTCATCCTTTTAAAATCTCCCCTCTTCCTCTCTCTTCATATTTCTATATTGAGCTTAATGTATTTCTACACCAATTTTTTTGTGTGTGCATGTCTTTTTGTGAGTATATTCACTTTCCTTTGTCTGGTTTGGATGAAAGTGGGTTCATATGATGTCCATTCTCTCTAACACTTTCTTCATGTTTGTATATTCTATCTCATGCACTCGGATTATGTCAGATAGTAAGTTACTTCCCAATATATTGGAAGCTACTCCCAGGACCTGTGCCTGTCTTACTTAATTTCCTCTATGTCCTTTGAAGCCATTAACAGTCCTGAGATGACACTTGTTTCTCCTCCCCACATCAGAATATAAACAATTCCTCATTCTATTATCCCTTCCAGTTGCTCAAATTTATTTAACTTTCAATGTTTCTCTTGAAACATTTCAGAGTTTCTACTTGGCTTTAGTATTTTCATCAGGAATGTTTGGAAATTACCTATTTCATTAAAGGTGTTTTTCATGTAATTTTTCTGAATAGGCTATATAAATACACACACATACATATGTATATATCTATATACACATACACACACATGAATGACATGCACATATACACACATATGCATACACATACACATATACATATACACATACATATACACATACTAGCTGCGAGACCCTGGGCAATCACTATACTACTGTTCGCATCAGTTTCCTCATCTGTAAAATGGGGATCATAACAGCAATTACCTTAGAGGGTTGTAGTCAGGATCAAATGAGATAATATTTATAAAATACTTAACACAGTGTCTGACATATAGTATTATATAAATGTTAGCTTCTTCTTCTTCTTCTTCTTCTTCTCCTTCTCCTTCTTCTTCTTCTTCTTCTTCTTCTTCTTCTTCTTCTTCTTCTTCTTCTTCTTCTTCTTCTTCTTCTTCTTCTTCTTCTTGTGCTGCTGCTGCTGCTGCTGCTGCCGCCGCCACTACTACTACTACTGCTGCTACTACTACTACTACTACTACTATTACTACTACGATTACTACTACTACTACTACTACTACTACTACTACTTCTATTCCATTGTTGGACATCTCTAAGCACTAAATGTTCTTTCTTGTACTGAAATAAAAACTGCCTCTCTGTAACACCCTTTCCTCTATTATTCATAGTTCTGTCTGTCGGCACCAAGCAAAACAAATCTAATTCCCCTTCTACATGTAGATCCTTCAAATACTTGAAGGCACCTCTCCTTTCCCTTTTTCATTCTCTCCTCTTCCCTCAAGTCTCCTTGTCTTTAGATATTTCCTCATAGAACATGGTTTGTGTACCTCAAACCTTCCTCATGGCTTTCTTTTAATAGGCTAATATTTTACATTTCTACAGCATTTCAAGGTTTACAAAGAACTTCTCTGCTAATCACACTACGAGCCAAATAGCACAAATCTTATTATCTATACTTGACTTTAGAGGAGACTGATTTGCCTGTGGCCACATGATAAGTATTATAGCCAGTATTCGAACTTGCACCTTGTGTCTCTAGGGCCAGAACTCTTTCCACCATTCCTTGCTTCCTATATACTATATTTACTGTGTAGTGTACATAGTATATAGTATATCGTGTATAGTGTAATCTCTGGTTACACTACAGTTTGTCAGTGTTATACTTAACATGTGGCATTCAGAACTGAACGTAAACCACCAGAGCAGGCCAAAAGAAGGGCACTATCATCCATCTTCTGGACACTACTTCTATTAATGCAACCTAAACTCACATAAGTTTTGTTTTAGCACCCATTTCATACTTTTGGTTCACTGAGTTTTTGAGGAACTAAAACATCAAGTCTTATTCACAAGGGCCAGGCCCTCCACCACCCTACACTTGTGCTACTAATTACTTGAACTTATATGAAGAATTTTTTATTTACTTCAATACTTCCATGACTTTATGATCCCATAAAGCAATCAACCAAAAAATACGTCATTAAGCAATGTGTACTAAATATTGGGGCCATAGAGACAAAATCAAACAGGCTCTAAATTCAAAGAACCTACATTCTAAATAGGAGGGACGACATGAACAGAGAGAATAGTTGGCACTGACATTCACTTGTTGGATGCTCACAACAACCTTGAGAGGTAGGTGTTATTACTATCTCCATTTTACAGATAAGGAAACCGAGGCAGGCAGAGATGTGGTGACTTGCCCAGAGTCACACAGTCAGTAAGAACATATTGTTGGTGTCATTGTTTGATCATTTTTCAGTTGTGTCTGATTCTTTGTGACCACTCTTGGGGTTTTCTTGGCAAAGATATTGGAGTGATTTCCCATTTCTTTCTCCTTTTATATATGAGGAAACTGAGGCAGAGTTAAGTGACTTTCCCAGGGTCATACAGCTAGTAAGTGTCTAAGGTTGGATGGGAACTCATGAAGATGAGTCTTCCTCATTCAAAACCCAGTGCTCTACTCACTGTACTCGCTATAAGTACAGATAAGTTATATCTTAAGAAGTTCAAGATAATTTCTGGGGGAGGCTAACTAGTAGGTAGAAGAGGGGATTAGGCAATGCCTTGCTAGGATGTGGCATCTGAGCTGAGCTTTGAAGGAAATTAAAAATTCTAGCAAGTGGAACTGAGGAGATAGTACATACATTTCAGGCATGGGAACCATGAGATGATGAAATGGGTGGAGCATTGACTGGAGGCAGAGAATTCGGTTGGAGGCTATTACAATGGCTCTGGCAAGCAACAATAATAACTTAAGCAAGATTTGTGGCCATGTGAATGGAGAGCAGGGGTCAAATGAGAAAGACATCAAAACTCATAGAATGGTCAAAACTTTGGCAATTGATTGGATATAGGGAGTGGGGAGAGAGAGAAGTCAAGGACAAATTCTAGATTTCAAACTTGTAGGACGGGAATGTTGTCTGTGTGTGGTGTTGTCCTCAAAAGAAATAGGGAAGTTAGAAAGAGGGTAGGGTTGGGAGGGCAGAGAAATAAAAAACCCTGTTTTGAATGAGTTGAATTTGAGATGTCTAAGGGCCATACCAGTAAGACTGGTACTTTAAAAAAGTGGTGATGGGTGAGTATATATTTGGGAGTCATTTGCATAGAGCTGAGAATTGAACCCACAAAAGTGGATGAGATCACCAAGACAAGGTACAGAGACAAAAAAGGTCCAGGAAAAGGCCCTAGGGTGAATTTATGGCAACTGATGAGGTCACTAAGAGAAAGTAGGTAGAGAGAGAAAGGCGTAGGCTCACAATTAGGGATATGGAAAATGATCCAGCAAAGTAGACAGATAAGGAATGGGCAGACAAGTGTGGTTTCTATGGATTTCTCTCTCTAATAGTGCAAATTACAGCCTATCCCCAACTTTCAACCTCCTGGGATTCTTCTCCATGCCCTCCCTTAAATCCCCCACAGACATTCCCTGCAAAGTGTTGGCAACCTCATTTAGCAGGCCACATCTCTACAGTTTCACTGGAACATTGTTATTGTTCAGTCATATCTGACTCTTCCTGACCCCATTTCTGGTTTTCTTGGCAAAGATACTGGACTGGTTTGCTATTTCCTTCTCCAGCTCATTTGACAGATGAGGAAACTGAGGTGAACAAGGTGAAGTGACTTGCCCAGGGTCACACAGCTGGAAAGTATCTGAAGTAAAATTTGAACTTGGGTCTTCCTGATTCCAGGCCTGGCACTCTATCCACGGTGCCACCTACAGCTTTCTCTACAGTAACATGGTTGATTAAAATATGTAGAGAATAAGATTCTGCTATTGTTGGTTTTGACTATTATTTCATATATCGACTTGGTAGCCAAAATGTTACCTTAAGGGGTGGCTAGGTGGCACAGTGGATAGAGCACCGGCCCTGAAGTCCGAAGGACCTGAGCTCAAATCTGGCCTCAGACACTTAACACTTACTAGCAGTGTGACCTTGGGCAAGTCACTTAACCCCAATTCCCCTGCCTTCCCCCTACAAAAAAGACCAAAAAACAAAACAAACCAAAAATGTTGCCTTAAAAGCTCTCTCCTTTTTGTTGCTTCCTGTTATTATGCTGAATAGCATAATTCTTCTCATAAGCATCCAGTATCTTTATAAGATTTCACAAAGGAATATATATGGCAAAAGAGATCTTGTCTTCTAGCTGAGGGGGTTTCTACGTTTTTTGTTTTCCTCTATTGTGCCAATTATTAAGTCAAGTTAAAGTAACTTCAAGTGTACACTGTATCTCCTCTTTTTTTTCTTTCTTCTACTTTGATATCAATTTTGATCTTTGCCGCCTTGATCTACATGCTTGTAAATGATTCTTATATTAGCAAATGTTTTACATGACTGCACATGTATAACCCATATTGGATTGCTTGCCATCTCAGGGAAAGGGAGAAGAGGGATAGAATTAGGAACTCAAAATGCTTTTTTAAAAAGATTATAAAATCATGGAATAATCAATTTATTTTTTTTCAGTCCCCCCTCCCGAATTTATTTATTTTTAGTTTTCAACATTTATTTCCATAAAATTTTGAGTTCCAAATTTTCTCCCCATCTCTCCCCTACCCTCACTCAAAGATGGCAAGCATACTGAATACCCTTCCCCCAGTCTGCCCTCTCTTCTATCCTTCCCTATGCCCCGCTTCCTTTCTTGTAGGGCAAGATGGATTTCTATACCCCATAGCCTGCATATCTTATTTCCCAATTGCATGTAAAATTTTTTTTACCATTTGTTTTTAAAACTTTGAGGAACTCAGAACTTTTAAAAGATGTAAAAAGTTGTTTTAACATGTAATTGAGGAAAATAAAATATTTTTGCAGGTATTATTTAAAAACAATTCTCATATTAGTAACCAGTTGTTCTCTATCTGTTAAATTACAATTTTCACATTTTTGCAAATGTATTTGCTGCTCACTATGTCCAGCAAAATAGACACAAATCTTTTCTTGATTTATCGAATTGAAACTTCTATATGTCTACGGGTTTTTGACTTCTTTTTTGTTTCTGGATGCCCAGATGACTTCCAGTCTGCCAAGATCTTTGGAGACCCCAGTTTTAGCATCCAACATGGAGGTCAGCCCTACTGGCTTCATGGCCATAAGTTTAAAAAGCATCTAAGCCGTTGGGGTGTGACATTATGAAAGTAACATTTTATAAAGCTTGGTGTTTAAGATGATGACTGAGCAGAGAAGATAAGCAAGAAGGCTACTGCTGCATTAAATTGAGAATTAGTAATAACTCTTATTTCAGTAGGACTTTCCAATTGGCTCCCTGGGAGGCTGGTAGGAGGAAGTGTATTTCATGTTCTTTCCACTGTTGTATTGTGAACTCTTTGAGGGTAGGGACTGATGTGTGTGTGTGTGTGTGTGTGTGTATGTATATGTGTATGTGTGTAAGTATATATGTGTATTTATGTGTATGTGTATGTATGTCTCTGTGTGTGTATATGTGTGCCTATGTGTGTTTGTGTATGTGTCTATGTGTGCTTGTGTGTGTCTGTGTATGTATATGTGTGTCTGTATGTAGATGTGTGTTTATGTGCATGTCTATGTGTGCTTGTGTGTATCTGTGTACGTATATGTGTGTCTGTCTGTGTCTGTATGTAGATGCGTTTGTGTGTGTGTCTGTATATATGTGTGTATACACATATGTGTAAACATATGCATGTTTTTCTTTTCTTCATATCCTTATCACTCAGTACAGTGCCTCACATATAATAGGTGCTTAATAACAAATGCTTGCTGCTTTGACTTGATTTGAAAATAAAGACATAGGACTAAATAATGTTTAAGATCTCTTTTGGGTTTAAAATCCTATTTCAGCTCAAAAATTCATTTTTTTGGGTCTGGATTTGAGAATTCCTGCGCATAGGAAATTCCCGCTGAGTGAACTCCGTGTATCAAAGCAGATCAGCACCAGACTTAAGGTCTTAGTTATTTGGGCATTAGGAAGTTAAATGACTTACCCAGGGTTTTTCTATATGTGTGTGAAGCAGGACTTGAACACAGGGCTCCCTGCCTTTCTAGCCACAACACTACACCACATCTTTTCATTTGCGTCTAATATCCCCATTTTATAGATGAGGAAACTGAGGCTCAGAGAGGTCAAGTGACTTCTCTTAGGGGACCAGGGCTAGTAAATAGAAGAGCCTAAACTCAAAATCTGGGTTGACTGCTCAATTGCTGACAGTTGATACCAGACCTGATCCTTGCAGCTGATTTCAGACTGGAAATATAAATGTCCAGATGTCTACATACATCTCCATCTGGGCTGGGGCTGGGGGCTGGAAGGTTGGGAGGAGGACTTGTCCCATGTATGGAGACCAGCAATGGTTTGAGCCCCTGGACCCTCAACCTGACAATCAGATGAAGCCCACTGACAAATGAGTGCCCATGCTCATTCCCAGTGCCCCCTTTCCCCAGAACAATTCTAAGGACAATTTGTAGGCTTTGGTTGCAGGGGTTTTATGCCAGGGTCTTGGGAGGAGAGGATGGGGTAATGGTTGGGGTAAAGGGACTCTCTTTTTCCTACTTTCTCATTGTCTTACTTTGGTATCTTCTTGCTGCCCTGAAAAGATATTTTCTGAACTACCATTGTGTGTAAGTGTGCATGAATACAGGCATGAATGTGTGTGTGTGTGTGTGTGTGTGTGTGTGCACCCATATGCCCACAGAGTGGCCAAGGACTGGGCTGGCCCAGAGCAGCTTAGACAGACCTGCACACAGACAGAGACCAAGCAGTAAGGCTGGAGTACGGCAGTGCCAGGGGGCGGGAAAACATCAGAGGGTGCCTGGACTGCTTCCAGCGATCTTAGTCTGAATATTTCCCCTGGAAACCACAATAGCTCGTTCGTTCGTGTGTGCTGGCCTTGGCCCGGAGCTGGTCTCCTTGTGATGAATAATCATTTGGCATCCGCAACCCATAAAGGTTTCTGAGTCAGCCCTCTCAAAGGGACCCCTTGGGAGGCTGGGGAGGGGGGAGCATTTGGGGCACGCCCTGGTGGCACAGAGGGGATATGAACATGGGGGCCTGAGGCATGAGGCAACATGGGAGAGATGTCAACATGGGGAAGGGGGAGGAAAGGAGGGAGGAAAGGAGAAAAGGAAGGAAGAGGCAGAGACGATATTACTGGCCCATGATGGGGGTTAAGTTAGGTCTTGCTTGGGTCCCAAGTCTCAGGTTCCTACAGGGACCCTGCAAGAAACACAAGGGGACATGGTTACAGACATGGCTGGTTCCATTGGGCAAGATGTTTGTGGGACATGACTGCCCTCATTTCTCCACTTTTGGAGTTCCTCCCCTGCCATCTCCATATCCTGTGTCCCATTTCCCCTAGGATCTCAGCTGGTCCTTAATTTATCCCCTCAGAGAGGAGGTGGTTTAGGAGCTCAGGATGTCGGAAATGGACAGGAATTTAGTGATCATTTCATTTATTCTTCTCATTTTTAAAGAAGAGGAAATTGAGGTAAAGGAGTTGGGAAGTGATTTGCTGAAGGCAACAAGTGGGGCTAGAACCAGAAGGCCAATGTCTCGAGTCTCTCCAGTATGGCTACCCTTCCCAGAAATAGGTAAGTTCAAAGTTACAGGGACTTGGGGGTCTCTGGGTAAACATGTGCCTGCAAGACTGGTGTTTCTAGTGTCTTAAGTTTCCTCTGGGAAAGGAGGAACCCAGGGTTCCACTACTACTACTACTAATACTGCCACCACCAATACCACAATGACCACCACCACCACTACCACTACCACTACTACTACTACCACCACCACCACCACCACCACTACCACTACCACTACTACTACCACTACTACTACCACCACCACCACCACCACTACCACTACTGCTACTTTAAAAACATACCCCAGGCACACACCTATATCCTCCAAAGTCTTTCTTCAATGATGCTTCATTGTGGCAGGGAGGTGATTCTGTATCTCTAAGGTTATTCTAATCCAGCTCTAGTTCTAAAAGGTCCTACCAAGCTGGAAAGGCTTTGGATATGCGGGGGGGGGGGGGGGCAAAAATTGGATGCCCACCATCCAAGGATGTAGCCAGGCAGGCTACAGGGTAGATCGACCATTCGTTGTGAGTTACTGTTATTACTGTTGAAGACCATCTACCCAGAACAACCAACCCAATGAAATCTTAGATCTTTGAAGGGCTAAGGTACAAAGTACCCTGGACACCAACCATCATGCCTAGCCCTACCTCAAGGGCAAGGGGAAGAATGCCTGGGGGTGTGGGAAGCAACAGCTTGAAATATGGACACTGTTTGAACTGTTCTGGACCGTGGAGTCCAGGAGAGACGGTGGTGGTCATGAAAGTAGATGTCTGCCCATTCTGATAAACAACTCCCTGCTAATCAGAGCTGGTTGAAAATCAGAGAGAAGAAGGGAGTGGATTTCTCCATCAATGGAGTTCTTCACTCAGCCTGAATGCTGACTTGTTGGGATTATGGTAGAAGGGTTTCCTGTTTTGAGACAAGCTAGACCAGACGACTCTGAGCTCACTTCAAGTTCAGAGATGCTGCTGGGATGGCCCAAGAGTGAGAGAGGATGGGGGGAGTGTGAGTTTAGCAGAGCAGCAGGCCCTCCCTCCTTCACCACCACCCCCTTCCTGGGCTCGGGCCACTCAACTCAGTAAAGCAAACAAGTTCCTTAAAAATGTTGTGGGTTTTCATTTTCCATTTTAAGAGCAGCTTTGTGGAGCCTAATTAGTGGTGCTTCAATTTAACAAGCCTCCTGGGGGCTGCTTCAGTACAATCCTTCCAGACCAGGGTGGCTCCTAAACCCTTGTTCTGCCTTTCAGGACAATAAAGATGCCTTGAACTCAGGCAGAAGTGCTCTCAGATCCATTATCCCTTTTGAACCTCACGCTCTCTAGCTCCAGGCAGTTGGGGGCAGGGGAAATATGCCCTGATTCCTCTTACAATGGAGGAAACCAAGGCCAAGAGACTTGCTCGAAGTCACATAGCTAAGCACTCTATCTAGTGCTGAAAGGGGTCTCAGAGGCTGTGAGTCTGATCCCCTCATTTTACAGAAGGGGAAACTGAAGCCCAAATAGGAAAAAGGACTTGTCTAAGATGACACAGCTAAGACCATCTGTCTAGTGTCTCAGAGGCCATGAGTCTGACCCCTTCATTTTACAGAAGGGCAAATGGAGGCCCAGAGAGGGGAAAGGACTTGTCCAAGGTCACACAGCTAGGAAGAGGAAGTCAGAAATAGGATTCATTTCCTTGAACACCTGCTTGAACTCTAGGGTTCTTTCCATGCAAACAAACTGCAGTTCCTGGTGCAGGAGGCCCTTGTATCTGGTGGTCAGAACTTATGGTAGACCATAGGCTCCTAGGGTTATTTCTGGAAGGCCATAGAGTCTACCCCTTCCTTCCATTTTACAGATGAAGAAACTGAGGACCACACTTAAGTTTACCCAGGTGATGAGTAGTAGAGGTGGAATTTAACCCTGGAGTCACTTTAACTTTTTTGGAGTCTTGACTCCAATTCCAGAGCTGTCTCTGAGACAATTCAATCAATCTTCACTAATGAAGAATAATTAAGAGGAGGTCAAAGTAAATTAGAACATTTAATAAAGAAGTGTATTTTTGTTACTTTCAGCTACAACACCAATTACTCTGTGATATGTTCAATACAGCTCATTCTCCTCCACTTATTAAGGCAGAGATTCTTCACTGTTGCTGTTTGTAACATGGGCACACTTCCCTGCATTCTTCTAGAGTGGATGAACAAATCTGATGAAAGTACAGAATGACCCTCAGTCCCTTTATTAAAAAGAAAGACACGCAAAACTTTAAAAAGACTTGGAATTGTAAACTTCTTCAGCAACTCACTCAAAATCAAGAATTATCTCTATGGCTTTGCCCTCAGTTTCCCCATTTGTAAAATGAGAATATTGGACAAATTGGCCTCTGAGATCCCTTCCAGCTCCAGATCCAGTATATAGATACACCCTTAGGTAAGTCACTTTTCCTCCCTGGGCCTCAGTTTCCCCCTCTGTGAAATGGGGGAGTTGGACTAGAAGGTCTTCAGATCTATGGTCCTAGGCTCTGTAATCATTAAGATCACTAGGCTCATAGTCTTTGGAGCTGCAAAGAACCTTGATGATTCACCTAGCCCAACCCACTCATTTTATAGAGAAAGCAAAGGCCACAGAGCAGAGGTAACTTGCTCAAGGTCAAAGAGTCAGTCTTTGACCTAAGGTTTAGGGATTCTGAATTCATTGCCTGGACCATGTTGCCTTTAGGAGTCTGTAATCCTAATTCCCCCCCTTTGACAATTTTAGCGTTGTTGATGGATCTTTTTCAGTCATGTCTGAATCTTTATGACCCCATTTGGGGTTTGGCAAAAATACTGGAGTGGTTTGCCAGGTCGCTCTCCAGCTCATTTTTATAGATAAGGAAACTGAGACAAACAGAATGAAGTGACTTATCCAGGGTCATGCAGCTAGTAATTGTCTGAAACCAGATTTGAATTTAGGAAAAGGAATCTTCCTGATTCCAAACCCAGCACTCTATTTACTGCAGTGTTGCCTAGCTGCCCCCTAACAACCTCATCACATTGTATGTAAAGCATGATAGAAATGAGGGAACCTTCTGACATCAGATTTCTACTACTTGAGTGTCTCTATCATGCTTGAAAAGGGAAACCAGTCTGTTCTCCCTCTTCAGTAAATCTTCCTTCCCCCTTACAGTCTTGTTGACAAGAATTTACTTAGCAAACCATTTTTTTATGGATAGTATAATATTTCAGCCCAGATCCTGTCCACAATAAGAAATTCCAAACCCATAAAGATTGAGCTCCAAATGAGGTTACTGTCTCATAGTGGCATCCTCTATGTGGGACACACATGAAAATGTTCTGCTGAGAGTCCCATATTGCAGAAAGTTCAAAGATATTGGCATTCATTTAACATGAGTCACTGGACAGTATCCTCAGGTCTCCATTGTAGGGAGATACAACAACCTCCCTGGGAAACTGTAGAACTTTCTTGCCATTTGAGGCTGAACATTTTTTTCCTCCAGACACCAATTCAGCAACCTTATTTATTGATATGTCAGCGAATGCCACCCCCATTTGTAGTAGATAAGTGTGGTGAGATAGTTGGAAGGAAGCACTGGTGTGGGGAGCAGAAGACAGGGGTTTGAATCTTGACTCTTCCACTTACTAGCCCTGAGACCCCCTGCAGAAGTGGTTCATCCTCTCTGGGCTTCAGTATCTTCATTTGTAAAATAAAGGGATTCATAGGATTTTGAATTAGATGGGACTCGGTTTAGGTGAAGAAGAGAGTAACAGATTTGGAGTTCAGGGGACCTATATTCAAATGCCAGTTTTGTCACTTTCTAGCTGTGTTACCTTAGACAAGTCCCTTCCTCTCTCTGGGCCTCAGTTTCCTCACCTACACAATGAGGGGATTAGATTGGTACAACTCTAAGGTCTCAATTCTAAATCTATGATTCTATCATGATCTGGTCTAAGCCCTTCTTTACAAGTGAGGAAACTGAGGTTGTTTTTTTTTCTTGTTGTCATTTTGGTTTTTTTTACAAATGAGGAAACTGAGTTTGAACTACATTCCATTTGGACTGCTATACTTGGGCACTTAAATTTATTTTCAGAACCAAAATACTTTTCAGAACCTTGCATTTGTCTTTATGGAACATAACCTTTTTAGAGTCAGTTCACTTCCTTACAGAGAGAGATCTTTTTCTTGGCTTGTCTGCCCTCCCTCACCCCAGGCAAACTTAGGTTGCCTCTTTTCATTTCTCTTTTGTCACACAGGCCAGAAATTCCACCAATTTGAATTTGCATTCATAAGTTCCAGGCTTTGAAATGCAAATGTTTCAAATCAAAGGGTCAACTGAGATTAACACCTCAATGGAGATGCCTTCAATCTCTAAGAATCAACTGCCTCAAGGAAGGGGTTTTGATGGCACCTGGAAAGTATTGGAATCCAAAGACAGGAGCTGGGTCTAGGCCTAGGCTTTGCTTTGAACCACCAGCTAGGAGACCTCCAGCCAGATACCAAACCTTTCTGAGCATAGAGCAGCGGTTCTCAACCTGTGGGTTGCGACCCCTTTGGGGGTCGAATGACCCTTTCACAGGAGTCACAAGGGTCGCCTAAGACCACCAGAAAACATATATTTCCGATAGTCTTAAGAACTGAGACACCGTTCCTCCATCTGTCTCCAGGTGGGTCCGCCCACATGCAGATATGCCCACATACGAGTATTAAAGGGTTGTAGCATTAGGAAGATTGAGAAGCACTGGCATAGATGAAGGTGAAACTGCAAAAGGGACATTGCTTGAGTTCATTGAGAACAAGGAAGAAAATCCCAGAATCCTAGGACCCTCTCCCTCTCCCAGTCCAGTGCTGAGATGCAGGTGCCTACATGCAAAAGCAGATAACCAGCTACTTTCCTTGGGTTTTCCGAAGTATCCTTTCTCCCTAATTCGTTTTCCTGAGTTTGACGGCCAGAGCCCAGGAAGGGGTAGGGGGAACTGCTGCTAACCTTAGACTTACTCCTTCTCCCTGCATTTTAAGATACAGGGTGGTATAATGGAAAACCTCAGGGGATCCAGAGTCACAGGAAACTGATCAAATCCTGTTTTAGCTCCTGAGTTGCTGTGTGACTTGTAGTCAGCCATTTTTCTAGGCTTCAGTGTGCTGACTTGGGTTGGGATTGTGGGAGAACAGGCACACTTATGCATTGTTGGTGGAGCTGAGAATTGGTTCAGCCATACTGGAAAGCAATTTGGAATGGCACCCCCAATGTCATTACATTTTATAAACTCTGTGACCCAGCAATCCTATAACTGGGCATATGCCATAAAGAGGTCAAAGACAGAAGGACCCTCTACAAATATATTTATAGTGGGTCTCTTTTTTGTAGTGATAAATAATTGAAAAGTCTTTTGAAAGTGTGCATCCCCTCCCTCAAAAAAAAGTGTGTGCCAATCGATTGAGGGAATAGGTGAAGAAAACTTGGTTCATGAATGTAATGAAATATTATTGTGCTGTAAAACATGACAAATGTGAAGAATACAGAGACTTGGGAAGACTTGTATGAACTGATACAAAGTCAAATGAGCAGAACCAGGAGATTCGGAGAGCAGCTGCAATAAAGTAAAAGAAAGTAGCAATGAAAGAATATATAAAACAATTAAGAGACTAATCATAACTTCAGGATAGAAAAGTAGTGCACTGTGGGGGCAGAAAGAGATATGCCTCATTAGATATGGCCATTGTGCTGATATATTTGGCTGAAATTCATGGATTTGATCCCAGGGAGGGTGGTAGTATTATCCTGGTTGAGGAGATTGAAGCTCTAAGAGGGTGGAATAATCCCAGGACATAGATAGGATTCCAATTGGGGCCCCAAAGAGTCTGGGATAGGGCCCAGCCTCTCCCTCTTTTCCTCCTCCTCACCCCTTCTGCGGGCTGGAGCCCATGAGGGGACTTGCAGGTCCCCAGGGGATAGGTGGGATTCACTGGAGCTCCAACTGTGGGGAGGCTGGCTAGAGGGCCAGCTGCAGAGCGCTGGAGAACGTCGGAGGTTCCCATCCTCCCAGAATGGGAGGGGGGGAGGAGGAGGAGGGAGACAGTGGGGAGGTGGGGGAGGGACTGGGAGGGACGCTAGTGAAGCCTTCACTCTCCGAGGCCCGCCGATATTGGCTGCTCAGTGGTACACGGTTGTTTGGTTGAGGTAGGGTGGGGTGCGGTGGGTTTTCCTCCCTCCCTTCCTCCTCTTTTTGCTTTTCCTTCTGCTCCTTGGGTTATGCTGACCCTGACTGTGTCTCACAGCTAGTTCGGAGGCTGTCATGTCTGAGAATAGCTCAGGGAAAGGCAGCTCTGACAAGTGAGGTTCTCAGGACCGCTCTGGAGAGACAAGCTGCCTCCCTCCCCCAGGCTAGAGAAGCCTTCTCTGGACTCCGGGGGGAGAAGTGCAGGGCGGGGGAAGCCATGACCTTGTGTTCCTTGATTGTCATGATTGCATGTTGCTTTTGGCTGCTTTTCTGGGGTGAAAAACAGAGAAAGAATGAAGTTAATAAAACCAGGAGGCCAGATTGCTGTGCGGGTGCAAGTTGGGGCGCCCAGATCAGTGGGCCCCCTTGGTCCCAGAATCCCACACCTGGAGGGACCAATGTAGCATCCAATCGAACCCCAGTAGGCTAGCCCTGAAATGCCCTCCCCTCTCTCTGGGGAGCTAGCTTCTGCTTGGGGAGCTCCCCCTCTGCTCTGCAGCAGTTCATTGCATTTTGGGACAGCTGCAATGATGATTTTTCCTGACATCAAGCTGAAATTTGCCTTTCAGTAACTTCCACTCGGCCCTCTGGGGCCACTCCAGTTAAATCCCTCTTTTACTGGGCAGCCCTTTCATCTGCTCCAAGGACCCTGGGAGACATTTAGTCTTCCTTGCTGGGTTTGTGGATGGAAGAAAAGGCAGCCAAGGGTGATTTACCCGATGAGATATAGGGTCACATAGAAGTCCCCTTATTTTATAGAAGAAAAAATTGAGGCCAGAGGAGGGAAAGGGACTTGCCCAAGGTCACACATAGACTCCTAGAGCTAGAGCTGGAAGGCACCTCAGAGGCCAGTTAGTCCAACACCCTCATTTTACAAAAAGGGAAACTGAGTCCAGGGAGGATGAGTGACTTGCCCAATTTCACCATAGGCTGGAAGGGAATTCAGAAGCTAGCTAGTCCAACCTCCTCATTTTACCAACAAGCAGCTGAAGCCTCAGAACTTTAAATGGCATGCCCAGAGCCATGCAGAGGGCTATCAAGATTCAAATTCAGGTCCTAGGATGTCAACATAACTCGACTACAATGTTTCTCTTCACATACCAGAAGACAGCTACCGTATTTCCCCTAAGGACAAACATTGCCATTTTTTTTTTCTGCTAGTGACCATGGTTTCCAAACCCTACTCTTCTATGGGGATTTACTCCTCCTGCAAAGTGAGCTGGAGGCCAAGGTTGAGGTAGCCATGGTCTAATAAATTGTTAGAACTGGAAGGGACCTTCAGACATAGTACATGGACTGTCAGAACCACATTCTTCAAGCATAGCACATGGATTGTTAGATCCATAATCGCAGAGCTCATTTTATCCACCTCCTCCATTTTGCAGATGGGGAACCGAGGCCCTGGTGAAGAGTCCCTGCTTTCAGTGATCTCAAAGATTCCTTCCATCTTTACCCTAAGCAAGTCTGTGCTATGGCTCAGCTGGAACTTTAGTAGTCTAAAATAGCCCCAGGATGTCGTCTGAGTTGGACCAGCTGGAAGTAGTGATGGTAAGGAGAGTCAAATGTAGTTTCATTCCAATTTGTAAACTCTTTTCTCTGCCTGCTCCCCCTCCCTGCCCCCGCCCCAACACAGGCACATACACACATGCCAGCCAGGTGTTCCCCCACCAGGATGTCCCTGCACATCCTCCTCTGGGGAGAGGCTCTCAAACTGGGGACTCCTAGAAAGTCAATGAAACTGTACTCCTCCCTTCCCTTCCTCTCCTAGCCTCTCCTTTCCACCAAGGCTGGGTGGCAGTAGGGTAGGACTGTCTAGGCAGAGGTAGGCCTGGCGCATGGGTGGTGGAAGAGGGTCCAGCAGCCCGGGATGGTAGAAAGAGGACTGATTTTAGAGGCAGAACAACTGACTTCAAACTAGTTCTTCCACTTCCTGGATGACTAGGGACTTCATTGTCCTCACTGGTTAAAAACATGAAAAGAAAAACAAAAATCAAGGTGATGTGTTATTTTTATTATCATTCCCTGCATTGGTGAGCTGGCTTTGGAGGCCAGAGACCCGGATTCAAATCCAGCCTCTGATACAAACTGATTGCCCCTAGCAAGTCACTATAACCACTCCATGCCCCGGGCAACTGTCTACCTACCACCAAGGAGCTGATGTGCATATGTATTGGGAAAGACTTTCCACACCAGAAGTTCTCTATGTTAAAATCACAGGTTGTATACAAAAATATCTTTATAGGCAACAGCACATCCAGAAAACATCTGTGTGATCCCGACAATCAGGGAAAGACTACCTATCCCTTGGCCACCAAGGGTTTTCAGTCCTTCATTGCAGGAAAAAGGATTTAGAGTCTGAGGGGACCTCAGAGATTATGTAGTCCAACTTCTATCCATTCATCCATCTATCTATCTATCTATCCATCCATCTATCTATCCATTCATCCATCCATCTACCTATCCATTCATCCATCTATCTATCCATCCATCTATTCATCCATTCATCTATCTCTATGACTTATCATCTACCTACCTATTATCTATCTATATGTCTTCTCTCTCCGTCTCTATGTACCATTTTATCATCTGTTTATCTATTTATTTATTTATTTTTACCAATTTGTCCACTTTATTTTCATTCTATGGAAATTACCACCAGTCCCTCCAGGATACCCATACCTATACTCTCTCCACCTCCCCTCCCCTACATACACATAGGGTAGAAAAAGGCCTCAGCTCTTGATAGAAGTGAATTGAGTCATAAGTCAATAAGATTTGGTCTTTTAAAAGAAAGTCAGGCTATGAAAGCCCACAGTATATGAGTCTAAGGCAGAAGTGAGCTGAGGAAGCAAAGGGCACCTCCAGAAATGGTTCTGCGTGGCCAGCCATTGCAACAGGCTCCAAATCCCAAAGAACCGTGGAGAAATTTACCCAAAGAGACTCTTCATAGAGTAAGACTGCCTTCTCTGCCTCTTTCTAGAGTTTGCAAACAAATCTCTTTGCTCCCATTCCTTGGAAAAGTGGAAAGATGCTATCCTCCAATAATTTCCTGCCAATCCTCTTATTTTACAGAGGAAGAAACAGACCTCAGTAAGTAGTAGGTCCAAGAGATGGGATTCAGACCTAGGTCTTTTGACGTTGTTATCTCAATCTGGCTTTATGCCATTTGCTTGATCACAACATGGATGGATCTATGGGCCTTGGAAAGCTGAATTTCCTGAAAGAACTCTCTCCTGTAACAAGTAAGTGCAATCAAGCAAGAGAAAGCAGTACAATGACCATATCTGCATATTACAAAAATGGAAGGGTCTTTTGGGTGTGTGTGTGTGGCAGAATGTGATGTGGGCTAGCCTCAGTGTCATCATTTATAAAATGGGAATCCTAAAGTTTACATTCCCTACCTCCTGGGGTAGTTGTGATTAAAATGCTTTCTAACCCTCAAAGCACTAGATAAATGAGAGAGATCAAAAAAGCCTTTATTGAGCACTTATTGAATACTAGAAACTGTTAACTATTAGTGATAGAGGACAAAGGACACCAAAGAGGAGTTTGGAACCAAAGAACGCACGTGTGTGTGTGTGTGTGTGTGTATGTGTGTGTGTGAGCGTGTGTGTGTGTGTGAGAGAGAGTGAGTGTGTGTGTGAATGTGTGTGAGTGTGTATGTGTGTGAGTATGTGTGAGAGTATGTGTGTGTGAGAGTGTGTGTGTGTGCACATGTATTTGTGTGTTTTTGTGTGTGTGTGTGAGCGAGAGAGTGTATGTGTGTGAGTATGTGTGAGAGTATGTGTGTGTGAGAGAGTGTGTGTGTGTGTGTGCGTGTGCATGCGCATGTGTGTATATAGAAGCAGTTGTCTCTTGGTTAAAGCAGATGGTGAAGGTTGGACCTTTTTTGCCTATTAGGTAGGCATTCTAAATAAATCTAGAGCTTCCTCCTAACCATACTGTAATTTCTCTTACCTAATCTACCTATCCCCTGTAAAGGTCCTAATGGTCAGGTCAAGATCTCTGGAGTCTTTAGGTGTTGGTGGAGAGACCAGAGATGGGGAAGGCTCAGCCCTGCAGCCAGATCTCATGCTGCGCACTTTAGGGGAAAGGGGAGAAGGTACCAGGGGGCTTTTGATGTAGGCAATTCAGAATAAGGAGCAGGTATGTGAAGAGCTTGGGATTTGGAAGCAACTGATCTAACTGCCATTTTCTATCCTTGTCATCCTGGGCCAGTTTTTGAAACACTCTAGGCCTAAGTTTCTACATTTGCAAGAAGAGAAGGTTGGATTGTCTGATCTCTCAAATCCCTACCAGATTTAGAGTTATGAATCAATGTGTAACCAAGGGCAAATCTCTCCCCTTCCTGGGGCTTTAGCTTTCTCCCCTGTTAAAGAAGGGCTTTGGACAAGAGGACCCTTCCACCTCTAGACTTGACTCCAGGCCTGGTGCTCTATCCACTGCAAAGTCACCTAGCTGCCCCTTACTGTCACATAGCATTGGCTATTTTGGCGTCAGCCTACTCTGCCCAGGTGGCTTTTAGTCCTGGGCTGCTTTATGCCAAGCCCTACAAAGTCACAATAATCAACGTCTCCACTAGTTCTGATTGATTCTTCAAGTAGTACCTCTCCTCTCTGGACACTCTTCAGATTCGCTGATCATTAGAGCTGAAAAGAGTTGTAAAGATGATAGTGTCCAATTCCCTCATTTTACAGCAAACTGAGGCCCAGAGGAGGAGGGAAAGTTACTTGCCCAAGGTCACACACAGGATATTAGATCTAGAGCTGGAAGGGATCTCAGAGGTCAACTGCCTCATTTTACAGAGAGAGAAACTGAGGCCCAGGGACAGGCAGTGATTTGTCCAAGGTAACATACAGGATCACAGATCTAGAACTGGAAGATAAAGGAAGAGGGGAGGGAACAAGCATTTAGTAAGCACCTACTATGAGCCAGACATTGCGCTGAGCAAATTTACAAATATTTGATCCTCATAACAACTCTGTGAGGTAAGCGCTATTATTATGTCCATTTTATAGTTGAGGAAACTGAGGTAGATAGAGGTTTGATGACTTAGCCAGGGTCACACAGCTAGTAAGTGAGGGTCCTCAGAGGCCATTTGTACTACCCCTCTCCCCTCATTTTCCAGAGGTGGAAATTGAGTCCCAGTAAGGAGAAGTGACTTGGCTAAGGTCTCACAGGTAGGACAGGAAGGATTTAACCTCAGGTTTTCTCATTCTAAATAAATCTAGAGCTTCCTCCTAACCATACTGTAATTTCTCTTACCTAATCTCTTTGCCAAAGGATCCAGCCTGGCTATGATTCTCTATCTGCTTTCTGCCTTGAATAACTCAGTCCTTTTTACCCCCCTCTGAAATCACTGCTTCCCCTTCAGCCCTTTAACCTGTTGTCCTGTCATTTCCTTTTGTCACACCTCGTCCCTGCTTTAGCTGCTGCAGATACCGCCTGTCTATGCCTCCCCCTCCTCCTTTCTCTTCTTGTTTCCTGACAACCCATCATTTAAAACAGCATTTAAAAACAAATTGTGTCGCTACCTTTTGCTTTTCCATCACCCACATTTCCTAATGTAGTCTTCCTTCTTTCCCCTTCCAGGGGAATTTGCCTCATACCAAATTAGAAAAAAGAGAGGGGGAAAACCAATTTCAGCAAGCTATGGAAAAAAGACTGCCATTGTGTGGAGAGAGTTCTCTTGCCCAGAGATACCACCTCACACACCAACCTTGGCAAAGAGGCAGGGGCAGGTGCCTTCTCATAACTCTTCTCTGGAGACAAGGGTGGTCATTGATGAATATTTATAAGTATCTTAGAGTGGGAAGCGACCTCAGAGTCATCGAATTCGACCCACCCCTGAACAGACATCACTCTGGCAAAATGATTTTCCCCATCAAAGGCTTCCAATGTCAGGTATCTCTGAGGTAGTCCCATCCACTTGGGGATGGCTTCGGTTGTTAGAAAGTCTCATCTTGTGGGGAACTCTCTTCAACCTTTCTGCAAACCTTTCATGGGTTGTATCTTCAGAAAAATAGAGTTGGGGTGGGGGGTTGTTGATCCAAGCAGGTTGGAGATGGGATGGTGGCACGTTCTGGTTCAGTAGATCTGGGAAACTAGAGAACAGAGACTGGTCTTAGAGGTAAGCCAGTAACCCAGGCTTCTCTAGGGCCTAGATGGGGGTCAAGGTGGACATTGGCTCCTGCCAGAGCTCTCCCCAAACAACTGAGGGGTGGCAATTATTCCAGCACAGTTGAGAAGTCTGTGCAGCACTCATTAGGCCCTGAAATGAAACATTTGTGTGACATTTTCCCCCTATTTCCAATAAAATTAAGAGCTTTGGGGTCTAAATGCTATAACCTTCAAAAGATACAGTCTAAGCATGATTATATTTGGTTAAGCTCTTAAATAATGCTGATAAATTAGAATCTGTCAGTCAGAGTTCCCCATGGAAAGGTTACAGTGTACCTGAAAACTATGTAATTCCTAATTAATTAGAGGCTAGATTAGGGATGCAAGAAACAAGATGAATGTTCTTTGGATGGGAGGGGTGCAGGTAGGGGACTGAGCTTCTTCGAAGTCTTAGGTGTCAGTCTAGGGGCTGCCTGTTCCCCTTTATCTTCTGGGATTGAGACCAGGCTGGCTGGATAAGATCTAGAGAACTGTGGCCCTCCTTCAATTTGGGACTCTGGGATCATGTATTAAGGCCTGAGAAACAGGCTCCTGAGAGATGACTGGGGGTGGGGAAGCCGTGATGGTTGTCCTAAATCCACCCTCAAACACCCCCCTTACAAAGAAGTCATGGTTCTATCACAGGTATAGAATTTCGAGTCAAGAGACCTTCATTTGAATCCTGGATCTTCTGTCTACTAGCTGTGTGACTTTGGACAAGTTTCTTGGGCTCTGATCCCACCTCTGAGGCTTGCTACGTGTGTGATATTGGGCAAGACCTTCTATTCCCTGGGCCTCAGATTCTTCATCTGTAAAATGGAGAGGTTGGATTGGATGGTCTCTGAGGTTCCTTTCAGTTCTGTAGTCCCTTTTCATATTGTTACCTGTGGTCCTCAAGTACTAACATGTGATATTGAGACATTGGGTGAGATGACCTCTTGGGTTGCTGATTTTCAGTTCTAATGCCCTAAGATCTCGATCTTTGCCAGAGAGTATAGCATTTGGGTTCTGCCGGGGGCAGGAGGGCAAAGGTCATCAGCTTCACTATCTCTGCTGGACCTTTTCCATTCTTGGCCCTGGGTTGATTTACATTGACCTGGGTCAGGATGGGGCCCAGAAAGAATCTTTTCAACACAACACCATGTAGCTCCTTCCCAGTTTTACTCAATTGAGGCACCCTGGTAACTTAAGAGGCTCCAGTCTCCACATTTAAAGGCACACAAGGAATGAAAAGGAAATTTTAGACCAAAATTCAGATAATGAGCATCAGAATAACAAGGCTGGGAGGAGGGAAGGAATCCACATGTGTATGACACCTTCATGGGCCAGGCACTGTGCTAAGCCCTTTTTACAATGATCTTATTTAATTCTCACAACTCCGTGAGGTAGGTGCTATTATTATCCCCATTTCATAGTTGAGGAAACTGAAGCAGACCAAGGTAAGCCAAGGGTCACACAGTTAGTGTCTGAAGCCAGATTTGAATTCATGTCTGTCTGACTGTAAGTTTCCCGCTGAGATCCCTTCCAGCCTCAAACCTATAATACCAGAAAACCTATCAGTGAGGCCTTGAATAAATGCTGGCCTACATTGTACTTGGACCCAGGGATAAATTTCAGAGGATCTGTGTATGATTTTGGAGATGTATTGTTTCTTCTTTCATCCTTCATGTTCAGAAGGATGAATCCCACACAGCTATATTTATATGCAGGCAGGGGGCAGCTAGGTGGCACCATAAATAGAGCACCAACCCTGGAGTCAGGAGGACCTGAGTTCAAGTCCAGCCTCAGACACTTGGCATATTTACTAACTGTGTGACTTTGAGTAAGTCACTTAATCCCAATTGCCTTGCTTTCCCCCCTCCAAAAAAAATAAAATAAAAAAATATTTATACGCAGGTTGTGGTGAGGAAGCTAGCTCTCCTAGATGGGCCAAGAAAACCATCTGAAACTCCTACATACTCAGTCATTGAGGGCCTGTTGTAATCTCTGACTTTTTTTCCCTCCTCTTGACCCCAACAGGTTGGTACCCACTACCTGGCAACGATCCCAATCTCCATTCAGGCTGGAGGTGTGCCCTTTGACCTAGGCATGCCTGAGAAACATACAAGGAAAACCACCCAGGAACACTAGCCCCACACTCAGGAGCACACACCTCTTCCACAAAGTGATTGTCCCAGGGACTACTCCTTTGGGTTTTCATTCTTTCAGTCCCTGGGACAATCTCTCTCCTTTCCTGTTACCACCTTGGCTCATCATTTGTTGGTCTGGGGAGTCACATAGACCCTGGCATTGGCCTGGACCCAGTAATGAAGGGGCATCCCAAAGTCTCAGCCCCACAGGATAACAGCAAGGACAAGAACAGGAATGAGAAAAACACAATAAAAACAACAAGAGCCCACATTTCTATTGTTTTCTGAGGTGTGGAAAACCCTTTCCCAACGAGTGAGGTGGTCAAATTAAGTGACTGCTAAGGTCCCTTCCAATGCTAAACCTTGCAAGTGTTGGGAGTCTGGTAGAATGATTCCTACTTGGTAGACTGAGTCATAAGAAATGACTTGCCCATGGTTGCAAGGCAAGAGTTAAAATAGGGTTAGAGTGATGAGCACAGAATGCATATAAAATACTTTCCCTACAGAGCATCCCAAAAGTCTTGGTGCAACTTTAAGCACCACTGCACTAAGACTTTTGGGACACCTTGGAAGTTAAAGCAGTGGTCTAAAAATTTGTTTTGGATTGTGCATCCTTATTAATTAAAAAAAGTTGAGCACGTAACCCCTATATGTGTATATTATTTATAAATCTCATAGATGTGCATGGTTCTAAATTTAATTTATTTCATTACTAAGTTAAATGTATTTCAATATTTCAATACAATTCAAATTATTTCAATAATTTATTTCAAGTAACATAGGTGAACTGGACTCTAAAGGCTAGTCTATGAAGTGCTCCAGATATTTCCATCCCCTCCCCTACTTGTTTCTCACTTCCATCATTCTAGCTAACCCATTGCCAATTCTTGCCATCTACCTTTCTGATATGGATCTAGGCTTCTTTCTCTGTACTCCCCCAGTCACCACCTTTCTTCTCACCCTCATCACTCTAATCTCCAAATCCATCTCCTTGGGGTAGCTAGGTGGCACAGTGAATAGAGCACTGACCCTGGAGTCAGGAGAACCTGAGTCCAAATCCAACCTCAGACACTTAACACTTATCTAGCTGTGTGACCTTATGCAAGTCACTTAACCCCATTTGCCCTGCCTTCCCCCCTCCAAAAAAGCAAAAATTAAAAAAAAATTCATCTCCTTGCCTCAGGTCTCTCCCTCCTTCCATCTACTATCCACTCAGGTGATCTTCCTAAAGCATCTACTGGCCAACTCATCCCTCTGCTCAACGAACTCCAGTGACTCCCTATTATCTCTTGGATGAAACAGAAAATCCTCTGTTTGCATTTAAAGCTATCCATCACCTGATTCCTTCCTACCTTTCTAATCTTCTTACACTTCCCTCCCCTTCACAAACTCTACAATCCAGTTCCACCAGCCAGTTTGCTGTTCTTCCAACATGACACACCATCTCCCACCTCCATGCCGTTGCACTGACTGTTCTCCATGCCTGGAAGGTTTTGCCCCTTTGCTTCCACCACTTAATTTTCCATGGTTCCCCTCAAGACTTAGCTAAAGTCTGACCTTCTTCAGGAAGCCTTCCCTGGTCCTCTCAACTGTTAGTGCCTTCTCCTCTAAGGTTACTTTCCATGTACTCAGGATATATCTCCTATGTACATAGTTATTTACATGGTTTCTCCTCCATTAAAATTCGAGCTCCTTGAGGGTAGAGGCTCTGTTTTTACCTTTCTTTGCATCCCTAGAGTATGCATAGTATGGTCCCTGACTGGCTGCCTGACTATTGACTGATTTCATTTCAAACAACCATGAGCGAATTTGAAGGAGTCAGTTTCCGACCTCTGTGTGATTGAGGGACTGGTACAATGTGATGATGAAAAGTCTTCTGATCGTTTACTGAACAAGAAAAACCATTGACTCAGTGGTTGCTGAGTTGCTGCTGATTGCCTGAGCTTTTTTCTTTTGTGTCTATGAAAAACCGAGAGGACTTAGAGTTGCCTCCCCAGAGTTAGGCTGGTGAAAGGCTGCCTTGTTCCCCATTTGGCCAATGACAGCTATGAGAACATGGCCACCTGTGTCTTTTTGTGTCTGCTTCCCAGATTAAGTGACCAAGCAGCACTGGAAATGGATATACACAGGTAGCGGCAATCTTACAAGCATTGCAAGGGCTGGAAAAATTGTGGGGTGATAGATGGTGTTCTCCCTCCCCCTCCCCAGTTAGAAGTAGGTGAAATACAGCTCTAATGCTATAGCAATCGGATTACCAAAGAAATAATTTCCAGAGCTGAACAAAATAACACAATCATTGAAAAATAATTAAGAGTATATTATAACAAATGAATAAAAATAGAGGTAGGAATGAAGGGACAGTAGCACATCCAGACCTCAAACAAACTATATTATAAGGCAATGATTATCAAAGCCATTTGGTATTGGTCAAAAAAATAGAAGAGTCAAATAATGGAACCTATTTGTCAAGGGAGAATCAGAAATGATTGAACTCAATAACCCAGTGTTCCCCAACCCCTCCCCCCAAGCATAAAATACTTTGAAAGGAAATATCTACTTGATATGAATTGCTTGGAGAACTGAATTAGGCTTAGACCAAAATCTTATATCAGAGTCTATACCAAATTAAAATGGATCAATGACTTGAATATTAAAGATCATGACATTAAAAAAAATAGAAGAGAAACAGATCATAGACCTTTCACGACTATGGATAAGAGATGTATTATTAATCAAATAAGGAACAGAATAATTATAGGATGTAAAATGGATAATTTTGACTACATGGCATATAAACTGAGGCAAAGAGAAGTAATGCCAAAAAGTACCCCAATGTAAATGGAAAGAACAAAAAAATGAATATTGAATGAACAAAAAATGAATATTGCAAAATTATAAAGAATAAACTTGATCCCAAAGAAGAAATATGAGAAGATACCTCCCCTGATTCTTTATAGAGGTAGGTATGTTTCAGGGGACTGAGGGAGAGTCACAAGTATGGAACATAATGTCAAACTTTTTTGACCTATTGATTTTGTGGAATTTTTAAACTTTCCTTCCTTTTTCTCTTTTTAAAATACTTTGTTGTAGGGATGACTCTTGGAAGGGAGGAAAGATACAGAGGGAAATCTAGGTGATATAAAAACAAAAGACAGCCATTAAAATGCATTTATAATAAAAAAAAACCAGGGAAGAGAGTACAATTATCAGCAAAATTCAATCCAATAGAGAAGCAATGTGACCCAGTAAAAAAGTGGCCCAGCCCAGCAGAGATGTCACACCCTGCCATGAACAAGCCCAACTGAGTGATTTGTCAATCACCAATGCCATATTCAATGATGAACTTCATGAGGAATTGAGAAAGGGAGACATGCCAGGAGTCAGGAGGTGCCCCTTTTGTACAGATTTTCTACATATATGCTCCCACTACTATTTTATCTTGAGTTTACACACTCCTCCCCAAGGACTCTGAGTGTATTTGTGGGAAAATGAGCTTCAGACTTTTGGAGAAATTTTTTGTACCAACTATTCCTGCTATACTTACTCAAAAATCCATTTTTCTGAAAGTTGATGGCATCAACAGGATGATTGTTGATGGGGAGAACATCAGTATGTGTGTGTGTGTGTGTGTGTGTGTGTGTGTGTGTATGTGTGTTTGTTTGTGTGTATGTGTTAGACTAACTGAACTTATCAAGCTCTAACACCTTTAACCACTGATCATGCTAAAAGAGTTCTTCAGGGCCATTTTGACAACCATAAGGGGAGAAGCAGTCAGCTACCCTCAGTTGACCTGGCTCCACTGATATGAGTGGAAGTTGGGGAAGTCACACCCAGAGGGAATGTTATAATTGGTTCTTAAGATGAAAAAGATACCTCAGAAAGATCCAGAGCTCCAAATGGAAGGAGGACATCATTGGCTGCCTTGTTTCAATCACATCCACAAACTATGCAAATATTTTTGCTGAAATTCAGCTAGGAAATTTCCAATCTCAGATGGAAATGTGAAACTTACAAACTAATCTTAAAGTATTGCATTTTAAAAATATTTTTAACAAATAGCTTCAAAACCCACTGAATCACTTTATAAGATTTTTTTGACAGTTTAGAAAATTCCATTTCAGAATTTTTAAAATGTGCAGATCTGGAAGTTGTTATATGTAACACATTTTCAGAAACAAAATCACTTAACTATGGAAACATTTCCAAACATCTATTTTCAAAGAACTCTCTCTTTAGCACTAGTTTCTTTCAAAGAACAGTTATTTTATCACTCATTGTAAAAATGTCTCCTTCATCTGCAAACTATTAACAACCATATGAAAGATTGCTTCAATTCACTGATAATAAAAGAAATGCATAACAAAACAGTTCTGAGGTTTCACCCCACACCCAGCAAATTGGCAAAGATGATGTTGAAAATAGTCAATGTAGTCAATGCTGGAAGGGCTGTGGAAAGACAGGCACATTAACACACACACCCACCCACCCACCCACACACACACACACACACACACACACACACACACACAGAGTATTGGTCAATTGGTCCAACCATTCTGAAAAGAAATTAGCAATTATTCTAAGAAAGTGAATAAAATGTCCATACCCTTCACTCAGGGGTACACTGGTAAATGTTTAACAACTGGCTCTCCAAAAAAAATGCATTCATAACATAATTTTAAGATCAATCTGCATTATTAAAATTTTCTCCATTGCTTTCTAGACAATAAATCAACAAAATAATAAAAGAAGTTCTGATTTGTAGCTTTGCTGATTTCCAAGGTATAAATGCTCATAGGAAATTTAACAATCAGTTCTTGCCAGCCAATTTGAACTGGCTCCAGCATACCCTTGGCTTCACATGAACCCAGAGATCCTAGAAATTCACCTTAAAGAGGTCAAATCAAAATATTTATAATAGTCCTTTTTATACCAAAATCTGGAAACAAAGTAGGTGCTCATCAGATGAGAAATAACTCAACAGATTTTGGTACATGAATGTAATGAAATATTATTACACAGTAATGATGAATCTGAAGAGTACGGGGAGACATGGGAAGACTTGTATGAAAGTCAAGTCAGTGAAGTGAAGCAAAGTCAAGTATAGTCAAGTAAACAGTATGCACAACGTAAGACAACATCAAAATCCAAAGTGAGCACCATGGTTATAAGGACCAAGTTTGGCCTTGAAAGAGAAATATTAGAAAGTGTGACTATGACTGTGGAACATTGCGTAAGGATGTGCTGGTTTTGCTGCACTGCTTTGCATTTCTTCTTTCTTTTTTATTCTTTGTCTTAAGGGAAGCTCTCTCAGTTGGGGAGAGGAAGACCTCGATTAGTGTTAGGGTTACAGATTTTCTGAGTATGAAACAATACAAACTGCAACATGTAACATTTTCGTTGGTGTTGTTCGTACATAAAATTTTGTTGTTCATTTGTTTCAGTCGTATCCAACTCTTTATTACCCCATTTGGGGTTTTCTTGGCAAAAACATTGGAGTGGTTTGCTATTTACTTTTCCGTAGAAGCGTTAGAACTGGAAAGGACTTATTGGTCATGTAACCTCCTTCATTTTACAGAAAAGGAAACTGAGGCCCAGGGAGGTGGAGTGATTTGTTCAGGGTCACAAAATGGGAACTCGATCCTGAGTCTTTTGGGTTTTGGTCCATTGTTTGGTTGCTTGTTTTTGTTTTTACTCTTACCATAATACTCGGAGCTGAGAATTTTAAGAGACAGAATGGTGATCTGTCACCAACAGAATCTGTTGTCAAGGTCAAGACTAGGCTGACAAAGACAACCTGGAAATCTATTCAGGACAGATTTGTGCCTGGAAAAATGTGAAGAGCGGAAACATCCACCACAAACAGGTGTCTGGTGGGAGACAAGCCACAAGGGTCATGCCTGTTCTTGTTGCACACCTCCCATCCAACAGAGCCTCCCCGATGTCAGCCCAACCTGGAACAGGGGCTTACCTTTGCCTCTTGGGTGTGGCAAGTGAGGGTCATGGCAACACACGTTGCAATAACAGGGTCACAAGATCAAAGATTTAGAGCCAGAAGAAATCTAAGAGGCCCTTAAGTCTAACTCCCTCATTTTATAGACAAAGAATCTGAGACCCTGCCAGGGTCATGTAGGTAGTGGTTGGCAAAGACCGAATTCTAACCTTTGACTCTAATCTGTTGATCTTCCCACGGGATTTAGAAGAGACATTAGCAGCCATCTTGTTTATCTCCCAATACTTTTTACAGATAAGGAAAACCAGGACCAGAGTGACTTGCCCAAGGTCACACAAGTAAGTAAATGGAAGAATCAGGATTCAAACCCAGGTCCCCTGACTTCTAGTTGGGCACTGAAATCCCATTCAAATGCAAAGGTGTCCTGGAGCCATTTGGTGCCTACCTCAGATCCAGATGTTGTGTTTAGATATTCCACTAATTAGCAGTCATTGATTCTCCACCTCTTTGGGTTGCTTAAGTCTAATAAGAGCTGATGAGTTACAGGGGTTGGGAAGAGTTAATTTGCCAACTCTGGCTAGATTGTGACAGCAGCTCCTTGGGTTACTACACTGTGCTACCCTTTGGCTATCCTGACCTTTCTGGGCCTAGGCACTCTCCCAAGAGCTGGTGGCCCCAGGCCTTCTCCTCACATCCCCTGCTGTTGCACTGAACAACCAGTCCCTTGAAGCCAACTGTGTTTAGAGATGTGAAATCATTGAAGTTTCAAGTGGAGGCCTCAATTCTTCTCTTGCTGACTCGATGAACCTTTTGAGGCTGAGTTATCAGGCTTTTGAGGCCTGTTATCATAGCTGGAAGGGAGCTCATTTCCCAGAGGAGGAAACTTATATCAAGAGGGAGGAGATTGTTTGCCCATGGTTACTCAGGTGATGACTGGCAGTACCTGGACTTGGTCCCAGGTATTCTGCCCCAGTTTGGTGCTTTCCCCTATGTTAACTACTGTCCTCCTTCCTCATGTTACCTTGGACCTATTTTGTATCTATTTTTGACTGGAAGCTCCTGGAAGGCAGGAACTGTTTTCTCCTGCCCATCACTCATCCTTACTACCCTATGACAGATCCTGGAATGGAACCTAGGTCTTTTTACCCTAATTGAGCAGTATGCTGGAGCCAGATCACCCAGGCTCCTGAGAGTGCTTGTCAGATCTTCAGTGGGAATATTTACACCTAGGAAATCAGGAAGGCTACAAATCATGGCTTGAACTCTTCTTCTGTTGATTGTCTTAGACTTAAGAAAGCCACGGTGAAAATGTCAATGCAGATTAAATTGAAGAATGTATCCTGTGTACATTTCCCCAGTGAGCCGGTTGTTAAACATTTACCAGTACACCACTGCCTTAATCAATCACTCAGTCAACAAGCAGTGGTTAAACACCTACTCTTTGTCAGGCATTATTTTTGGTGCTGAGAATACAAAGAAAAAACATGAAGCAGTTTCTGCTCTCAAGGAAATTACACTCTGGTGAGGGAAACAAAATATTTTCCCCATTTCACTCCCCACAAAAGTTATTCCAAACCTTCCATTCCCTCCCCCAATCTCCTCTCTCTCTCTCTCTCTCTCTCCCATCTCTTTCTCTGTCTCATTCTCTCTCTCTGCTGAGGACCTTGTCTCTCACTTTACTGAGAACACTGAAGCCATTTGATTATAAGATCCTTCTTCCCCCTTCTTTTTTATCTCAAAACCCCTCGAATCTTTCCTTCATTCTTTCTTCCTTTCCCTGGTCTTAGACAATGAGACCACCTTCCCTATATGTTCCTTTGATCCCATAATGTGTGTCTGTACAGATGGGGGAGAAAATTGCCAGAAGGCACTAGTGTCTGTGGGGAGAAGGAAAGTCTTCCTGCAGAAAGCAGTTTTAATGAGGCTGGTATACTCATTTTTGATGAATCCAAAGACCTCAGCTACTGGGGACAAGAACTCACTTTTTGACAAAACTGATGGAAAAAGTGGAAAGCAATTTGGCAGAAATTAAATATAGACCAACGTCTCCCATTGTATACCAAGGTGAATTCTGAATGGATTCATGACTTGGACATAAAGGGTGGCATCATAAACAAATTAGAGGAATAAGAAATGAATTATCTTTCTGATAGGGGATAGGGGAAGATAGGAATAAGGAATAGACAAGATCACGGAAGATGAAATGGACAATTTTGATTACCTAAAATTATCTGTAAAATACGAACAATAATACTTGCACAACTAACACAAAGGAAGGGGGCTGCAGTGGATAGAGTACCAGACCTAGGGTCACAGAAAGACCCATCTTCTTGAGTTCAAATCCAGCCTCAGATACTCACTAGCTTGTGTGACCCTGGGCAAGTCACTTCACCCTGTCTGCCTCAGTGTCCTCATCTATTAAATGATCTGGAGAAGCAAATGCCAAACCACTCCAGTATCTTTGTCAAGAGAACCTCAAAATGGAGTCATGAAGAGTTGGACATGAGTGAAATGACTAAACAAGGAAAGACCACAAAGGAATGGGTGAAACTCAAATGAGAGAATGTGTATAAGGTAAACCATAAAATGCTTTATGAATGTGAGCTATTATTCTCCACTTAGGCAGATGTGGCCAGGCAGGGAGCACATATACACAGGACATGACATCTTTGACCAGCTGTGTCCCTGCAGCTGTTGACCTGGATCTAGGAGCTGTAAAATTCCATTCCCCCTTTGAGATCTCCCAAAGACCTTTAATTGGTGAAGCAAATAACTTTTATGTCACAGAAGTCTTTGCTGCTGGACACAACTTTTGCTGATCCTAAAAAAAAAAATCACCTCTTTTGTTACTCTGCAATAATGACCTGCATCCTGGTCTCCAGCATTTATGTCGAACTCCTCCTCCTCAATCTTTGCTCAGCCCCACTCCTATTTGCTGTGGCTAATGGGGCAGGAAAGGGCCCAGGATCAGCAAGATGAAGAGGCAAACCAGGGAGAAGGAGGTAGTAACCAAGCTTCAGTGGCCAAAGGAGGATTTGAAAAGAACAAAAGAGACAGAAAAGGAATTGATGACAAACTGCCCAAGAACAGTAAAAGTAAGGGGAAAGACTTTTGGAGTAGGGAGCCATAGATCTCTGGGCTGTGCCCTGCCCTAAAGTCTCTGCTCATAATGCAAATGCCGTGAGAGGTAAGTGAAGCCTGACATGTGCCAACCACTGAGCCAGAAGGCAGGAACAGAGGTCCCAGCCAACACCAGAGCAATGAACAAGGAAAAAGGAGTTGGAAATGTAGTGTTGAGCTGACTCCCAAGTTCTCTCAACTGAGTGGATATTGACCCTCTGGAGGCCATTAGTGGAACAAAACTGGCATTTGGACAGGGAAGTCTAAGTCTAAGCACTTGAATTATATCTCTGGAGTTCCTTGGTTTGAGACATGCCTGGTTAAGGGCTACCTAGGTCTGGGGCCAGGGTGCCGCAAGGCCACAAGCCAAGTGGTTATTATTTTAATATGTAACTGACCAGGCGATGCTGGTGAGCAAGGCAGACCAAGATACCAATTTCCCCTGAGCTTGAGGCTCAGACTGTACATGCCTGAGGTACTCTCTCCCCCTCCTTTCATGTGGGCCGAGTTTCCTTAGCAACTCACTGCTTTTCTGGAGCATGGCTTTCTTTCCAAACCAGTATGCAAAAAAAAATGGTTGCCTGAGCCTCCTAGTTTAACTTCCTTCATGGCAAATGACTTGTGTTTACCAGGAGTATGGCATACCAAGGATTCTCTTCTCTCCTCTCCTCCCTTCTCCTCTCCTTTTATCCCCTCCCCACCTCTTCTCTTCCCTGTTTTCTCCTCCTGTTCCTTCCCTCCCTTCCTCTCTCACCCTTCTCTTTCCTTCCTTCTTCTCTTCTCTCCTCTTATCTCTGTTCTCTCCCTTCCCCTCCTTCCCCTCCCCTTCTTTTCCTTTCTCTCTCTTCCCTTCCCCTCCTCTCCTTTCCTTTTTTCTCCCTTCCCTCCCTTCCCCTCCTCTCTTTTCTCTTCCTTCCTCTCCTCTCCTTTATTCTATCTCTCTCCTGTTGTCTCTCTCTGTTTCTCATAAACTCTCACCACTATTAAACGTGTAGCCCTCAAACTCCCCAGCCAGTATTGACTGGTGCAAAAAAAAAAATCACACTGGGTTTACAAAGCTCAGTCATTTAGAGCTCCTCCTTTTTGAGTTGTCCCCACCTCCTTTCCAATCTCCTTGCATACATTTAAGTAAGTAAAACTGGCACAACTTTGATAGGTATCTAATTGTAATACAGTTTCAAATGCATAACAGGAAAACCCAAAAATACTGATTAAAAAGATAGCAAGTCTACTGTAGATCTCTCAGCCTGCAGATAGGAAGAGGTTTCTCTCCCCTTGCCTTGTTCTCCAGCAGGGATGGATGAAAGCAGGAAATAGATAATGGTAGATAAAAGGGAAGTCATTCTCCTCTCTAGGAACCCCAAGATAGTCATAGAAACTTCTGTCCAATGGGCACTAGCAGACTTCTTTGAACTGCCCTTGTCTATATCACAATGTCCCCAGTTCAGAGGTCAGATTGCCCTTGCCACACGAGGGGAAACACTGATGATCACTTCTCAGTTCAACCAGTCATTGGAAAAATTCAGCATCAGGACCCTGGCCAGGGCTGCTCCTGGCCCTGAGCTAGTCTTACATCATTGCTGCTGTCCACTGTCTTTTGGGTCAAAGTCTCCTTACCGTCTCAGTAGGGGAAATGTTGTTATTTTTCCAAGACCAAAGAGAACCAGGGAAAAAGCTCCATTATTTTGTCTAAAAACAGACCTCCAATCCTCACTTGTATATTTGATTTGACTTCTTATGCTTCCACTATATGATTCAAGAATTATATACAGTGAAACCATCCTTGGGTCATCATTTCCATTGTGTTATTCCAGTTTGATTTCACCAAATGCAGCATGAGGGGAAGAGGGCAGGATTTCCTTGGTAGGTGTGGGCTAAGCCAAGAGACTGATTAGATAAATCCACAGAGACCACACCACTACATCAGCATTACCATCTATAAAAAGGGGGTGGAGATGGAGTTAGGAGATAGAGGTTACTAGCTCTTTGAGAAGTATAGAGAGCTTGGCATTTCCCCTTGATGCTTTCTGGTATTGGATGGATTGTTTAAGCACACCAGCATGAATGGGGAATGCCAACCCCTGGTCCTTATGAACAAATAGGCACAAACAGTGTGCACATATATTTAAACCTATAATATGAGGGAAAGTTTGGAATAGTGGAAGGCCTGGTCCACCCCAGTGGCCTGATACTTTGGAGACCTGAGTTCTCATTCATTAGCTGTGTTGACCCTGGACAAATCACATCACATCTTTGAGCCATGGTTTCCTCATCTATGAAATGAAGGATCATAGGCTTAGAGATTTAGATTTAGAATTGCTCTTTAGAATTTGGAGGTGAATCTTAAGATCCTTCAAATTGTATGTCCTCAGGTTCCTTTTAGCTCTCATCCCAATTACTTTGTTTCTAAAGTGAACTAAGAAGACACTTTACAAAAAAAATCCAACACACTTTGATCAGGATCTTATTCCCATTAATTCTATTGATTCTGGGGAGAAGGTTTCAGGGTGGAATACATGGTTCACAAGGTCTTTGGATCTCATGAGGATGGTCCATGGATAGAAACTGATAACTGCTGCTGTATTCCCTAGAATATGAGCATGAAAACATCCCCACCAGAAGTCAGCAATAAGTCATCTGGGCTGTCCAGAAAGAATGATGACTTGGACATTGAGTTAATTCACTGAATACTACTAACACCAGCATCTAGGCTCTGAGGCATCTGAGAATGAAGAGGTAGAGAAATTCTATGAAGAACTCACTAAAATATGCTGAAGTTACATCAATATATATACTTTGATGCTCAGTAGCTTCAGCACAAAGGTGAACGTAGACGAGGACAGTGCAAAACATGGTTCAGAAGTAAGAAATGAGAAAGACTAAAGATTTTAGATTACACAAAAGCCTTGGATGTCTACATAATGAATACTTCCTTGAGGAAAATCATTTTGAGGATTCTGGACACAGTGAACACCAAATAATATCACAAAAATGAAAGGTACAGGTTAACAAGAAAATTATTGATGTCAATGATTGCTGAATCATTTGTCTATATAGCATCTGCTCAACATGCTAGAGGAAAGATCAAAATTATAAAGCTGGAAAAAAGAGTAAAAATGAGAAAAAAAAGAGTATGGCATACAATTAAAACAATTTCAACTTGACTTATTTGAGTAAGCTATTGACACTACAAATGAAAAAACGGATGGAGGAAAGGACATTACTACTGATTAGAACAATTTTGTAGAGAGCCATTTAAGGTAAATCAATTGTTATTATGGAGAAACCAGAATAGACTAAAACCTACCTCAGTCAGAAAACCCTGTCTACTTGGTAAGTAGAGAGAGATGAAAAGCAAGGACAAGGCCAGTTTAGAATAGAAATTCATTTGTAGACTCTTATTGAGAAGGGTAGAGGAAGATTATGAGCTGCATCACCTCATAAAATAGTGAGAAGCAGTGGAAACAAAAAACAAATTTAGAAAGAGCTTGGTAAGTGACCCAATTAAGTAGTTACTCCAAGGACATTTAAGGATGAAAGTGGAAGGAGGGCAAGAAACAAATGAAAGATGGAAAAGATCTGTAAGGGTTTTTATAATGAATTTTTTTCACTACCAAGGACAGTGAAGCTACCATATTTGGAGTCCAGCATCATGATCATGGATGTGTTCTTTGAGAAGGTAAAAATGGCATTTGAGAATAGAGATGGGAAAAGTAGTTGGATTCAACCAAGTGTACCCAGGGGAAGTGCATACTGGATATGGTATAGTTTTTCAGAGCCTTGAGGAATCCATTCTCAAGGGATCTAAAAGAGGGAGGGAAGGGTCATTATTACCAAATAAAGATAATGGAGAGAATAGCAAATGGTATGTCTATTTTTCTATCTCTATAAAATTTTTATGAGAATAATCTACATATACTACAAAGACGTTCTTGTTGAAGGCATTAGTAGGGAGCAGACAGGCTTTGGCAAACCTATAAGCTTCTACAGTAAACCACATTTTTACCACCGCATGATTGGCTAAAAGATTTAGAAAATACAAGATCCCACCATTGCTTAGTATGAAAAAGCATTTGATTCAGTAGAGCAAAATGCCATCTTAAGAATTCTCCTCCTACAAGGCAGTTCTCTTACAGATGTCAAAATCATATAAGGTCACCTGAAAGATATAACAGAGATAACCTTATGTGATGAGTATCTAATTACTTGTATCCAGTGAAACATAAAATGGAGAGCCATGTGCTTGCCAAAGAGGTTCACACTGTCATGGAGGAGATCCAACAGAGTCCAAAATTTCTTCTCAATGGTGACATTTTCCAGATGTTCCTGTTCATGGACATCATTGTGCTGACTGCATTGAGCCCTGGAACACTACAAAGCCTCATAAATGAGATCCACTATCACTCAAATGATTTTAACTTAATTGTCCACACAGGAAAAACCAAGTAGATGATGAATGCCTATTGTCCAAACTCTAATATACAGTTGAATGGACAAGCCATAGAGCACATCGATCAGCAATATATCTTGGTAAGACACAACACATGGAACCAGCTGGACCCAGAATTGAAGAGGAGGAGGAGAGGCCTTTGGGAAATTGCTAAATTCTTTGACCCCAAACTTCTCTATGAAGCAAAGGCCTATTTTATTAACACAAGTATCCTTCCAGTGCTGTTGTGTGGTGGAGAATCGTATCAATAACAACTGTGGGGGGCTGAATGGTGAGTGTGATCAGCCTGTGACACATGCCCAATAAGGAATTATTCTGGGAAATGATATAAAGACAAAAGAAATATAAGATTGAAAAGGAAGATGGGCCGGTCATTTGGTATGAGTGAGACAGAACAAGAGGAGAACTCATATGTTCTCTTGGTATCAAGTGAACATGGGGAAGGACCCCACAAGTTGGGTAAACTCCCTGTGTGGTACTTATAGGAGAACACGGACAAGAGTCTCACTGAATCTCAGTACATCAAGGAGAGTAAGATATTGCTGTTATTGTAGTAGTAGTAGTAACAGTAGTAGTAGTAGTAGTAGTAGTAGTAGTAGTAATAGTAGTAGTAGTAGTAGTAGTAGTGGTAGTAGTGGTTGTGGTTTTGTTGTGGTTGTTGATTATTTTTGGAGAAGAACAATGATGATGGAAGAAGATTGGAAAAGTAGGGAAGGGCCAGGTTATAAAGTTTTTGGAAACCAAAGGGAGGATTTTATATTTGATCTTAGAGGTTTGCTGAGTAGGGATGTCTAAACAAGATTTGCACCTTGGAATGAAGTGATTTGAGATAGAGAGACCAACCAGCAGGCTATTGAAACAGTCTAGGCATGAGGTGATGGGGGTGAAACCAGAGTGGTGGCAGGGTCAGTAGAAGAAAGAAAACATTAATGAGAAATGTTATGAAAGATACAGTTGACATGATTTGGTAAGTGATTGTGGGAAGTGAGAGCTGAGGAGCTGAGAATGACACCTAGGTTGTGATCCTGAGTGACTGGGAGGATAGTGGTGCCCTTCCCAGTAGTAATAGGGAAATTCAAAAGGGGAGAGAATTTGTTGAGGAAGATAATGAGTTCAGTTTTGCACATGACAACTGAAAGATATTTATAGGACATCCAGTTTGAGATGTCCAATAGGCAGCTGGAGATGAGACACTGGAGGTCAAGAGAGAAGGTAGAGCTGGATAAATAGATCTAAAAACCATTATCATAGAGATGTTAATTCAATCTGTGGAAGCTGATGGGATCACCAAGTGAATAGTATAAAGAGAGAAGACAAGAGGGAGCTTTAGGGCTTAGCCAAGTGTGAATCGGGTGTATATGAGTGCTCTCCTTCCCATCTCCACCTTTTGCTCTTGCTCAGGGGAACAAAGATGAAAGCATGGCTTCTTTTGCTACTGAAAGAGGTGTGACTGCCCTTTGGATCCACGCACCATCCCTGTGACAGCTGGGACCATAATGCTTTTCTCGCTTTCTTTCCTCACTATTAATTAATGATAATCATTAATTATAATTTAGTTTATTCCTCACTACTACTCCCTATATCTGTCATCACATTAGAATCTAAGTTCTTTTTAGGGTAGGAACAGTCTCATTTTTTTTCTCTTAGTATCTCCAAGGACCAGGGAAGTACTTGGCAAATAGTATGTACTTAACAAATAAATAAAATTGACAGAAAGGAATGATTGATTGGTAGAGGTTTGTTGACTTGAACTGACTGCTAATGGCTACTGTCTCAATGTTCCTGGCCATGAAGAATGTCCCCTGGCAAGCCATTTGTGACTGTTGTAATGACCCTTCAAGCATAGCTCTTTAACATACTAGAAGATGGTGAGGATTTATGGGAGATCTTCAGAAGGGATAATCAAGCTGTTCCTCAGTACACCACCCTCGCGGGCTATGCTAAATAAAAGTGAGCTCAAGCACTTTCAGTGCATTTAAAGGACAGTTTGGAGAAGAGGGTCTATCCATGTCTCTCCTTCCACCCTGGACCTTGATCTTTCTGTGTCTCAAGAGTTTGGGGAAGATGAAGCCATGAAGTGACAGGTACACTTCAATAGTTGGCAAGATCTGAGTGCTGTTCCTTGTCATGGCCACTCCTTTCATGTCTTTGTATCATGTGACCCTCTAGGTCCTCAAGTGCAGCCCTCTGGCTGAATCTCAACTTCACGGAACAAATCCCCTTTAGGTCCTCAAGGGTGGTCCTTTGACCGAATCCAAACTTCCCAGAACAAATCCCCTCTAGGTCCTCAAGGGCAGCCCTTGCACCGAATCCCAACTTCACAGAACAAATCCTCTCTAGGTCCTCAAGTGTGGCCCTGTAACTGAATCCAAACACCATAGAACAAATCCCCTTTAAAGAAGGACTTGTTCTGTAAACCTCGAACTCCGTCAAAAGTCATACCCATCCCCACTTTAAGATTCTTGAAGGCTATTTCTCTAGAACACCTCCAAGTTCAGGCCTTCTGTCCAAGGACCAACCTAGTCAAGCACAGAGTGGTTCGTCATCAGTTGGCTGCTAGATAATAATTGTTTTTAGCTACAGTGGCATGCAGGAGCTTCTGAAGGTTAAATGAAATCATGGTCTGAAGTTGTTACTCACCACATTCACCCTCGGTGATCCATGATGTCCATGGAGAATACAGGGCATTACTGTGTATACAAAGTTAGACCTCAGTGGGGTGTGTGACCTGCTAAGCAATATTTGTGAAGATGTATGGCAAATGCCCTTTCACACCATCTGGGGGCATACCCCTATCCAGGCATCTGAACCTATCTTTCTCACTCAAAATGCCTCTGCTGATTTCAACATGTAGCGAGCAAAATTTTGGCAGACCTGACTCCAAATATATAGTAGCTTATCTCACTGACATTTTAATTTTTTCCCCAGGGCTTACCCAACGCATGCAAGAGACAGGGGACATTCTTTGTAGCAGCTGCTGGTCCATGGCCTCTGCTTCAAGGTCACAAGATTAATTTCACAGTCTTGTCTTTTCTTGGATGTATGTTGGAATCCAAAGGCCTGGCATGGCCCTTGTTACTTAATAACCATGTAATAACAATCAGTATGTAACAGATCGTTGAGGGCATGCTCTTAACTGCATTATTGGTGACTCATATGGGTCAATGATGTATAACATTGTGTGCCAGGATACCAGCAGTGCCTCCATACCATGTGACCTGGGAGAATGCTGTGGGTCCTAGTGCAGCCCTTTCCATTACCACCTTTTACCTATGGCATAGGGCACAGATTGACTGTGAAGCAACATGGTTCAGTAGAAAGACTGCCAAATTTGATATCAACCAACATGGCTTCAAACCTTGATCTTCTTGTGTGACTTTGGACAAATTTCTTAACTATTCTGGGCCTTGGCTTCCTTTTTTGTACAGCTGGGGGTTGGAGAGTGTAAGTGGAGAGATGCAAATTTCTGATTTGTTCTGGGAAGTTTGGATTCAGCCAAAGGGCCGCACTTGATGACCTAGAGAAGCACGTGTGGCCTTGAGACCACAGGTTCCCCACCCATGGACAAGTCTCTCTCAGCTTCACTTTCCTCACCTGTGAAATGGATGTGATAGTACCTACCTCACAGAGTTGTTGGGAGAGATATTCATCATGAGTATTAAATGGATTGTCCTTTGAGTCAGCACTGATATGCTGAAGTGTTAAGGATGTTACCTGTAGCTGTAGATCACTTCTTCAAACCATGCCCCAGGTTGGCACTGGCCCCAGATAGCCTCATTTTTAAAAAAAAGAAATTGTCTGCAATATATGTCAGACCATGGACGTGTTTTTGATCTGGCTGGCAAAAGCTACTATGTGTGGAGATCTTAACTGCATTGATATACTCCCCTGGAGCCAGTGGACAGGGAAAGCAGGGAACAGGAGACCATTTCAATGATCAGTTCACTTCACATGTGCAGCAAGAATAGGCCTTCTATCTGCCCATGGCCAAGTGTACAAAGAACCAGAAAATCAGAGTCTTAGAACCGAGAAGTTTAGATAATTTTCTGTTTTAAGCCGTTTTTACTTATGTTAAGCCAATATATGCCTCCCTTTAATTGTATAGGTTCATGGGACTTGGAGCTGTAAAAGAGGCCTTAGCAATGCCCTAATGTGGTCCCTGCCTTTTACGAATAAGGCCACTCTGGTCCAGAGAAGGACAGTTGCTTGTTTAATATTGTATGAGTAATAAATGGTAGAGCCAGAATCTGAAGCTAGTGTCTTTGACTCTAAGCCCAGGATTCTTCCCATTACAACATGCTTCCTCTATAGCTGCTCTTTGCTCTTGGCCCAAATGCAAATCTTCCATAGAACATTCCTTCTATTTAAAGGATTCCTTCATATTTGAAGACTACTCTCATATTGTCCCCAATTTTCTTTTCCCCATTTGAACATCCTGTTTCCTCATCTGACTCTCAAGTGGTGTAGTTTGGAGTGCTTTCACCATTCTGCTCATTGTTGTTTTTGTTATTTTTTTTTTGTTCAGTCATTTTTCAGTTGTGTCTGACTCTTCATGACCCCGTTTGGAGTTTTGTTGGCAAAGATACTGGAGTGGTTTGTCATTTATTTCTCTACTATTCTGGTCAGTCTTCTCTCAAAAATGGACGTAATACTCCAAACAGTGCCTAGGTTTGGCAAAGTACAACAGGACCACCAACTCTCTCTGTTCTGGACACCATGCCTCTCTTAATGAAGCCTAAGATCATGTAAATTTTCTTGACTGACCCATCACACTGTTGACTCAAGTACTCCAATGGATGTATGAACTCTTCAATGTGGATGTTTCCTCCAAAGGTTTGGATTTCAACCCACCTACACTGGTTCATTCTTTGAATCTCTTATCTTCCATGAATATCCTAATGGAACACAAAGACTGTCCGTTAATTGGTTCTCACTCTTGCCATGTCACTAGCTTCATACATTTCTTTAATCAAATCTTTCTTTGCAGTTGTTTAAATAATGTGCTGCGGCCTTCTGATACCCACTATGTGCTGATACCTACTGTGTGCCTTGGATGTATGTTAGTATAAAATGTTTGTGGTGCCCTCCCCCCAAATTTGACACCCTTTTAGTACTCATTTTTCATTCTTCTAAAAATATTTTGATTTTTTGTTCTTTAGAAACCATAGAGTTTGATGACTCCCAGCTACAAACAACACTGGCATCATAGCTGCTTAAAAAAAAAAAAAAGATGAACCTTTGTTTTAGCAGAAAGTTTGGGTCATCCGAAGAGCTTTATAACTACTCAAAGGTGTTCCAATCTGCACCCCTCTTCCTATTTAACTGTGGACCCAGCTCACTGTCTATTTTCAGAGTCTGACCAAAACATATCTATACCTATAGATAGATATGGAGTATATATAATACATGTGTATTTAGATAGATAGATGATGGATGGACCAATAGATAAGCAACAAGGTAGGCTAGTGGATAAGAATGCTGGAACTGATGTCAGGAAGACCTGAGTTCAAGCTCTACTTCAGACACCTCAGAAGCTGTGTGACCTTGGAGATGTCAATTAATCTCTCTCAGACTCAGTTTCTTCATTTGTAAACTGGGGATAATAATAGCACCTATCTCCATACTTGGGAGATTCTGAGATTTGAATCAGAGTATCTGACTAGGAAATACTAGTTTTGATGAGCAGCCTCGTGGATTTCTTAGAATTTGTTATGAGGGTCAAATAAGATAAGGTATCCAGCATTCCACAGCCCTCAAGTGTTATATGAACCCAACTCATTGTTGTGTTTGTCCTTCATTTTCAGTCATCAGGGAAATGATGCCATGACTTGCAGTTGATGTGTATTTGAGTGAGGGAGGGCTGTGCGAGGTCACCAGCCTCACTTTCTCCTCCATAGCCATCTGGGTCCAGTGGCCAGATATTCATCAAGATAACTGGAGATGGCTCAGAATGCCATGGGAGACCCTGGCTCTTTTAGGCTAAAGCCTTTTCATGCACTAACTTAGAGTGAGGTAACGCCCATTCAGTGAATAGGTCTCTTTAAGAAATGAGTCAAGGGATGGCCCCTTTAATTAGAAAAAAGAAAAAAAATATCAAGCTGGGAGGGGAAGACCCTCAGGGTTGCTGTTCCAATTTTATAGGTGAAGGAACTCCTTAAGTTTCCATCTATATGCATGTCCTAATCTATTCCTTCCCTTGGTTTTTATCATGTTGTTGGACCCAGCTCTTTGGAGTGGTTATGGATATTGTCAAGGAGGCTCTGAAGCAGTTTCAGGGCTTGAGGAGATCAGCACACCATCCATGAGGCCATTCAGATGTGAGAACATCTGGAGCATCTCACCATCCACAGGGAATTCCTCTCCTATTTGGCATCTCTCCTGGATCCCCTCCTTGACAGTAGCCCAATATTAATGATCAAAAGGTCACTAAACAGGGCTCCTTCACTCTGGTTATATCTTTGAACAGATCTTTTCTCATAATGGATGTACAGGGTGGAGGGGAGAACCTTGGTGGAGGAAAGCCTTCAAGATGTCATTTTTATCTATTGAATCAAATGCTTTTTTGTAGTCAATCAATAAGCCTAGAGAGGTGAATTGCCTACTATCATTTGTTGCATTGGCATTCTTGCTCCTAGCTTTGTGCTACTTTTGATCCATATTCTCAGATGGGTAGTCTGAATGTACGAAGGTGGCTAATTCAGAAATCATGTCCACATTGATCCCTGTTGATTAAAGTATAACTAATTTCATTTGTTTCTACTGTCCAGCATTTTCAAAGGATTTTCTCTGAGCATTAATGCTGAATAGGCACAAGCTTTCTGTGAAATTCAATACAACAAGCATTCATTATAGACCCACTGGATCAACTAGGCACAATGCCAGATATTGGGGATGCCAGGATAAAAAATAAAACAGTATTTACCTTCAAGGAGCTTACATTCTCTTGGGGACCAAGAGAAAGGGAAGAACAACATGGACATAGAAAATGAAATACAAAATAGATATGAAAAGTGATTTCTGGGGGAAGGGCACTAGCAATTGGGAGGGAATCCTTAAATGAGGAGGAGTTAAGTAAGCTAATTTGGATGGAATGTCAAGTAAGGAGAATAATGGGCAATAAGCCTGGCAAAGAAGACTGGACTCAGATTGTGAAGGGCTTTAAAAGCCAGAAGTGTTTGAGGTGGTATTTTATCTAAGAGGTAAGAAGGGAGCCATGGGAATTTCTTGAGCAGGGGAGTAACATGGGCAGATGTGTTCCTTAGGAATATTGATTTGGTAGTTATGTGGGGTATTGGATTGACCAAGGGAGTAATTTATGGCAGAGAGACCAATCAAGAGGCTTTTACAGTGGTCCGGGTTAGAAGCAATGAGGGTCTGGACTAGGGTGGGGGCTGTGGGGGTGGGGAGAACAGGATGGATTCAAGATCTCTTTTGGAGACAAAATCACCAATACTGGGCAACTGTTCAAATGTGGGGAGTGAGAGGGAAGGAAGAGTCAAGGATGACTGCTAGTTTATGAACTTGAATGCCTTGGGTTGCACTATTGGAGATATTGACTAGGTGACTGGAAATATTATAATCTACAAGTTTTTCTCATTCCTCACTTATCTTACCCATCTTTTGCATCTTATCCCTCCTCTCTACTCTTGTAGTTAAGAGTCCTATCACCTCCTACTCATACACCAGAACACAAATGGGGAATAGGAGAAAAGAAACAAAAATGTATCATAAACTTAAATATTGGAACTTAAATACAAAGTTAGAAAGAAAAAAAAGCATCTTGTGAGCATAGCAGAACATAACAGAGGATTCGTAATATATAATAATAAATTTTCATTTCAAGAAAGCCTATATGATGAATAATACACATTGTGTTGAGAATTGCCCATCTTTTATTTTCTTCCTTGTGAGTTTTCTTTTGTTCTCTGCTGTGTGCATTTTCTTACTTTGTTCTTTTTTTTTACCTCCCCAAACCCCCCCCCCAGAAGACTACAATAAAGTTTAGATATGTTTCCCTATAGCTATAAATATATACATATCCTCCCCCACCCCCCAGAAGGTCATAATAGAGTTTAGATATATTTCTCCATAGCTATAAATATATACGTACTCTCCCCTACCCCCTGAAGGCTACAATAAAGTTAAGATATATTTCTCCATAGCTATAGATACATACATACACATGTACATATATGCATACATATGTAGACATATACTTTCCCAAACCTATTCTACTCCTGATCTTTGTTTTTATGTATGTGCATATATCTTGTTTCCTATCCCTCCTGCCTCCTTTACTTCTACCCACTACCTTGCCCTCCTATGACTTGGCTACTTCCCTCCAAGGATCCCTCCCCTGCCCTCCCATTCCCATAAATCTAAATACCCTTCTATGCCTCTATTTTACCTATGCCCTCACCATCCCCTCTAAAGATCCCTTCCTTGTCCTCTCCCCCCTCCCTATGCCCCTACTATTTTAGTTCTTCTGGATTTAGAAGACTTTCATACTCTTCTAAATGTATATATATGTGTGTGTGTGTGTGTGTGTGTGTGTGTGTGTGTGTGTATGTGTGTGTGTGTGTATATGCATTGTTTCCTCTTAAATCCATTCCCAATGAAAGTAGGTTACCAGAACTACCAGCCCTCCTCCTCCATCTAATTCCTCTGTATAAATTCTTCCTCTTGCACCTCATTTGTATAAAATAATTACTCTTTTAAGTTGTTCCTAACTGGTTTCACTTTTTAAGTTCCTATCATACTCAGGTTTACCCCAGTCTTTCTTATGAACTACCCAATTATTGATAGGAATCTTAGACATACATTTTACATATATAAAAAGTAAACAGTCTGTCCTTATGTATTCCTTATAATCAGTCTTTGTTACATACCTTACATTTCTCTTGATCCTTGTAGGTTGAATCGTCTATTAAGTTCAGGATTCTTTTAAACAAAGTTTTGGAAGTCTGAGAGTTTATCCAATGTCCATTTTTTTCTTTCAAGACAATGTTTAACTGTCAGGGTTCTCTGTCAGAGTACCCTAACTTGCCTGCAGGGGAGCTGGTTACTTACCTCACTCAAGTAGGCGCTAGCGCATTTTAAGAACAGAAGAGTCACGGCTCGGAGATGCAAGCAGAGAAAGTTTATTGAGTCCTCTCCATGGGGAAGCCTTACAGCCAGATCTTAAGGCTGACTTCAAACTACCCCCAAGGCTTAAGCCTTATATATATCCCAGATCCACATATCACATGTGACAGAACCCAGCTGAACAGAATTGTGAGAGGGGGGGTGCAATCACAAGGGCATGAAGGGTGTGGAGACACTAATCTGGAACACCTGGTAACCTACATGTGGGAGAACCTTGAGTAATGCTCTGAACTCCATGTGACTCAGCTTGTTCCAGAGCCTCGACACTTCCCTGTACCTCAACACAACCACTTGCAGCCTGCACATATTTCCTAACCCTCATACAGCCCCTTTTTTGTTTGTGCATCATGCTCACGCTGGAGTGTGATCTGGGGTTTGAGTAGACTCAAGGACTTTTGTAACATATTAACAGCACATCTAATACCCATGGGAATACAGAACAGCAAAGCAAGAAAGCAAAAGGCGAGTATTCCTAGACCAGCAATCAATTTCCAACCCCAGGCCCACCATGACACATTCTTCAATCTGTTTATCAAATCAGCCACAATATCTTGGGGGGACAAGTCCTCATGGTTGGCAAATGGCAGAACCTCCTCTGCACCCTGGACAAGGTGAGTCACATTATACTGAGAAACAGGGCATGGTGGAACGGGAGGTTGAAAGTATGTCCCTGGACAGGAGTCATTGTTATGAGGCTGGTTATATTGACAAGCCTTGCTTCCAAGAGACAGCATAATTAGCGAGAAACACAGCCATTGCATGGTCTTAGCTCAGCCTCTCCTTTGCCTCGGTCATCTCTTGGGTCTCCTTCTCTTCCTCTGCTTCCTTTTGTTGCTGCTGTGGGATGACCCGGACCCTTCAGACAGGATACCAGCCTGGCCCATGTTCTGTGGAGACATAAACATACCCTTCTCCCCTTATGGTTGTTTCATAAGGGCCCATCCACACTTCTCCTTCCTGGACCATAGCTTGTTCCCCTGTTCCAGCCTTAAGTGGGGGGGGGGCGGGGGACGGGGGAGGGGAACACATAGCTGTCCTCTCTGGCACAAAAGATGTCTCATAGCCAGTGTCATTTCTGAATTTTTTGTGAAAGTCAGGTAATTGAATGTGCATAGTGCCAGATCTATAGGTTTCTGTCTGATGGGGCCCCTTTTTTGTTTAGCAAGAATCACCTTCAGTGTGCTGTTAGCACATTCAGTATAGCTTGGCCTGTAGGGTTATAAGGGAAGCCTATGACATGAGTTATGCCCCATTCCTGACAAAAATGCTGAAACTCCTGATGGAGTTTTAAAATAAACAAGTTCCCCTCTCAGACTGAACGACCTTGCCTCTAGAGATAGTTTCCATGGGCTTTTGGCAGTTTTACAACCCAGGAATAACTGAAAAGGACTTTAAGGAGGGGCTGGTGGTGATGCCCCTGCTTTGTCAAAATCCCATACATGGAGGAGGAATGGTCTGAATAGACAGAATTAATCCAAATAAAGTTTTCACTTAATCTCCTCCTTTCTACTTACAGCAATCAACTAACAACTGTAGGTTTTATTGTCAAAATAGTAAAGTAATTTTGATAATAATTTCCATAAGTGATAGCCAAATGGTTTTAGATATAACTTCCTTTTTTAACTATAGGTAAAGGTGTAAATACCTGGTTTTCTATGGGGCTCATACAAAATGCAAGTGACCTGTTTTTAAACAAATTCTACATCTTTTGATTCCAACAAAACTCCACCCAAAATTTTTCTGATAAAACACTACTTCTGGCTTACAATGATTCCCTAATCTTCACTACACTTAAATTTTTCTATAGTTAGGAAAAATTACAGGGACACCAATTTCATTTCCAAATCATTAGTTGCAAAAGCTACTAACAAAAATTTAGGATTTTCTCCTCTCTTCACAGCTGTAGAGTTTTATTGTGGATTTAGAGTTTCAAATGGAGAGGTTCATTTGTTCATCTACACAAGGTATGGGCTTCAGGGTGCCTCAGGGCTTTTGCTAGTGGGATCCTTGTTAGATCTACCATGAACTTAAATTCCCTATTGTTTTTGCAGCACTTTCTCTCTTAATCTGCTAATTTTACCTTGTACTTCAGTGCTATGTTTATTCCTAAAAATTTCTTAGAGTAAAATGCTCTCAACCCCCTGAGGGAGTGGAACTTCTGAAAAAATTTTCAGAGGCACACCAAGTTCCACTTCCCCCAAACTGGGAAACTTGAAGCTCTCACCTTTCAAATGTTTCTTTACCAGATTTTAGCAAAATTCCCATTTGCCTAAATGCCAATTAGCATAATAAATTCTAACTTATCTTAGCACAAGGTTATGAATGGTATTAATTTACTTTTTCACATTTCCCCCCAAATGACCAGAATAAGTTCAAATTGATACACAAGATTTTTTTCTCTAATAGGTGAGGCAGAAAATGGTTAATTACTTATTTGTTTATCTTTTCAATCTAAGGGAAAAATTCCCATATTATTTCTTATCACCTTTTCCTCACTCCACTTGGCCAGAGTAGAATGAAGGGAAGGGGATTTTTAAACCTTTGAAAATCTCCGAACTTCTGTTCACACTTTTCTGAAAAAATGACAAATGACTCTCACACACTCGCACACATAAAGACATAAAGACAAAACAGACAGACACAAACAACAGAATGGATCCAAAAGCTTCACATAGAATTTATAGGAGATCTCCTGAAAAAATTTTAGGTTGCTAGCTCTCCAGATAGTAAAAGAAGCCAGGTGAAACTTACTTGATAATATTAGAAACAGCTGTATCACCTCAAAGTGTTTGAGCCACTTCTGGCACTCTTGGTTCTGATGCTAAACATATCATTAATGTATTCCACAGAAAAACAGTAGAAATTAGGAAATGCTGGAGTCCCTCCTCCTCCCACAACAACTGCAATTGTGAAATATATGCCAAGGTGACTCCCCCCATCCAAGCCACTAGGGTCTCAGTTGGCAGAGACTCCCAGTCAGGAGGCCCCATCTCCTCATTGGTGATTGGTACCTCAGCCCATAGCTACTTGCATAATCTATTGTGGGACCCACAAGGGGCCCCTCCAGGGGTTTCCTCGAGCCTGCATTCCAGTTTTTCATTTTAGTTTTTCTGCATTGTGAAGCAAAGTGACCTGGCTTGCCACAATGGAAGCACTCACCTACCCCTTGAGTTCCATCCTTTCATTTAGTTCCTTCTCCACACTGCGCAGGCAGGTGCCCCTTCTTCCCACAATTAAAGCAAGCCCAATCCTCAAACACCCGCAAGCCTTTATGCAAAGCGGCCTCAAATTTCCCTACAGGTTTTTCAGGACTGTGGAAGACAAATTTCAAAACATTCCACAAGATGAAATCTTTGTCCAATAACAAACCTGGAGAGTCCCTATCATAACTACTCATTTGCTCCCCCACTATTCCCCATTTATCCTTGTCCAAGCCGGTATTATGCAGCCATGGAGAGACCTGTAAGATGTTTTTAACAAATTTATGTGCCCTTTTGGGGGCACTTTTCAAGCCTTGCTTTTTAACAAGCATCTCAACCTGTTTAGCATACACCTCTAAATCCTGAGCCCCCATTACTATATCCCCCATCCTGGGCTTCTGGGCCAAGTCCTGCAGCGACTACTCCCAGGCTCTTCTGTCCTCTCAGAGAGTCCTCTCTGCCGGCTTCCCCATCTTCCCTGCTCCTTTTTCTGTCCCACATTCGGGTGCCATGTCTGTCAGGGTTCTCTGTCAGAGTACCCTAACTTGCCTGCAGGGGAGCCAGTTACTTACCTCACTCAAGTAGGCACTAGCTCATTTTAAGAACAGAAGAGTCACAGTTCAGAGGTGCAAGCAGAGAAAGTTTATTGAATCTTCTCCATGGGGAAGCCTTATAGCCAGATCTTAAGGCTGACTTCAAACTACCCCCAAGGCTTAAGTCTTATTTATACCCCAGATCCACATATCACATGCTGAACAGATTTATGAGAGGGGAGGTACAATCATAAGGGCATGAAGGCCCCAGGGTGTGGAGACACTAATCTGGAACACCTGGCAACCTACACGTGGGAGAACCTTGAGCAATGCTCTGAACTCCACGTGACCCAGCTTGTTCCAGCGCCTCGACACTTCCCTGTGCCTTAACACAAATGTTTGCAGCCTGCATGTATTTCTTAACCCTCACATTTAACTTTGCAGGGTATGATATTTTTGGCTGGAGTCCCAGTTCTTTTGTTCTTCAATACGTTGTGTTCCAAGACCTGCAGTCCTTTAATGCCTCTGCTGCTAGGTCTTGTATAATTCTAATCGTGGCACCATCCTATTTAAATTGTTTTAATCTTGATGCTTTTAATATTTTTTCCTTGAGGTGGGGGTTTCAGAATTTGATTGTAATATTCCTATGAGTTTTCCTCATAGGATCTCTATTAAGTGGTGATCTATGAATTTTTTCTATTTCTACTTTCTCTCCTTGTTCTAATGCTTCAGGACAATTTCCTTTAATTATTTCTTGTATTATTGTATCAAGATTCCTTTTTAACATAACTTTCAGTTAGCCCAATTATTTTTGTATTTTCTCTTCTTGATCTTTTCTCCAAATCTGTTGTTTTTCTTATAAGATGTTTCACTTTCTCTCCTATTTTTTCATTATTCATGTTTTGGTTAATTATTTCTTGATCTCTTATAATTTTACTGGCTTCCCTTTGTCCAATTCTAATTTTCAAGGTGTCATTTTCTTCCCTAAGATTCTGGATCTCTTTTTCTAGTTGGTTGACTTCCCTTCATACCCTTCTTGTTTTTTTTGGATTATTCTTATTTTCTATTTTAGTTTTTCCTTCATCTCTGTCATTTGATTTTTAAAGTCTTTTTGAAGACCTTCTATGAATTCTTTTTGGGTAGGTGACTATCTAACGTTACTCTTTTGGGGTTTCTTTACTTCAGTATCCTCCTCTGAAGAAGAACTCTGGTCATCTCTATTCCCATAATAATTTCCTATGGTTGGATTCTTTCTCTTTTGCCTGTGCATTTTTTGTGGTGATAGCCTAATTATTCATAATCACCTCTTGCCCTGGAGTATGGGAAACGGGGCCTCTTGCCTCAGATCTTAAGTTCTCCCTCTAGCCTGAAACCAAAGTCAAACCTCCAGGCTCCTATAAGTGCCCACAGCCAGGGGTTTCTGCCCCACTGCTCCTGCACTCACAGGGCGGGCAGGTGGGCATGTGCTGGTTCCTTCTCTCCCTTGGTGCTCTTCACAGCACAGATGGCTCTGGCCTTCCTTGCTAGCAGAAGTTCCCTCAATCTTCCCCTGCTCAGATACCCAACTCCCCTCACTATCCCAGGTAAAAGCTCCCTTGGCTGGGGTCTCTGCAGCCTCTCAAACCAACTAACCCCAGGACTTGACACTTGTTTAAGAGGAGTGGCTGCTTCATGTTAAAACAGAACCAAGCCTGGAGGTGTTTACTCTTCACAGAGACCAAACCTCATCACGGGATTTTTCTTCTGATCTCCTCTAATTGTCCCAGGAAGACCCTGGTCAGGCCCCTGTTCTTATTTATCTCCATCCACACTTTATTTGCCCTAATGTAATATTTTACCTCCTTTGTCGGGGAAAACTTTGAAAGCTTGGATTTTTCTGACCTACACCGCCATCTTCCCAGAGTTCTCTCCCCTTCCTGTTTATCCTATTGCAATGGCTTCCTAATTGGTCTCCCTCCCGGAAGTGTCTCCCCACTTCAGCTTCACACAGCTGCCAAAGGGATTTTCTTTAAGCACCACTCAGATCAGGTGACTCCATTGTGTCACCGACTCCAGGATCCCCCTGGCTTTTAAAGCCCTTCACAATTTGCCTCCAGCCTCTCTTTCCAGCCTGTTATATGTCACCCTCCTCCCCAAACTCAACTGTTTGGATGAATTGGCATCGCCTTTTTCATGAAACCTTTCCTGAGTCCCCCCCAACTGCTAGCTCTCTCCTCCCTTAACTCCCTGGTACTTTCTAAATAGTTTTGATTTTTTAAAAATTTTTTTGGAGGGGGGAAGGCAGGGCAATCGGGGTTAAGTGACTTGCCCAAGGTCACACAGCTAATAAGTGTGTCAAGTGTCTAAGGTCAAATTCGAACTCAGATCCTCCTGTCTCCAGGGCCACTACTCTATTCACTGTGTCACCTCACTGCCCCCTCTACCTGGTATTTTCAAAAAGTTGATTCTGTATATACTTAGATATGAACATATATTCTCCCTGGATAGAGTATAAGATCCTTGATAGCAGAGACTTTTGTCTTTGCATCTGCAGTGATTTGCCCAATGTCTGGTGACACACACACACATGTACACACACATACACACACATACACACACATACATGCATATGCACACACATACAGATAGACACATACACACAATACACATATACATACTCATATACACACACACATACACACAGTGTTCAATAAATCCTTATTGATTGATTATTCTTTCCAGCAGATTTTTCACTGCCCTTACAAGTTCCCAGATTTGCATTGAATTCACAGAATATAAAATTAAGCATGGGCCGCTTAATTTAGAGGGCTGATGCATGGGCAATCATTATTTTGCTGATGGTCTTTTTGCAAATCCTATAAGTATTGAAACATGAGATGACCAAACAGTCAATAGTTTGGGCCCTTTCTTTGTGCCCTTCCCTATGAGGCTTGCACAGGACCCTTTGCTCCCACCCCTAGGGCAGTTTAGATTCACATTCATCTATTGCTATTCTTTGGGGCCCGTCCAAGGGTGGGGAACATTTAAAGGGTTGCTATTAAAATTGGCAGCATCATCATCTGTTGGCCTTCTGCAATGCCTCTTTGAGGAATGGAGGTGACCTGGGTTCCTAAAGGTGATGGAAGTGAATCTGCTCCAGCAGCTCCTACCAAGCCAGAAGAGGTAGCAAAGGACTGTGGTCAGAGTACTAGATTTCAAGTCAGAGGACCTGGGTTGGAACCTCAGCTTTGCTCTTTACTCCCTATGGGACTTTCCAGCCTTGGGTCATAGTCCTTCTAAAAAATAAAGTGGTTGGGCTAGAATGCCTGTCAAGTCCCTTTTAGCTGACTTTAGGCAAGTCCCTCCATTCCATTGTGCCTCAGTTTCCTCATCTGTCCAATGAAGCCTGCTTTCCTGAGTGGTGACCGCCTCTCCCAGACCACTATGTCAGAAAAAGCCCCATCTCTACTTTACTTTACTCTCAACTCCCTGGCCTTCTTCTCTTCTTCCTTGACTCCCTAATTCTGACTCTATTTATTTTTGTCATTCTTGGATGAAGTGTGACAACCTATTCCTCTGTGAATCTTACCATTCCTGTAACCTTCTAGACCAAATGTCCCTCTCTGGCTCCTATTCCATTAGCTTGTAAGCTCTTCAAGTACATAGGTTCTCTTTGCTTTTTGTATTTCTAAACATATGTGCTTCACCCATAATTAATGAATTCTTTCTCATTCATTCATTCATTCATTCATGAGGAGGTTGGATCAGATGATCTCTAAGGTGTCTTCTGCCTCTAGATCTATACTCCCTTGATAAACAATAGAGGCTTCAAACATTGGCCCATTCATGGGTTTTCATTTTAGGACCAACATAACGAAGGTTGCAGAGTCCACTCTGGGAATGATTTTTTGAGGAAGGGGCTGTGTCAGGGAGCAATTCATACTGAGGTAGGGAAGGACCAAGAACGAGAGAGCCCCCAAACTTGGGAATTCTGCCTCTCTGAAATTCTCAAGAAATAGTTGCTGTTCTGGGGATCATTCAAGTGGAGGTATCCTGGGTAATAATATCCCAGCAGGGTTGAAATCCAGCTCTTAGACAGATCTGCATCTTCCCTATCAACATACCCACCTCTCTCCCCTGAGTCAAGGATGGCTGTCACAGCCTGTCTCTGCCTCCCTCATCTCCTGGGGGTGGGAGAGGGGCAGGCAAGTGCCCCACTCCCATCAGGGTGGTCTGCTTTTATGTGCAGCTGGTTCTATATCCTGGGTGTCCAGAATCTTGGGTTCTGGGATGCCCTCCCCATCTCTTCCTCTCATCTAAATCCTGTGAAGTTTCAAGGCCCATCCCTCCTCTCCTTTGCTGGTCTCCAAGAAAAGTCCTAGGCAGGCCTATTTGAGTCCTAAGCCCCAGATTGACAAATGGAGTGGAAGTTGTGGATTCTTTTCAAGTCAGTTGTCTATCATTTTCACTACAGCAATGCTCCCCCCCGCCAAGGGTAACCAGAAGCCTCTGTGCATGTATGCTCTTTATCTAGGGGCCAAGAGATCTCTTTAGAAAGTGCCCCTGGTCGGAGAAATTTGTACACAATCACAGACACAATGTAAGTGTGATGACTAACTTCAATGGACTGGGCCCCTCTCAGCAATACAAGGTTATAGGACCACTCCAAAAGACTCAGGATTGAAGGAGATACCCACATCCAGAGAAGGAGATGCCGAGTCTGAGTGCAGATGGAAGCAAACTACTCGCTCTGTTTCTTTTTCTTGTTTTGTTCTGTTTCCTCTCTCCCACTGATCATTCCATCAGTTACAATCCTTCTTTACAACCTGACTAATGATTAATGGGAAGATATTTGTAGATCCTGTATCTGAGTGCATGCCGCCATGGTGGGGGGGGAAGAGAAAGAGGGGGAGAAAATCTGAAACTCAAGGGACTGTGGAACTGAATGTTGTAAACTAAAAGTAAATAAATAAAAAAAAGTGCCCCTGGTATAGGCTCAGCAGTGTTCTGGTTCTATAGCACAGATCTAAATCCACCCCACACCAACACACACACACACACACACACACATACACAAACACACATACAACTTCAGGGATTTGTGGTTTCAGTGGTGGGGAATGCCCTTTCTACCAACCTTTAGTCTTTGATGGTTGCTGTGGCCTAATTTTTCATCCTGGGACCAACTGGTAGGAAGCCACTCTGAACTGATGTAGTGAATAGGGTGCTGGAATTGGGAATCATGAAGCTTTGGGTTCAAATTCTGACTCACGCACCTGCTGTGTGACCTTGGACAAGTCACTTCACTTCTCTGAGCCTCAGGCATCTCATCTCAAAAATAAGGGGGTTGAAATTAAGATGATAGAGATGAAAATTATGGCAATGGAAAAGCCATGTGAGGCCCCTTCCAGCTCCAAATCTCTAGTCCCATGAACTCAGTTATGTTAATCCTTGGCCAATAGACATGAGGCCCATCACTAGGTACAGATTCCCTTGCAACTTGGTGAGCCCACCTACAGCTGCAGAATTGTTTAAAACGCCAAACCCTCCACGGCCTAGCATAGGGCTGAGCCCAGATGCTCCAATGGAAGAGTAGTGACTGAGCTGATAAGCAAAGGAATAAATGTAGAGGGTGGGGAGAACCCAGAGGTCTCTGGGTAATTGACTCTTGGCTGCACCTTCTATGTTGGGTGTTTTATTGGAAAGAAAATAATTCATAGGATGGCTCATGTCCTTGTTTATAAGGTTCTTATCAGCCAGTGTGGATTTGAGTACCTTAAGAATCAACAGTGGGACACAGAAACCAGGAAAACTATGTAATCTTGGACTGCATTAATGGCAGCATGTGGCGTCAGATCAAGGGAGGCCCCAGTACCCCACTGTCCTCAATCTTGGTCAGGCCACATGTGGAGGGTTGTTTTCAGTTTGGGGAAGCACATTTTAAGAAAGCAATTGATAGGCTTGAATAAGTCCGAAAGGAAACTTTCAGGATAAAAGGGATACTGAGAGACATTATAATGCAGTGGAATAAGTACAGTTATCCTTTCCATATTGTGAGGGTTAGGGGGTGTGGCATCCCCGCCATCTAGAAAATCCTCAAGGAAATTTTTGTTTCTCCCTCTGTACCGGGGAAGAAGTCTGAATTATTATATTAAAAGATAAAATACATTGATATTATACAACACTTATACATATATTTTATGCATTTCTGAGTTTCTAAACTTTTTCTGTGCCATCTGCTGGCCTTTACAATATCATCTTCAGCTTCCCCCAAACTACCTTGGACAAGTCTCTTCACTTTCCTGAGACTCAGTCTCCTCATCTGTAAAATAAGGAGGCCTCTGAGGACTCTTCCAGTACTTGGTCACTTTCCCTCCCTAGGCCGGTTTCCTCCTTCATAAACTGAGGTGGGACCCAATGATCTCTAATGGTGTCTGTCCCCATGAGATCTAGTCACCTGTGACTGTATTATTCATTGCAGTCTTCCTTATTAGCTGTTATGTGTTATCTTATTGTCTTTTCAGAATGCAAGCTCCATGAGGGTAGGAAGTCATTGTAGAGGGCCTCAGACCTATTACACACTTAACAATGTTTGTTCATTGATCCCCAAGCTGTCTCATCTCCCTCCTCTCTGTAGCCCTATCCCTAAGATTCTTGATGCTGGCGACAGGGACATTTCCTCCTGTTCATGACTCATCAACAGCTTTGGGAAGAGGATGGTACAGCCATCTCTAAGTGCTGATTGGTCAATTTTCAGTGTGAGTATTTAAACCTCAGAAATCAGCAAACATGACAAATTAAGGCTTGGTGGATTGTTTTGTTGATAGCCTAGACTTAAGGAAGTGATGGAGAAAATGGTAATGAAACTGAAAAGGGTGCCCTAGGCACAGTTTTTGGGAAACATCTACCAGCCCACCCTTGGGTTAGCACCATGGTCCTAAAATATTTAAAGTAGAATCTACAGATGTAAGGATCCGCTTTGCATTTGTGCCCCTGGAATGATTAGCTCAACTCAACCTTCTCAACATTTTGCAGCTGGTTTTCACTGACCTCATTCTTTCCCCTTCCATTACTCCTTATAGTATCAATCTGGCCCATGGGGCATGATGTGGGAATCCCTGGAGGGTGTAAGGGGTGGATTCTTGTTCCCAAGATGAGAGAACCCAGTTCTAGAACTCACAGGGGATGGTTGGGACTAGAATGCAGGAGGCTGAGGACTTTGAACACAGAAAGTCAGAGTTGAGATTTTAGAACAAAGAATGTTGAAGCCAGGAAGGTCCCTAAAACAGTGTCAAAGTGGAAGTTCTTACCCTTTCAGTGTGGGTAACTGAGCTCAGAAAGGGAAAACTAGCTGCCCCTATTTGCTCATGCAACCCAAGGTGGAACCAGGACTGAAATCACCCTTTCTTTGGTCTCTTCCTCATTGAGAGTCATAGGCACAAGATCAGGGCGCTAGGAATGGGTGGAAGCTGGGGGAGGGGGAGGGGCAGCAGGGTATAGTTACTATGCCATCCTGCCCACCCCTGCCTTGACTTTGAAAGGAATCACTTAAAAAAGCAGGGAAGAAGGGAAGAAGTGGGCACGGGATTCTATGAGCATCCTTTAGATTTCCCAGATTGGCCCTAGTAAAGGTTTCTAATCCTCCAAAGATACAGAAACCTTCATCTTGTGTTTGCACCTTGCCTTGTGTGTGAGATGAAAGAGTTTGGAGTCTAAGTCTGAGATCAGAAAAGGTCTTTTTTCTTTCTCATGAGAAAGGACCCCCTGGCCCAGTCGTTCAAATGGCATCTGCCAGGGAGAGAGCAACATGTGGATGCAATCCCATGGTTATATAACCTTCAAATGCAGAAACCCAACCCCCCAACTGGCCTTCACTCTCATTGGTGGGGAGGCTGGCCCACCACCTAAGCATGGGAACCTATCTCTGAGACACAGGACCCGGAAACAGGTGGGTGTCCAATGCAAGGCCAGGAAAGAAGTTTTATTCTTATTTGGCATATCTTGTGCTGAGGTGGCACTGGGGAGGGTCTCCATTGCTCGAAGTCCCAGATTCCTGTAAGGTCAGGTGACTTGTAAACTTAGGCCTAGTGGATGCTGAAGCCACTCTAGATTTAATTTTTCAGAATGGGGAAACTTCATTGCAAGTTATCCCTCACACTTGGGAAGGCATATGATATAGTTAGGAATGGGGGAAAGCGTCAGGTTGTCTCTACCACAAATCCTCAGAAGGCCTGATATTAAGGACAGCTAGATACCAAAGGTAGAAAGCCTCTTAGGGAGAGGGAGCAGACTAGGTGGGCCATTGGTTGGGCCTGTGGGTCAAAGATAAAAAGATATGAAGTCCACAGTCACCTTTCATGTGCTTAGGATCTTCTCCTCTCTGCTAAATACCCCAGGCTTTCCTTACCTAAACTGAATTTTTTAAAAAGACCATAAGAAACTCAACTGTACTGAGATGTCAACGACTGAAAATAAGAAAGCCTAGCAGTTTAAGGTCAGCAAAACTCTTTACAAATATTTCATTTAATCCTCACAATGACCCAGGAAGCTAGGTGCTATTATGATTACCATTTTATAGGTAAGGAAACTGAGGCAGTGATTTGCTAAATGTGTGAAGCTGGATTTGAACTGCCAGCTTCCAGACTTCAGGCCCAGCTGCCTGTGGAAACACCTTACATGTCAACCTGCAAAGGAGGCGGTATATTTACCAGGACAAACTCAGCTAACTATAAGGGTAGAATTCCAGCTACATGGGTCTTCTCTAAAACTTTGAAATTCTACCACATGGGTAACCTTCTCTGCATAAAGCTGGCCCTTGTTCCTGAGATCTCAAGTCAGTCCAGCCCTTTCATTTTACAGATGGGCAAATTGAGGCTTAGAGAGAGGAAGGGACCCTCTCTAGGGCTTTAAGTCTCAATAGGTGGTGGCAGAAGTGGCTTCACTCTGGTGAGTGGAGATTTCCCCAGGGAGTTAGGACAGGGATAGCTGGGAGCCTCCCTCTGAGACCTGGCCCTCCTGGGGGACCTGGCAGAACCCCTGCCTCCTCCCAGCCCCCAATGTCAGGGAAGTTACCGCTGTGTTCTTTTTCCTATTGGTTTACAAGACTCTTCAGTTTCCCAATGGAAAGTCATGAAGCTGGGCCAAGTTCCATCTAGGCCTTTCAACTCAGAGGTGGGCTCCCTCAGCCCTGGGCCTTTGATTATCCAAAGGTCCCAGGTCAGCCTCATAATGAAGTCAGAGCAGGAGGAATTTATAACCCCCTGAACAAAGAATGAAAAAAAAGTGAGAATGAAAAAAACATGAAAGGCCACTGGGCATCCTACCAGCTCTTGGCCTCCATGGACATAGCCAAGGAAAAGAGCTAATTGAAAAAACCTGAAGACATTTATCTGCAATTCTCGATCATTTTACGTTTAAACAAATTAACAACTGTGATAAGGGGCCATTAGACAATCTTCCCCAGGCCTCAATGTGGGGAATGGCTTGATGTCAAGTTGTCATTGGCCCGCAGGCCTGCTGAGGCTTTCCGGATCGAGGGACCAGACAGACAGAACTCAGGATGCTAGGTAGGCCGGCGGACCCCCAAGAAATCAACTTATGCAGAGTTTTTTTAAAATTTTTTTTTTATTGTATTTAGAGCAACAAAATATTCCAAGATTACAAAAGAACTAAACACTAGAGCTGGGACTGAGAGGCCCAGGGGAGTCTTTGTGAGAACTGAGGCCTCCCCAAAAGAAGTTTCAAAGCAAAATCAATTATTTCCATTCTCTTCCCCACCCCAACTCTCACATTTTTCAAACTTTTTTTTTTACAACAGAAATTCTTAATTCAGTAGATTATCCCCCGCCCCCTCAATCAAATTCAAACCCAGTATTCTCAGTTCATTCCCAAAGCTCCATTCTAGGGGTTGGCAGGAGGGTTCCAAATGGTGATACCCAAAGCAGGCTTTTGGGGGCCCAGGTGGGTTGTGGGACAGACAGGAAGGCCCTAGGGGCACTTCTCTGCAGGGCAGTTAGCACTCTGAGCTAGCATTTGCTTGTTTTTTTTAAGGGCCCTGAGGGTGGGGATAGCAGTCAGTTTGGGGGCCCAGAGGTTTACTCTTATTTCTGTATCTCCAGAAAAAGTTTCTTGTTTTCCTTTTTTGGGGAGTGGGGTGGGGTATTCCAGCCTTTGGAGGCCTCCATGAATACCAAAAGAGAGAAGCAAGGTTGAAACTGGCCTCCCTCCCCCCACTGAAGTGGGGAGCAACCAACGCATGATAATTTGTTTATTCTTTCAATAAAATTGTGTGAGGGGGAAACATCTAAAAAAACCCTCCTGCCTCATTCTACTTGAAAATCTGCGCAGTAAATGAGCTCACCCAACATTTCCCTCTGGGGGATCCTGACTGTTTTGTTGCTCTCATGACTAGAACAAGGTCTTTGAGACAAATAATTGATGGGAAATTATTCTGTCTTCTGCTAGAAATGGGGGTGGGTTGAATGATTCTGGGCAACAGGCCCCAGCAAGAAATTAATACAAGTGAAAATCCTTATAGGCAGAGGAAGCTCTTCTGCCTACAGAAAAGAAGCTTTATCACAGAGACAGGTTAACAGAGAAAACACAATTTCATTTGCCATAATCTTTACAGAAAGTCTCCAAAACCAGAATTAAGAGCACAAGACACCCAATATATAGCAAGAGTAGCTCGCCGGTGTTTGAGTTCCCTGTTCGAGCCCCAGCACCCCAGCACTCCATGGGACTGGTGGCAGGGATAGGCCAAGGGAACCCCCTGTCCCTCTCCCTTTCCTTCTTCCTGATCCCCCCCCCCCACCCACTCTCCACCCACTCCCAGACAGAGGCTGGGGCTGGCTTGTGATTCAGGAAAGACTGATGCTCCCCTTGGCCTTCTCCTTTCCCCAGATCCCCAACAAATCTCCCTGACGTTTCAATGAGTTCGCACCACAACTGTTGCACATACATGGGTCCACAAGGTCCCGTGGTAATGACTCTCTTCCCTCCCTCCCTCCCTCCCTCCTCCACTATCTTCCCTGAACCTCTGGGCGAGATAACTCAAGCATCCTGTCTACCCTGAGAGGACCTCTGAACCAAGGCCAAGGCCTCTTCCTAGTACATAGCATCAGGTATTACCTGGAAGCAAACGTTGAGGGCAAAGCAAAAGGCAAAGGAAGCAGAACACATATCTATATATAAAATTCAATTTTTGAAACATGGATACAAATACTCATTTACAATATATTTCAACCCTCCGCGGCAAACTGCAGAGAATTCGGTGCGCCATCTCAGTGGGCAGAAATGGGAGATTCTGCCTGCCTTCTGTCCCTCTAGTGCAAATCTTGTCCTTTTAAATGCACCCTTTTCTCAGCAGGGCTTCACATCTTTAGTTATGCTGGACACTTATGCCAGCAGATGCAAAAGCCAAACCTAGCTCCATTTCCAAACATGCAATGATGGAGCTTCGGGATTTGCTCAGCAGCTACTAAACAAAAAACAAAAGCTAATTCTGCTAATTTGAAAAAAATCACTCATCAAAGGACCCAGAAACCCAGTTTTTTTCCCTCCAAATTATATTCAACTTCTCTAAATGTGTAAATTGTGAAAGAAAAACATATCTTGTAAATGAATCTCAGCCAAATCCTTTTGACTTTGGCCGCCTTACCAAAGAGTGACCCCCCCCCCCTCTCTCTACAGTTTTGGTATCTTAGCAAACACATTTGTTGTCTTTGGTTACATAGAATGGTGCATCCATTTCCCCTGCTTGAACAGTCCAGCGACCTATAAAAGGCCAACTTCCTTTCACAATAGTGGTTCTCAACCTGTGGGTCGCAACCCCTTTGGGGTCGAAGGACCCTTTCACAGGGGTCACAGGGGTCGTCTAAGGCCATCAGAAAACACGGAAAACACGTATTTCTGATGGTCTTAGGAATCTCCTCTATCCATCTCCAGGCAAGTCCGCCCACATGCAGTCACACCTATTAAAGGGTTTCAGCATCAGGAAGGTTGAGGACCACTGTTTCACAAGAAGCCATACATCCACCATGATTATGGTTTGGACTCTCAGACTGTGCTTGGACATTTCTGTGTGCTGCTCCCCCACTCAGGTAGAGAGACAGGGCTGGGTGGGAGCCAAATAGGGCCAAGGTCCCTCTCACCTGGTGGGTCCCATGGCATAGAAGGCATGAGCCTCTCTTCTAAGGTGGGGTTGTAGGGTACAGGGGAAAGCAGAGGGAGGAAGATGGAGAGAATGGGGGAAAGGGCAAGAGGAGGGAAAAGGAGAAGGGGAGAGGAGGGAGGGAAGGAAGGAAGGCAAGGGGAGGAAAGACAGAGGGAGAGGGAGAGAGATAGAGAGAATAACTAGGAACGTAGATAGTGACAACAGAGAGCTAGGGTTTGGGCAAAAAAGGAAGGAGGGGACCAGGACCTTGGGCGCCATCGGGCTTGAGCAGAATTAGGAGGCTAAGACAGTGTCTGTCTGTGGGCTGCTTACAGGACCAAGTCAAAGTAAGGCCATTGGAATCATGTCATGTCCATGTGGGCTGAGGACAGTTCTTTCCTCAGAAGGCCCAGAAGACTCCATCTAGAGGTCTGTGTGCATATCTGTGTGGCTGGATGGACAGAGTGCGAGCCAGGGCAGCATCAGCACAATGACATTTCCCAAGCCTGACAGTTACCTCAGCAACTGCCGAATGGGCAAGTTGAAATTTTTTTCTAGTCTTTTTAGAATCCCAGTGAACATATAGAAAAGATATATGCACTGCTGATATATGATAGGATCCTTCAAAAAATTTTTTCTCGAGTAATGTAATTAAAAAAGAGAGAAAAAACAATTGCACTATTCCAAGTGTCTATGACGACTGGAGGGCACAGAAAAGCCTACAAGCCAAAAGGCTGAGCCCTGCCCTAGATCAGAGGCTGGCCTGGCACCACACTGGGGCACCATGCAGACAGTGGCTGAGACAGGAAAGAGGAGCTATCTTGCTCAACACCAAGTTTGCTACAACAGCCAAAAATGCACAGCTACAGGGGGCGTCCATTGTCTATCCCTGGCAGTCCCTTCTTCTTTGGCCTTCCTTTTGCACCCCCTGGCTCACTCTTGGGGTTCTCTGCTTGCCAGGGCAATGCCATGGAAGAGGTGAGGCTTCTTGCCCCTCTACACCTGGAGTGGGCCTCAGCCAGCTCTCAGTTCTTTGTCTCATGCCAAGCTTATGCAAAACAAAAGCCTTCCTTCCCAAAGACAATTGCCACAACTCCAATGATGACCAAAACCCCAAAACAAACCCACCCCCTCCAACCAAAATCATCCCCCTTTGACTCAAGGAGGGGGAAAAGCCAAAGTAGACTTTCTTGCAGCTTTGGGAGCTCTATATTCCCAAAGCAAAACTCAAGGAAATAGATTTCAGTGTGCATGGCTTTCCTCAAACTGGACTTGGTGTTATTTCTCAAGGTGGAGTCATTCATTGTAGCTGCTTGTTAATTATACTACTATTTCTTGTATTTTTGGCTTTAAAAATTTTACATATATATACATATATATATGTATATGGAGAGAGAGAGAGGGAGAGGTATGTGTGTGTGTGTGTGTGTGTGTGTTCACATAGACAAGATTTAATCAGGAAATCCACAAAGATGAAAAAGCTGGTACTCAGAAATGAAGAGGAGCGTCTCTAGTATTTACAAGGAACAAAATAAAGCCAAAAGATGAAGATCCTTTTGGAAACAGTTGTAAAGGAAACTATTAAAATGTAACCTAGCTTAACTAGAAAGAGCAGTGAATTACTCTTTTTTTGTTTTTTTGGTTTGTTTTCCATTAAAAACAGCTAAAAACGATGCTGTGAGTTTACATAAACCAGATGTTACTGTGAGAAAGAAAACTGGGATCTGCCTATTCTCTCACAGAAAGGGAGCCCATCAGCTTACATTTTCCCAGCTGGACTTGCTAGAGTAGCAACAACTAATCTCGGGCTCCTTTCCCTCTCCATATCCAAAAGAAGTCATTTTGTGAGTTTAATGGGCTACAGGTAAAACTTCAGAAATCAGGCTAGAACACCCTTGCTGGTTAAAGTTTTCTGGAGCTATCTTCTCCATAAATGTGATAATAGGTCAGCCAAGACTGGCGGTTTGATGGTTATCACATCTGGAACTTAACAGGTGGAGAAAGCAACAGGGGCTCAGAAGGGGAGGTGGCAAAGCTCCCCTGTAGCAATAAGGCCTTGCAGGGTATAAGATTGAGGGATACACAAAAGTCATCAGAATGGGGGGGGTCCTCTGAAGGGCACCATCCCAGCTGGGAACCCTGACTGTGCAGGTAAAGACCCCCTTTGCAAAAGAGGCACTGGTTTCAGAGGAAGTCTTAATGGCTCCAGCTAACCGCAGATGAGCAGAATGAAACAAGAGAGTCTGTTCTTAGAGGGAGAGCTCCCCCTACCTCCCCTGATCCTCCTGGTCAGTGGCCAATACCAGGGCCAGGCATAAGTAGGCAGTGAGTCTTGTGCCAGGGTATTGTCCCTCCTGGCTTTTGCCTTTACCCTGCTCAGCTCATCTTGAAGACCATCCCCCTCTTGGCATGTCCTCTTTTGGTGCAGACTGTGAGTGATGATCTGGGCTGAAGAGGACATCTGGGGGACATTCACTGACAACTGCCAGTTTCTACCAGTGGTCTTGGTCCTGGCTTATCCACTTTTTGCTCTCAAATTGTGCCCTGGTCACTCAATGACTTGATTCTAAAGTGTCAGGGAGTGTTTACTCCAGCTCCCAAAGCCGTCTACAGGAGCCAGACAATGGGATCTCCTTTCATTCACCAGCCTCCCTGCCTTTGGACAGTGCGGAGCCTGGCCAGGTGCCCATCTTGCCTGATGATGGTCAGTTTTAGCGCTTTGGCTAGTGACTCTACCTTTTTCCAGTTGATCAAAAGATGCTCTGGATCTGAGACTGTTGGTGCCAATCAGCCATTGTCCGGAGCCCCTAGGCCTCAGGGCAGGCAGAGCAAGTACTCAAAGCCTGCTGGCCTTCTTGGTTGTAACTCTCATCAGAGAGCCTGGGTAAAGACGCTGGGGCAGGGAGTGAGTCACATCCCATAAGCAAACTGGAATCTAGTGACCAGACCCAGAGCAAAAAGAAAGGGAAAGGGGCTCCTGGGGCCTTGGTGAGGTGGAGAACTTCGTTGGGTCTTTAGAAGAGGTGGGAAAACAAGGATGGGCATAAACCTTGGGCAGGGAGGATGCCCAGTGGCACTTATGCTTACCCTGGGCTCCATTTCCTGTCCCCAGGGATAGCCAAGTTTGTTCTTGGCCCACCCAAGGCAAGGCAAAGTTGGAGAACAGAGAGGTTCCCACTGGGCTAACCTTGTTTCAGCCTCTTCCATGTCTGCTCAGGCTAGAGTCTTTGCTTGAGGGAATGTCCAATGCTCTCAGTAGCTGCTGAAAGCCAATGTGGAATGGTCTCCTCTCCTGAGGGTTGGGGCACTGAGGAAAGGGGAGAAGGGAGGAAAGGGGGTGGGGTATAGGGAGGACTTAGGGAGAGCATTGCACAGCACATGCACAAAGCAGACAGGAATACCAGAACAAAGTTTGGGACAAAAAGCAGATTCAGTACCCTATGAGTGTACTGCAGTGGGACTTTCTGATCATCCAAAGACCAAAACTGGATGTATGGGTATGCACACATGTGTACATGCACATGTGTGTGTATGTGTATATGAAGGGAGTGGGGCTTCTCTTCTTTCCCCTCCCCAGGTCCATCAATGGGGGAATCTCCTGAAGGCCACTGGTGGCAGAGTGGGTGCTCCAGGTGAGAAATGCTAGCACACACATATACCCACACATCCCCAGGGAAATATTTGGAGTTGCTGGTTTGTGTGTGGGTGTTTGGGTGTTTGTCTTTTAAGGGAGGGGAACTGCAACGAGGTGGGTTTTTTCCTGTCCACTTAAATATCCAAGATTTGTCATGGTGTTAGGTGAAGAAAATGGCCATGTGGCCATCAGAAGGACATGACTTGCCTGGGTGTGGCCACAGGACTAGTGGCAAGTATTGAAAGAGATTCAGACTAAGCAGAGTCAGAACGTGCTAAGGTAGGTGTGAAGTTAGAAGAAGTGAGGCAAAAAAGGAGGCTGTGGAAAGGAGGATGGCAGTGAGGGAGGACAGGGCAGAAGCTCAGAAGGTAGTAAGGAGTTAGGACTATCTCCAGGACACACTGTACATCAATAGAGGGAATTCCCCAAGGCACTGCAGAACAGTAGTGCAGAATTACAACAGGCAGAAGATGGCAGAAAAGGGGGAAGGAAGGAAGGGCTTGCAAAGCATCACTGTGTGTGGAAGTAGATGGGCTTGACTTTTCCAGAAAGGATCTTGGGCACTTGTACAGAGATGATCTCAGCCATCATCTCAGGAAAGTCCACGCTCACCATGTGCGACTTGATTAGTAGGTCAAAGGTAAACTGGTGCAGTTCTCTGGCAATCTGTAATGGGAGGGGGGAGGAAAGGGAGGTTGGCATGTGAGGCCCTACCTTCATTCATCTTCTTCAGAGCAATTCCCTATGGGGGCATGAGCAGGCAGGCAGCCAGGATGTCTTGCAGGGGAGGGCTGGGCTCTTGTCGCTCTGGGTCCCTGTTACTGGGCATGCCTGAAGCATCTCAGACCTTAGTTCCCTTTCTTTCAGGGTCTAAGGGGTGACAGGTGTAGAAGGCTCTACCTTGAACTTCCAAAGACTCTCAAGGAATCCCTTGTGCCTTTGGAAGGTCCTCAGTCCTAGGACCAGTGCCTTCCTCCCCCAACTTCTACCAGGAGGCATCCTGTATCTTGCCTTAGTCAATATTTAGGAGCCTTGAGCAAGGGAGGAAATCCAGATCTGAGGAGTCTGGAAAATTCAGCTGTTTGCAAATCTTTGCCTGAATTCCAAACTCTGTTCCTGATGCCCAACTAGGATGCCCCGGTCTGCTTGTATTTCCATTTTGACCATCTGGCCAAAACATCTCCTTCCCTGTCTCTAGCTCCTTTTCTGTATCCCTCCCTGACAGTTTTTTCCCTCTCTCTAGCCTTCCAACTCTCTTAATTTGTGTTGCTTTGTCTTTCTCTCACTCTCCATCCCTTTACCTGACTTGGCATTTCTGCCTGTCTCTGTCTCCTTTTCTCCCCCTTCTCTTCTTCCGTCCCTTCCTGTCTTTTTATCTTTCTTTCTGTCTCTCTCCATTCTTCCCTCTCTCTCTTCCTGTATCTCTCTCTCCCTTTCTGCCTTCCTCTCTCATCTCCCCCACTATTTCCCTGTCTCTTTCCCTTCCCTCTTCCTTTCCCTCCTCTTCCTCCCCCCTGCCCCAGCTAGATCAGACAACTTACGGGCTGCACAGAATCCAGGAGTTTGGTGAGTTGGTAAAAGCGCCGTGAGCAAGAGGTTGGATTTTTTCTCTTACAGGCAATTATCCGATCAAGTTCTTTAATGTAGTTCATTCGAAGTTCGTCAAAAAATTTCTGATTCTTCAGTCCATCCACTGGAACTGATTTGGGAGGAATTCAAAGTGGAAACAGGAGAAAGCCCAAGGGCCCATTAGAGGAGTGTGGATACAGTAATGTAATTAAGGTAGCTAGGAGAGGAGGGACTGGTTGTGGGTAGGCAAACAAAGATTCTGTTTCTTATTATTTGAAAACTTGATGAGCGGTAGCTAGATGGTGCAGTGAACAGATCACTGGCCCTGGAGTCAGGAGGACCTGAGTTCAAATATGACCTCAGACACTTAACACTTACTAGCTGTGTGAACTTGGGCAAGTCACTTAACCCCAACTGCCCTGCCTTCCCTCCTCCAAAACATAAAAACAAAACAAAATAAAAGCTTGATGGGAACTTTGGATGTTTTCTGGGGCTGAAGGTGGGATGGGCAATGCTGGTTGACCCCCATGTATCTGCCACCATTTTCTAAAATTCATGGAATGCCAGATTTAGGACTTAAGGACACCTTAGAGGCCAGCTACTCCAATTCCTACATCCCACGGATCATTTGTGCCTTTCCTCAAGCAAGATGCTGCATTTCTGGGCTCGGGGAATTTTATCTGACTGTTCCTCAGTCTGGAATGCTCTTCCTTCTCCACTCACACTACTGACCTCCCCAGCTTCCTTTAAGTCCCACACAAAACCCCATTTTCTATAGGAAGTGTTCCTCTAAGGCCAGTGGTTAGTAACCTGTGGGTTATGTTAAATTTGTAACAATGAAAATACATCCTGCATATCAGATACTTACATTATGATTCATAACAATAGCAAAATTACAGTTATGAAGTAGCAACGAAAATAATTTTATGGTTGGGGGTCACCACAATATGAGGAACTGTATTAAAGGGTTGTGGCATTAGGAAGGTTGAGAACCACTGCCTAGACCCTCATCGTTCTAGTGCCTTCCCCCTCTTAATTATTTCCTATTTATCCTGCAGAGAACTTACTTTGTAGATATTTATTTGTGTGTTGTAAGCTCCTTGAGGGCAGGAACTATCTTTTGCCTCTTTTTGTATCCCCAGAGTGCAGTGATTGACACAAAGCAGGTGCTTAACAAATTTTTACTGATTGATTAAATGTGGTTTTCTAAGTCAATATGTGGCTGGAAGGTTTAGTGGCTCAGGTTTCTATTTGAGTTTGACACCACTACACCCCCATATCTTAATGAGATATTATCAGAGTTAATTAGATGATATGGTATCTAACTGCACTTCCACAATCTCACACTTCTGAGGTTGATTTGTGTGATTGGAGTGTGAGACTGTCCCTTTAACCCTATCTGATCCCGTGAGATAGGCCCAATGCCCATATCTTTTTTGCATCTTGACTTTCATTCATTATGTCTGGTTTTGCATCATCTTCAAATTCAAATGCAAATCTTCAAAGGCATCACATATGCCTCTATCCAAGCCACTGATGAAAATGTTAACCAACCGAGGGACCAGTCAGAGATCCCTGGGGCACCCACTGGAGCCCTGCCAAATTGACATGACCATTCTTTAAGTTTGTCCATTCAACTAGTATGGAACTCATCCAACTGTACCACTCTCTAACTCACATCTCTCCATCTTCTTTTCTCTCACAAAAGGAACAGGAGAGACTTGGGCAACTACTTTCCCGAAATTTAAGTAAAGAGCTGATCCTCTCGCTTGATAAACAGTCAAATAAGGAAATGAGAGGCGTCTGGCATGACCCACTCTTGACCATGGCTCCCCTTCTGACATGGTCACTAACCATCAATTGAGTAACGTGCTCTAGATGAGGGGTGGGGAACCTGTGGCCTTGAGGTCACATGTAGCCTTCTAGGTCATTGGATATGGCCTTTGGACGGAGTCCAAGTTTTACAGAAGAAATCCTTTTATTAAGGGGGTTTGTTCTGTGAAGTTTGGGTTCAGTCAAAGGGCTGCCCTTGAGGACCTAGAGGGCCACATGTGACTTCCAGGCTGCAGGTTCCCCAACCCTGCTCTAGAATTTTGCCAGAAATCAAAATGGAACTCACTGGCCTATGGTTAGCAGGCTCAGACCACCTGGCCTCTTTCTCTTTTCACAGTGGGAAGAACTATGGACCAAGAGCCAGAAGACCTGGCTTCCAACCCTGCCTCTGCTATTCACTAGCTGTGTGATCTTGAGCAAGTCACACGTCTGTTCTCTGAGCCTCAGCTTCTCCATCTGTCAAATTGGGATGATCACACCTGCTCTGAGGTATCTCAGGGCACTTGCGGAACAAACACTATGTAAAACGGAAAGCATTCTATTAATGTCAGTTATTATTGTCACTCTCATCATCAACATAAGCATCAGTGATATAGGGTGAATGCTGAAGTAGATGGGGTTGGGCAAAGGGGCCTCAGAGACCGAGTCCAACCCCTTGATTTTACAAAGGAGGAAACTAAGGTTCAGGGAGGGAAAAGGACTTGCCCAAGATCACACATGGGATCCTAGGTCTAGAACTGGAAGGAACCTCAGAGACCAGCTAGACCAAATTCTTCATTTTACAGAAGAGGAAACTGAGGCTTGTGCATTGTCATAAATGTAATGTCAGAGGTGAGCTTTGACTTCTCATGACTCTGAGTTCAGAGCTCTTACCACAGCACCACACTTCCTTTTTGGGGTACTTAAGCCTTCACGTTGTTCTGATCTTGATGAAATGGATTCATCCAGAGACATGAACCAAAATGGTGGTGGCCAGGGGTACTTCAGGACCACCTGCTCTTTTGCTTATTCCTGATGGAAAAAGAAACTTCCTCCACATTAAAAAGGAGAATATGCAGCCTCAGACACTTAACACTTACTAGACGTGTGACCTTGGGCAAGTCACTTAAGCCCAATTGCACTGCCTTCCTACCTCCAAAAAAAAGAAAAAAAAAAGGGGGAACATGCCGGGGAGTGGGGGTGGGAGAAGAATTCACTCACTAATACTGAAGAGCAGCAGGGCCTTCATGCACAGAAACTCCTGTGGTGTGATCTGGAGCCAGCCAAACTCCTGGGAGAGATGTCTCATCCGGACACACTGGCTGTACATCCTTGACTTGTGCATTCGGTACCTGGGAGAGACAGAGGGGATGAGGGGATGAGATATGTTGCAGACGCTTATGGGTCCATTGCCACTCCCCATTCTCTACCACCCAACTAAAGGGGATTCCATCGTAGCAGGCTGGAGGCAGGACCTTCCAAATCCTAGGCGATACTCTTCTCTAGTGAATTTTGAGGGCCCCTTCCTGCTCTCTGGGAGGAGGACAGGAAATGGAGTCAAATGAAACCAAAGGGAAGACTACATAGGCTCAGGCTAGGCCTAGCTCCTGTGTCCATAATTGCCAGAGCCTTTGGACATCTGATCTCCTTCTGCTCAGTGGTTGGTCATACAAAATGGGAAGATTTAGTGCATCCCCCTGCCTTGGTGCCAAAATGTCCCCTCACCATACCATAAAAATGGCAGATTCTTGAGAAAGCTCACAAGGGTAGTCCACAGTGCCCATCTGAAATGCATTTTGAGTCTCTCTAGAACCTGCAGTCTGTGCAGGCATTGGGGAGCACAGGATGAGGCCATTCCCAGAAACCCCAGGAAGTGCCTGCAGGCCTCCCCACAGGAAGTAGGGAATAATGACAATGGAAAAAGAACTCAAGGGCAGATACCTGAAAGCTCATGACTTTGGAGTTCCTGCAAGGTGCTACTCATGCTGGGGAGGTTTAAAGAACAATCCTAGGGAAAGTATTAAATATCTGTGGGGGACAATGCCAAACCCCAAACTTAATTGGCCCTCTGCCCTACTCTGATCCAGAGTGTGGCATTCTAAGTAACTCTTTCAATGCCAAGGAAATAAGAGAGAGGGCAGGCCAAGATGAAGCCTGTTGGGAGTTAGGGCTGAACTTGACCACAAATGGTGGTGGCCTGGCTGCTAGTGGAGGGAGCTGCTTGGAGGGGCTTCCTCCCCCTACTCTTCCATGCCATGTCACACCTTGCAGACAATTTGCTCTTAAGCCTCAACATGGAGGAGAAAATGTGGGGCCCCATTCTACCTCTGGAACTCAGTGTAGACAGCTGGTTTGGAGGCTCTCCCCAGGTAGATCCATCCATCCACGATCCTGACCCCTCAGACTTTGGTGAGGGGTGTGTGTGAGGTAGCATAAGCAGCCACTCTCCTCAGCCCAGGGTGACTCCTTTATCCAACATTTAGGATCAGAAGCTCCAAAGGATCTTAGAGGGCTTCTAATCCCAGACTTTCATTACCTTACAGAGGAGGAAACTGAAGCCCAGAGAGGGGAAGTGAGGAAGCTAGGCTCCAAATCCATATACAAGAAATTCAGAGGCAGCCCATGGCAGAAGGAAGAAGAGGAAGAGGAGGAAGAAAGCCCTTGCCTCCATGGACACTTACTCATTGAACACCAGGTCAGGAGCAAAGTACAGCATCCTGGAATTGACATTGGTGAAAGATCTCCAGCCCATGGCAAACACCATAAGTCCCATCCAGGAGTACTGAATAACAGCCATCTGGTCATCAACATGCAAGTTCCGAAAACCTAGGAAGAAGTCAGGAACAGGGGTTAGACTCCTTTGAGTAGAGGCTTGGAAAGGAACATAGGATAGGGAAGATATTACCTCAAGAACTCAGAAAGGACCTCAGAAACTAGTGACCCCCAAACCCTTTTTTACAGAAGAGGAAACTGAGATCTGGTGAAGGGAAGCCACTTGTCCCAGGTCACAGAGTGAACAATAAGTAACCTACGGTGCCAAGACTTGAGTGTAGATCTTCCAGAGCCTTTTGGAGCATTGAACTTGGGGTAGGGTCAGGAAAAGTCAAGGTTCAAACACCACCTGGGACACTAGGTGTGGGACTCTGGGCAAGTCCACTGGGTCTCAGTTTCCTCATCTCTAAAATAAAGAATTGGATTTGATGGCCTCTGAAGTCCCTCCCAGCTCTGATATTCCCTGTTCTAAGGTCCTGGTGCTAGTCACTTTGTCATTCCATATCTTTTCAATTCTAAGCTAGAATGTGGATAGAATCAATCACTGTATGGCTCTCTCCTCTTCCTAATTAGATCCTCAGCTCCTAACAGGCAGGGGCTGTCTCCTATTCCTGTAATACCAACAGCATGGAGTCCAGTACTGGGCCACAGCAGTAGCTCAATGTGTGGGTTTTGGAGGCAGTTGCCTCCAGAGGTAGAGAGAGGAACAAGGACCTTGGATTACTCTCATTCTGGTGGGTGGAGAAGCTCCCCAAAGAAGGGAGGAAACGGGTCAGGATTTTCAAGCCTTATATATTGTTTTAGCCAGGAGAAAGGAAGCTATCAGTGCTTTATGACATGATGTAATGAGAATGGGAATTTGAAGATCTTCCCTGCCCCTTTATAGACCTGGGAGGAGTCTGAAGACCTCCCCTGCTTTGAAAGTAAACTCTGCCCCCTGATAGGCTGAATATAATCACATAGAGTCTGTGGTGGGAGGAGTTTGCTGAAGGGAAGCAGAGCCCAAAGGAAGCTGGTCAGAACTAGCCAGATGGTAGGGGAGAGAGGACATTCAGGCAAGGAGTCAGATAGGCTCGTGAGTAGATACTGATTTTGTATTGGAAGATCTTGTAGTGGGAAGGCTGAATGATGCTGTGGCTCTCAGTGTTATCATGGCTTCTTAATGTCCTTGGTACTATGACGGAATCAGCTTACTGGTTTTGGGATTAGGTTCTCTGGTGTCTAAATAAATGCTTTAGTTCTGTCCTCTATATGGAGAGTTTGGTATATTTTGTGATCGAATGTCATGAGATACTTATAGTCACGGTCTTTAGCATGATTGTGGGTGCTGTACATATTGCGTTGGAGCTGCACATGACCACTGGGAAAGAAGCAGTACTCATTCTAGATGCTTCTCTTTAGGGAGGGGGGAGATGGGGAAACTGAGGGAAAAAGAGCTAAGTGGGAGAGAAATTGGCCCTTTGGTTTCTTTGCCCACAGTTTAGGGGTGAGCTTTTGAACCCCAGGACTCGATGGATTTATAGAGAAGAAACAGCAGCATCACAACCTAAGGGTGGAAAATGGAGTCCAAGACAGAGTACCTTGGAAAACTCTACTCTGTTCCAAGAATGTTCCAGGGGACAGAGACATGATCTGGCCACTTGGGGCCAATTCTTAGCTTTGCCTCCAGGGTACTGTCTGTTCCCCAGGGAACCCTCTGTTTCCTTTAGCTCCTTGCTCAAGAAAGGACCTTAGATCTAGAGAGCTAGAAAGGACCTTAGCAGTCACCAAGTCCAACTCCCTCATATTACAGATCAGGAAACTAAGGCCCAAGAGGGGAAATAACTTGTACGAGGTCTCACAAAGCTCAAGCTATAGCTCTAGAGATGGAGGGGACCTCTGAGGCTGCTAAGTGCAACCTTGTTATTTTACAAAAGAGGAAACCAAGGCCCAGGAATCCACTTCACCAAGTGACTTGCCCAAGGCCACACAGTCAGTGGCAAAGACTGGATTTGAACCCACGGTGTTGGATTCTAAATCTATCGCTCTTGACACAACATCAAGTGATTCTCATTCTTGGTTCATGGAATGGATGAGCTATCAATTCTTTGAGAATATGGCTTCCTGGGTGATGGGTGATTCCTTTTCCCGAAAAGGAAAAGCCCCTGGACTTTACTATGTGGGTCAGGTCCCTGGCATTCACCTGGGGGCAATCAGCCCTTCCCAGTTAATTAACTGCCCTTTCATTGTCTGCACCTGGCCTCACTCTCGACTGCCACTTCCTTAATTCCATCTAGAGCAGTGGTTTGCAACCTGTGGGTCGAGACCCCTTTGGGGGTCAAATGACCCTTTCACAGGGGTCACAGGGGTTGACTAAGACCATTGGAAAACACATATTTCTGATGGTCTTAGGAACGGAGGCACTGCTCCTCTATCCGTCTCCAGGCAGGTCCGCCCACATGCAGATATGCCCATATACAAGTATTTAAGGGTTGCGGCATTAGGAAGGTTGAGAACCACTGATCTAGACCCCTTCTCTGTTCCCACAGTCTTCTGTATAAAAGATTAATTTTGCCTCCATGAAAATGTTCAGATTCCTTAAGAGTCTAGCCAATATGGTGGATTTTTAGACTCATGACCACCTTCTATCGGTGTTCTAATAAATCTTGTCTTTAGCTGAAAGAAAGCTTGGGTCAAATTCATTCAGATAGGACCTATGTGTTGCTATTTCAGGGTTCCAACACCCCTAAACCTCAACGTTGGGCATTATCTTTGGGCTCAGAAAGGTCAGAGTGTGAAAGAGCTGGATCCTGGAGGACCAGAACCACTCGAGTACTATCAGTATGTGTGTGTATTCCTGTGTGTATCACACACACACACACACACACACACACACACACACACACACACACACACACACATGAGGCTAGAGGTATGTATGAGTGCATATGGAGGTGCCTGGGGAATTGCACTGTACATGAGATCAGAGACAACTGTGAATGCTAATGCTGTTTATATGCAGCCAAATTAACTTAGCTCAGTTTTGTGAAAGGACTTCTAATTAGTCATTTATGAGAAAAGTGCACCATTTAGAGCTAATTACCATATGTAAGGTAACTCCTAAAGTGGCTTAGCAGAGCTGTGGATCTGGCCCAGGACCACCCAGGGCCAAATCTTACTGCTGACATAACTCCCTGTGTGGTTTTGGGCAAATAGCTGAACCTCTCTGAGACTCTGAGAGTGAGCTAGCAACCTAGAGGTGGGATGTCTTATGTGCATGAGAGAGCTCCCCCATAGATCCTTGTGGTATTTACATAAAAGAACAATGATGCATGTTGAGAGAGTGTGGTAGATTCATTTTTCTATGATTTTTACTTGATATTACTCTGTCCATGTATGTTCAGTCTTCCATTAATTTGAGAGCCTGGGATAACTTGAGGGGGGTGGCCTAGATTATCTCTAATGTCTCTTTCAGGTATGACGAGTGTCATATTTTATGTTGTAAGGCCCCTCCTAGCTCTGATATCCTCTGTTCTAAGCATTCTCCCAGCTCTGACATTCCCTGTTTTAAGAACCCTCCCAACTCTGGCACCCCTTTGTTCTAAGGCCCTCCCAGCTCTGACATCCTTTGTTCTAAGGCCCTCTCAGTTCCAACATTCCCTGTTCTAAGGCCCTCCCAGCTCTGACATTCCCTGTTCTCAGTCCTCTCCCAGCTCTAAAGGTCTCTCCTATGGTGTTGACTGGGGGAAGGGTCCTGGTGCCCCACCTGCTGCCCTGCCTGGCTGTCTTCCCTTGACTTCCCATCCTCCTTACCAGGCAGGGCTTTGGCCCACTTGACCACATGCACCAGCTGCCTCTCGCCCAGCTCGTTCAGGCTGGAGAGCAGAGCAGCAAAGGAGTCAGGCTGGTTGTTGTCATGGCCAGCACACACCACGCCTGGCTCGATGGCCTCCAGGACATTCAGGAAAATGGGTTGGCACTCATAGCCTTCAATGTGGGAAACTGTGAGCTTCTGCCCCTGATCCTCATTGGGGCTAGTGGAGCTGGAGGCCTCACCTTCCTCCTGCAGCTTCAGGTTCCCAAGTTTCTTTAGCTTCCGGGCTGTGGAGGAGGAAAAGACAAGCATGAGGTCATCACTCAGAGCCCCAAACAGCTGCAGTGGGGACCCCTCCCCCCACTACCACTACTATTACTACTACTACTACTACTACTATTACTACTACTACTACCACCACCACCACCACCACCACCACCACATTACCACCACTACTACCACTGCCACCCTACTACTACTACCACCACTACCACTCTCCTCCTCCTCCTACTCTACTACTACTGCTACTCCTACTACTACTACCACTACTACTACAACAACAGCAACAATGATAGGACTAGACCTGTGATTTCATTGCTTATTGTAATTCATTGCAGTGAAAAACTCCTTCAATTTCAATTGGCATCTGCCCTGCACCTTAGTCTTAGAGAGGTACCTGGGCAGTGAATGCGTAAGTGACTTGCTCAGTATATGTCAGAGGTAGGACTAGAATCCAGAGCTTTCTGGCTTCAAGGTCAGCTCAGTATCATGCTACATGATACTCCTCTAATCTCTTGCCTCCACCACCCAGCGCAATGCAGTATGTGGTAGGTGTCCTAATATTCATTGATGTTTCTTACATCTCTGCATCTTGCCCAATGCTCATCTCCTCACACACTTCATCTTGCTCACTCAGAAATACAAAGTCTGAGTTGGAAGAGACCTCCTGGGCCACTGAGACCAAGTCACACATGAACAAAAGTCCCCTTTCTACCATATTTGACACATGGTCATCTAGTCTTTACTTGAAGGCTAGCAGCAGAAGGGACCCACCATCTCTCAAGGTACTCTGACCTCAAGCCTAAATTTGCCTGTTTCAACTTCTCTCCACTGCTCCTGGTTCAGCCCCAACTAGAACATGATTAATCCTTTTTTCCATATGAAGGCCTTTTAAATACTCAAACCCAGCTACCATATTCCCACAAAGCCTCTACTTCTCAAGGCTGACATCATTAATTCCCCTACGAGATATTTATGAGGCATATACTCAAGGACTTTCACCATCCTAGCTGCCCTCCTTCTCTGGATTCTTTATAGCTTAGCAGCATTGGCCTTTCCTAAAATGGGATGACCAGAATTGCAAACCCAGCCCTCTAGCTATGGCCCAATCAGGGCAGAGGACAGAGAAACAATGGCCCTATTTCTGGAAGCCATGTTTCTTTTAGTGCCTAAGGTTCTAATCACTCATTAGCATGTCACTATTGACTCATACTGACCCAGCAATACAGGAAGCCATCCAGACTTCATTCCATTGCCCACTGCTAGTCTTCCCTGCTATCAACAGCCTCCCTGCTTGAGATCTTGCTTGACTGGCAGCTCTTTGAGAGCAGGGATTATTTCCACATTTGTTTTTGTACCGCCAGCACCTAGAAGTTAGTGGGTACTTGTTGACTGACTGAGCTCTCCCTAATGACTATTCTTCAATTTCCCCAAACTGCAATCATCTCTCCAGACTTCCCTTCACCTCCTACTGTTGGGCTCTCCCTGGACCACCTGAGTGAGGTTGCCTAGCTTCTGGATTTGGGCTGTCTATTTCCCAGCAGGCCTTCCCTACTAAAGACATCCAGCCATGAATGAAGAAATCCTCCAAACAACACCCCCTATTTGGCTGTCTTCTTGGTCCCAACCACAACTGTAACACCCCTGACCTGGTGACTCTATGTCTGTTAGTATGGGGCCCCTTAGTCTTTTGGGTTGGTAAGCTGGTACTATTCTTGGCTCCTTCCTCTTCCTCCCTCCACTTATCTGATCATCCGTCAAATCTCTCCAATATCTCTAGCTTCCAATCCTTTCTCTCTACTCATAAGCCGGCCATCGTTGTCACCTCTCGCCTTTACTACTGTGACAATCTGCCTTTTGGCTCCATGCCCTTGAGCCTGTCCTCTACACTGCCACCAAGGTCTTGTGTGCCCCCAACTGCTAGTGACTTTCTCTCCTCCTGACCAAACTATGATGTATTTAACTGCATTGCATAGATTCCAATCTGTTCTCTTTAGGTTCATTCTATACATTGTGTGTGTGTGTATATACACACATATATACATACACATATACACACATATAAACATGCATACATACCCACGTGTGTCCCTACTGTCTCTCTCATTAAAATGTTTGCTCCTTGTGCAGAAGGATCCTGAGTCTTTGTGTTTGTAGCCCTAGCCCTCTTAGCACAGGGACAGCACCTGTAATTTCAATTATATAGGGAACTCCCTTTACTGAGGCATGTTGGCACCTTCTCTGCAACTGTCCTAGGCAGGACTTGAATGAGGCTGTCCTGGCTTTCAATTCTGAGAGGGCACATAGGAAGTACTTGTTGACGGACTGATGGATGGCATTTTTACTGACAGATGAGGAAATAATTGAAAAGCCCCATGGAGGAAGGAAGGCCTGAGTCCCAGAGGGATGCCCATTGCTCAATTCAGCAGATAAACACCCTGAGGCCTGCTGCTCATCTCTGTTTCGGGGCTCTGCCAGCCATGCCAAGCCTGCCATGGGGCAGTGCAGGAAAACAAAGTGAATAGACATCCCGGGGTTCTATGTTAGAAGAGTAGGGGGCAGGGAAAAGACGTGACCACACTGATGACTGATGGAGCTGTGGAAGAGCGTTCATGAAAATAACAAGGGAGACTGGGAAGTGAATCCAAAGTGCAGGCTGACCTCGTCCAACAATTATTTATGTAGTTCTCAGGCACAGCCAGTAATAAGAAGGTATGCAAGCCCAGTGCCAACTCCCACCCCCTGCTGCCTGGCCTGCCGTGGGTTCCGAGCTGAGTCTGAGCTGCTGGGCTGTGTGCTTTGGGGAGGGGGCAGGGAGGGAAGCCTGCTGGCATGGCCAGGCCCCAGAAGGGGATGCCCTCCTTCCTGTTTGGACCATAGACTTGAGCTGGGCCCCCACCGCAGTGCCTGTTGGGAGCAGGTTTTGAGGAATGCTGCAAGGAAGGGCTCATCAATATGGACATGGAAAGCAATTATGATCATCTATCTCCTCCTTGCCTGCTCCAGAGCCCAAGATTTACTAGCACAGAAGGGCATGGGTGCAGAGGGGCTGGACTTGAGAAGCTCTAATCCTAATCTCTGCTCTCTGGGTGACACAGCACAGTCAAGTCTCCATCTCTCAGCTATTGTTTCCTGGTCTTGCACATGGCCTACCCTGACCCATTTCAAAGGAGCCCTGCAGCTTGAACCCAGATTCACTGTCCTTTGTCCCCCAATCAGAGGTCTCTTGATTTTACTTCCATCTATGATTCTGTGACCCCTGATTTATTCCATCCCTCCACTTGGTCCAGTTCAAGCCTCATCCATGGTCACTATGATTGAGGAAATCCCTCAAAATCTCTTTTTTTGGGTGAGGGGGTTCTGTTCATGGCAATAGGCAGGGCTTACATGTAACAAGGAGGCATGAGCACAGTCAGTGGGAGATGTGTATACCTCTACAGGGGAGGAGGGCTGTGATTAGCAGGTTGGGAACATGTAAGAGGCAAGCCATTAAGACATGCTCAATATCCCTGCCCTGTGAGGACAGGGCCCAAAGGAGATCTGTTCTTGTATTCAGTACTTCAAGGACCTGCCCAGGGCTTCCTTTCCTGGATGCAAACTGCAACCTTCTGTACCTTCAAGGGCCCTGGTAGCCAATTTGATGGTGGTGAGCCCCTTGGGTGACACCCAAGTTGGAGGAACATAGCTCAAGAACTGAGAAGGGCCTCAGAGAAAACTGAGTGATTTTGCAAAAGGGGAGACAGGCCCAGGAATCTGAAGTGACCTGTCCAAGGTCATACACAGTTCTTATAACTAGAGTTTGAAGGAACCTCAAAGGTCAGCTAGTACAATTCTCTCATTTTACAGAGGGGGAAACTGAGGCCCAGGGAGGGGAAGGGACTTGTCCAGGGTCACACAGATAGACATGGAATTTGATCCCAAGTCCTCTGACTCACTGCCTAGGAGGGGCACACTTTCAAATGTAGCCTACTACTTCTTCCCAAGCTGGAAATGCCAAGTGTAGACCTCATGTAGACCTCTCATAAAAGGACCAATCTAAATTTGAAAAGACTTATCACCAAGTTGGCTTCTGGGTGATGGACTTTTGGTTGCCCCAGTCCATGAAGATGCTAATGCATAAAAGGGCTGCTATCTGGAGAGCCTACCAATATGGGTAAAATCAGAGGTAACTGTCTCAAAAAATGCCCCTATTTGAATAGAGCTTCTGGGTTTTAAAGTGCTGGAAGGTCAAGATGACAAGCCTCATCTTTTATTAATATAATAACTAATACTTCATGGAAGGCTCTCCCAGTTGCTTCCAAGAAGTAAGTAATGGCCTGCCCTTTACTAGGAGAGGCCCAAAAGGCCCAGTTCAGGTCCAGATGGAGCCAGGTACTGCTGCTACTTTGCCCAGGAGGGTGGCCACACCAAACAGAGCAGAAATCAGACTAATTTCACTGGGGAGGTGGCAAGGTGGGGCCTGGGGGGTTCACTATTCCATGCCTGGAGCAGGATCAGTTGTGCTGACAGACTACTTAGAAGGAAGCGTGCCGGCTAGCTTCAGCTGCTGTGAGGGAACACACAGGCTGCTTCTCCTAGCCACACAGCTGTTCCCAACATCATAGACTGGTACCAGAGATAGAGCCAAGCAATAAGAGAGCCCTAAGAACAAGTAGTGTCAGGATGGGGAGGGGCCTTAGAACTGGGAATACCCCCAAGAATAGAGATTGTCAGAACTGAGACTTATATATCCTTTAGCTCAGAGGTTCCTGGCCTTTATTTGTGTTCTGGATCCTGCCCCTGACAGTCAGTCTGGGAAGCCTAAAGGAGCTTTTCTCAAAATCATGATTTTAAAATGCACAATATGCACGTTTACAAAAGAAACCAATGATACTGGAATGGGGTTTTCAGAATACTTTTTAACAAACTAAACCAATTCACAAATTCCAGGCTGAGAAGACCTGCTCTAGTCCAAATGTCTCCCTTTACAGATGAACAAAGTGTGAGCCCAAGGAACTAAGTTCTGTGGTTCTCAGTCACCTAATTCATAATGGCCTAATTCCCAGAGCCAGACCTGGTCCCCAATCATCAGTGCCTGCAACCAGGGCTCTCATCTCTCTATGTCAAGCTGCCTCCCTCGTTTCCTGCCAGGGCCAGGCTCTTGGCTCATGTGAAAGTGAAGCCCAAATGGAAATGGGAAACCCATGTGGGCAGTGTTCTTCATCCTTGCTTTTGGGCCTTGGCTCCCAGGGTACCACTGTAAAGAGGCTGCTGCTCAGGCATTTCCTTAGCTGGGGTCTGGAGACTTAGGCAACCATCCAGTGAGGCTTCCAGCATGGGGTGGAGAAAGCATGTGAGTTCATAGGGTCATAGGACTTCGAGCTGGAAGGTACATTGGTGATAATCAAATCTATCCCATTCATTTTACAGATGAGCAGACTGAGCCCCCCAAGAGGAAATTACTTGTCTAGGGACACATAGCTTGTAAGTATCAGAGGCTGGATTTGAACCAAAGTCTTCCTGTGTCCTTCTGACAAATCCCTAGGCCTTATTTATCAAGTCACGGTTGGCTGTGATTTCTGTTGGTAGAAACCACACACTAAGGAGATCAGGATTTTTGCATGAAACACAAGGTTAAAGTTCCATGATTCACCTCAAAGGCTCAGTGAACCAATTCATTCATCAACACAAACTAATTAAGAACTTACTCTGAGTTGGGGATACCAAGATACAAGCAGAACAACCCTCATCTTCAAAGACCTGATATTCTCTCAGGGAGAAAGTGTGGTCTGTTATTTTGGAGTCCTTTGACTATCCCTCCCAGGCTGATGGGAGGATCCAATGAGATGATCATTGTCAAATGCTTAGCACAGAGCCTGCCACATAGTAGGTGCTGGCTTCTTCAAACACTCTATATTCTAGCATCCCACTTTATGGCAACAGTAGAAGGTCTATAAAGGTTTGAAACAATCTCTCTTGCATTGGGGTTGTGTTTATAAGGAGACATTGGACTATAGTGGAAAGATAGTTGGCTCTGGAGTCAGAGAACCTGGGTTCAAATCATGCCTCTCTTGCTTACTCCCTTGGGTAAGTCCCTTCCCCTTACTGGGCCTCAGTTTCCTCCTCTGTAAAATGAGGAGATGGGACTTGATGGCCCTGGAGGCTCCTTCCAGCTCTAGAGCTAGGTTCCTATGTGGGACCATGGGGAGGTCCCTTCATCTCCCATGACTAACCCACAGAAATCAAAGTTCAACATGGCGACTATTCCAAAAGAGTGTGGCCACTTTCCTCAAGAGTTGGAATGGATTACTCAGAGATGGCATGTGTGAGGCAGGGGCATCTGGGGCATTGGGGGTGGGGTGAACAATGACATCTAGCCTTTGTAAGGTTTGTCAAGCCCTTTAGAGGCCTTGTTCATCCTCAAAATGAGCCTGTGAAGAGGGTGCTATCATTACCCTCTATTTTATCGATGTAAAAACTGAAGCTCAGAGAGCATTTCTTGGGAGGTTATATCAATTGTATATGTGTCTAGAGGTGGTACAACAGATAAAGTGCTGGGCCTTCAGTTAGGAAGAGCTGAGTGCAAATCCACCATCAGACACTGGCTGTATGACTCTGGGCAAGTCACTTCACCTCTGTCTGCTTCTGTGGCCTGAAATGGACTTACCTCCTAGGGTTATTCTGGAGATAAAATGGGATATTTGGAAAGCGTTTAGCACAGTGCCTGGCATGTAGTAAGCAGTATATAAAGCTTCTTTTTCTTTCCTTTTTCCTCCCTCTCTCCTTCCTTCCTTCTTCCTTCTCCCTCCTTCCTTCTGTTTTTTTCCTTTCTTCCTTTTGTTCTTTCTTTCCTTCCTTTCTTTGAGCCCTTCCTCCCTTCTTTCCTCCTTCCTTCCTTCTGTTCTTTCTTTCCTTCCTTCTAGCCCTTTCTCCCTTCTTTCTTCCCCCTCCCTCCTTCCTTTTTCCTTCCCTCCCTCCCTTTCTTTCTTCCTCCTTCCTCTCTCCCTTCCTTCTAGCCCTTCCTCCCTTCTTTCTTCCTTCCTCCCCTGTTTTTCCTTCCTTCTGCCTTTCTTCCCTCCCTCCTTCCTTTCTTCCTTCCTTCCCTCTCCCTCCTTCCTTCCTTTCTTCCTTCCTTCCCTCTCCCTCCTCCCTTCCTCTTCCCTCCCTCCCTCCCTCCCCTCCTTCCTTCCTTCCTTCCCTCTCCCTCCTCCTTTCCTGTGACCTCCTAACCTAGCATTTTACCCACGTGACCTTGTCAGCACATGGGCTGGCCACAGCAGGTCCCAGGCCCTGTAGACCTTAGGTGTCAGCCTTCCTGAGTCATGGCCAAAAAACCTTGCTCCTTGGCAACCAAACCTGTGGTGACAGTCACCCTCTTCTCCTCTGCCTGGTCCACTAAATGGAAACCCCGTAGCTCAGCCATAGGCCCATCCTTAAACATTTCCACTTGGCCTAGCTTTTGAGACTCCAGGGTCACCTCCATGCCACAGGGAGGGTACTTTAATGGAATATGAAACTAATATAAAGGTGTTTTTGTTCATGGTGGAAAATTCTTCTGGAAACCAAGCTGGACTCTATGTGGGTGTGCATTCGAATGCTCAAATTATGAAAATCAGCTTTCTGTTGGTGAAGATTCCAGGCTGCTCTTTCTACATGGGCCAAAAGGCACAGGCAAAGTGTGGCGGGGCAACTCTCCCCCCGCCCCATGCCAGCCTCATGTGGGCTCTGGCCCTCACACAAGGGAGCCCTGTCCTTGCAGCTTTCACTGGCCCTCTCTGGGCCTCAATTACTTCCTTTGTAAGAAGACAAGGTTGGGCCAGATGGTCTCTGGAAGTTCCTGCTCACTCTAAGCCCTGTTAACCTAGGACTCATAGCTAGAAAAGGGAAGCCTGTGGAACAGTGAGAGTAGAGGCATTTATTAGTCTCTCATGGCCCAGAAGGCCAGGATAGGACTGGGCCTGGGATTTCATCTGTGTAGGCTGCTTCCAGTGGGGAAATTCCCACGACCAATGCAAGCTGGGATCTTCTCTGCAGTTCAGAACCCTAAAGAGCAGCCCAGAAAAGTGAGAAGGCAAGTGACTTGTCCAGGGTCACGCAGCTAGCATGTGTCAGAGGCAGAACAGCAGTGATGCTAGCTGTTTTCAGTCTTCACTGAAGAAGGGAATGGGAAACAGAGTTGAAATGGGGGTGGCTGAATCGGGGTGGGATGGATTAAAACGCCATCCCACTTTCTCAGTCTCTGGACAAGCCAGTTTAGTACCACATTTCCCTGATTCAAAAGCATCAGACATTATGCATTATTAACTGGAACCCAGGGAAGTCAGTTATTTCCAAGAAGAGTTTGATAAGACACTGGGATGGGCTGCTGATATAGGTTACTGAGCTTTGGACCTGGAAGTCAGGAGAGCTGAATTTGTATGCAACCTCTAATGTCTTCTACCTGGGTGACCACAGACCTGTCACTTCACCTCTCTGATCCCACCTCTAATAGTTCCTTGAATTGGTCCCAGAGGCAGGAAGATAGAGATTTAAGCTCTGCTTTTCAAGTATACTGGCTGGATGACTATAATCTTATTGAAACTTAGCTTTCTTATCCCTAAACACAGGAGAAAAACAGAGGAGGTGCTGGCCTTGGAGTCAGGAAACCTCAAAATTCCTGCCTCCGATGAATCCTGACTATGTGACCCTGGCCTAGTCACTTAACTTCTCACTTCTCTGGGCAGCTCTCTAGGGCTAGAAATTGACTGATCCCTCTGAGCAGAGGGAATTTCTTCTCCCATCCAAGGAAAATCACAGGTTGGTCCCTATCTCTGAGCCTAAGACAAACCTGCTTATACTGCCTTCCCTTTTAGAGGCTTTAGAAGTCAACTGAGTCACCCCATTCATTTTATAGGGAAGGCCCAAGATACAGAGAAGGGGCCATGACATGCCTAAGGTCACCCAGCCGCTAAGTAGAAGAGCTAAGCTTTGAACGAGGTCTCACTGGGGGAAGGTTTCTGGGAAGTCATAGAGGCTTGTGTAACAACCAGTTATTATTCATTCTCAGAAAATCTGTCAGAGGAGAGGGCTGAACTCCACCTCTGCAGGATGGCAATGGATAAAGGGGGTACGTGAAAAGCATCAGCTTCCTTACCCAACGGGCTAAGGGGTGGTTTCTGAAATACATGATGTATATTATGTCAAAGCTAGGGTAGGAGTGGGGAACCCACAACCTCGAGGCCACATACTACCCTCTAGGTCCTCAAGTGCAGCCCTTTGACATTAGGGCTACACTTGAGGACCTAGAGAGCTATATGTGGTCTCAAGGCCATAAATTCCCCACCCCTGAAATGTAGTGGATAATGTTGGAATTGGGAAGACCTCAGATTTGGGTTTGAATCCTGCCTCGGCCACTTAAGTCTCTGTGTGACCCTGGGGCAATCATTTAACTTCAGCCTCAGTTTCCTCACCTGTAAAATGAGTATACTAATAGCACCAAGGTTGCTGTGGGGATTAAGTGAGATCATATATTTTAAGTACTCTGCAAATCTTAAAGAGTTTGTATAAAGGCTAGCAATGATTATTCCTGTGAAGTAGATGCTAGCATTATTCCCATTTTATAGAGGAGGGAAATGAGGGCCAGTGGAGTGAGGTGACTTGCCCATGGTCACATATCTGGTAAGCATCCAAAGCAAGATCTGAACTTGGGTCTTCTGATGGAAAGTCCAGAGTTCTCTCTACTTGGTTCCTTGTACTTTTTCAACTCTAAGACCCATTGTTAAGAAGTCTTAAAGTTTAAACAACGTAGACCAGGAGTTCTTAACCTGAGGTCTGTGAACTGGCTTTTGAAATATTTTAATAACCTATAATTTTATTTTATGCATTTAAAGCCATGATTCTCACAAGGGTTCTAGAGACTTCATCAGCCTGACAGCCCAAAGAGGCTGGGCCATAACAAGTCAGGAATGCCTACTCCTGTCCAAACTCAGGTAGAAACAGGGGCCTTCAAACCACCCAGAAGAGATCCCAGGGGGCCGTAAGTCAATTTGGTTTTAAAATGTCATGTTATCTATGTTTTACTGTATTTTTATTTATTTTGTGAAATATTTCCCAGTGACATTTTGATCTGGTCTGGCGTGTACGGCCCACCTGGGAATGCTCCCCATTGGCCCTAGGCCTTTTCCTAAAGCCTTCTTGTCAGCAGGTCACCTGGTGCGGGATGCTGAGGTCATGGTGACCACTTCCTTGCCCACTCAGTTCTCATACCCCTAGTAAAGGGCTAGGCTAACTAACTCCATTGAGGAGGAGGCCTGGGGTGGGACTCTGGGGCCACCAAAGCCTAGAGAAGTGGGAGTGAGGGGTGAGTGGCATGGGCCTAGAGAAGGAAAAAGTCAGTGCTGTCCAAAGGCTCAGTTGGAGGGATACCTCCTACATGGGGATATTGCCTCCCTCCCACCATCCCCCTAGATTTAACTGGTCAATGCTTTTATATGTTCACATTGTTCCCATGACAGAGTATAAGCTCCCTGAGGGCAGGCACTAGTTCATTTTTGTCTGCGTTCTCAGGGTCTAGTGGAGTGTAGATAGTAAGTGTTTAAGAAATACTTGCTGACTGACAGAAGGCATGTGAGTGTGTGTGTGTGTGTGTGTGTGTGTGTGTGTGTGTGTGTGTGTGTGTCTGATGGACAGAGCTATCCGGGACTAAGCCATTGAGTGCCCAACTACTAGAAAGTTTGACAGCCTGGGACTTAGGAGCATGGACATACAGGCATATAGGTAACTAAACCTCCATTCCCTCCCAGGGTCATTCCCTCCTTGGGAACAGAGACTATCAGAGCTGGAAAGGACCTCAGAAATCACTTAGTCTGTTGGATTGGAAAAGGGGGGTTGAGACCACAAGACTAGTAAAAGACGGAGCAGTGACTCGAACCCAGGATTCCTTCCCTCCTTTCACTGCCTGCCTCCCTGACATTTGATTGTTTTTCTCACTAGACCATGTATTTCTCTCTTCAGATGCCCCCTCCCACCCCGCCCTCCTGGGCCAGTGGAACGCTTGGCTAGAAAGACAAATATCACGCTTTATCTTTCAAGGTTTATGTGGGAATATTTAGTCTAATGGACAGATAATGAAAGCTGTCTCCCTGTGCTCAGCAGAGAAGCAAGGGCCTACGGGGGCTGAATTTGGCCTACGCTAGTAGATGTGGTCACCGGCTGCTGCTTCTGTGTCAGCCTTTTGCTTTGTTCCAAGGGAGGGTCCAATTCCGGAGGGTGTATGTGTGCCCACGTGCGTATGGCATTATGATATAGAAACAAAAGGTGTCTATAAAACTTGTTAAAAAAAATTGAGTCGAATGTAGTCTTGCTCATGTCAGAGTAAAAAGAATGATATAGAAGGCTGTGGAATGAGGCCAGGGCTGCTCTCCAAGTCTCCTCTCTCTGGGCTGTTAATCACTACTGTGCCAACAGCAAGGAGTTCATTGTCCAGATGCCATCCCGAGCCCAGGGCCCACCAGACTTAAAGAGAACCTGCTCCTAGGAAATGCCAGGCCTGGCAAATAGGCTCCAATGCCAGGCTTTTCCACTGGCAAAGGGGAGGGGGAACAGAAATTAAAAAAAAAAAAGGTTGGCCTAATTTGGAGCATACATGTTTTTACAATTACTTTTAGACTGACATTAAAAACAAATGTTAGACAGCCCGAGCTGAACAGGTCAGGATGACCTGGGAAGCAAATGAGAAAAAAAAGAAAGAGAGAAAAAGGAGGCGGGGGGGAATGTTAACAGCATTATTTCTGTCAGTGTGCCGTAAATAATAAAATACCATTGGTGTATTAATGGCTTTATTAAAGGAAAAGTCACTAGCAGAAATGTCACATCCCCACAAACAGAAACCAGTTAAAAAAGAAAGCATGTTAGCCTTCCAAAGCACAGAGGGCCTGCTGCTGGCCCAGAGACTATCTCTGCGCCCCAAGTGGAGAGGAGACCCCAGTCTAGAATCCCTGGCTGGCTTCTCTCCAGAAAAAAGGTCTCAGAGGGCCAGGAGAAGGTGAGGGAAGTGTGTCTGGGGCTGGGGGTGAAGAGCAAGAAGGAAGCCAGGCCACAGAAAAAGCAGGGGGCGTCCAGGGCCTGCCATGTTCCCACAGTTATGTGTCCTTGCCCCCTGGAGTCAGTCTGCCTTCAGCCAGAAGGAGCCCCATTTCAACATGTAGGTTTTCAAGGACAGAGAATATGAAAATATTAGCCATTGGCATCATTGGTCAAGCCAATGTGGGAAGGAAGGTGGGGGGGAGGGGAGGCTTGACTGCCAAGAAAAGTGGATATGTGGGAGATGCGGGGGATGGGACAGTGCAGGAACAAATGGGCAGATGAAACAAGAAGGCCCAAGGCCAGAAAGGGGCAGATAATGGCCTGAGCTATGCTCTTCCTAGCATCACTAAGGAAGGAGAGTGTATGGTGGCTTCTGGGATTCACTGGCTCTCCCCAGCTGGAGTTCAGGTACCCTGAAGTTAAGAGAACACATTTCATGTACCCTAAAGCACAGTCCTGTCTCTCTCACCTGCTTAGGCTGCCCTGGGGTCCCAATGTTGGGTAAGGAGAAAGTTGAATCAGAAGCCCAAGCTGTGGATGACTGTGAACAAGTAGGGACAGGAAAGGAAAAAAGGAGGTGAGTGGGGGAGCCTTGGCTTGCTACTTCCTAGTTATTTGACTACTGATAAAGCAGTTTCATTGTAGAAAGGGCACTATATTCAAAGCCAAAGACCTAGGTTCTCATCATGACTCACAGCATTCCTATATATTTCTAACAAAGTCCAACAGCAAGAGATAGTAAGAGAAACCCCATTTAAAGTTACTGTAGACATAAAATATTTGGGAATCTACCTGCCAAAACAAACCCAGTACCTTTATGAACACAACTACAAAACAC
>CM053582.1:8083235-8112138 GCA_028627135.1 Pseudochirops cupreus
AAAAAAAAAAGAAGCCAAAGACCTAGGTTCTCATCACGACCCAAACACTGGACTCAAGATTTGTCATTTTGGGCAGGGTGCTCCATCATTCTGGGCCTCAGTTTCCCCCTTTGTGACTGGATAGCCTCTGATGTCCCTTCTAGCTCTAGATCTATGGGTGACCTTGGGCGATCCCCATGGGCCTCAGTTTCCTCCTATGTCAAATGAAGGGATCAGATTAGCTGATCTCTGACAGCTCTGGATCTCTGACCTTCTTGGACAAGTGCCTTCACCTGCCCATAAGGGAGGTGAAGATAAGCCTTCACAGCTGGTAGTATATGAGGTTAGTCATGGTCTATGTTTCTTTTGAAGAGCAATGAGGATATTTTCTGCCCAAAGGAGTGGTTCTAGTTGAATTAGTGTGGTCAATTTTCAGCAGCCTAGCCAAGGCCTGAGAATGACTCCTAAGGATAAGAAGTCACACAGATAGGACTAAATCAGGTCCCCGGAGGAGCAGGAAGGTTACAGATTTCCCCACCCTCCACCCCCAACCGCCTTTCCTTACTACACAATCAGAAAGGGCCATAGGTGCCTCCAAACCACCTGGAAGCCCAAGGGTTCTTCCTGGCAATTTTTGAGGGGATATAGCTGTCTTCAAATGAGCCCTTTAAAGGGGTAAATGTTTATATGGAAGGGGGATTTGTTTTATTCTTGGGAAAGGTCCAATTCAGACAGAGGTCAGCTTAAGACAGAAGGAAGCTGTAACAATTATGGAATGGGCTGCTTTGTGAGGTAGTGTGTTCCTCATCCCTGAAAGGATTTCTCCTGAGGCTGAAAGGAAAGGTTCCTACTAGATGATCTCTAAGCTTCCTCCCAGTTCTAAAAGCCTGGCCAGTCTTTGACTATGTGGGGATTCACATTTTGGGCAGGTAGCCATCTTTAAGGATTCTTAGCCTAGGGTCCAGGAGTATATTTCAGGGGTTCTGTGAATCTAGATGGGAAAAATCTGCATCTTTATTTTACTAAGACCTAATTGAAATTTTGTACATTCTATGATGATTTAAAACATAGTATTCCGAGGAAGGGTCCACGGGTTTCACTAGCTTGCTAAAGGGGCCCCAGGACACAAAAGGGTTTAAGAACATTCGACCTAGGGGTTCTATGGGCCTATGATTCAACAGCAAGTTTCTTCAAGCTCTTCCAATGGGAATGACCACAGTCCATCTCCATCCCCCTCAGGTGGCACCCCCAGAATTGGGTATTAAGGACAGTTAGGTGGCTAAGCCAATGCATGTCACAGGGAAGATGTCGGCTCAAGATTTAAAGTGACTTGTCCTCTGAAAATTTCTCACAACAGCCCTGTGAGGTAGGCTGGTATCTAAGCCCTTCACCAGGAAAGAGTTCCCTGTGCTTCCCTCTGCCTTCCATGGACCCCAATCACTGAAAGAAAAGGCAGTTTCTGCCTCCTGGAGTTCTCTGCTAGAGCCCTTGGTCTGAATGAGGAAAGTTCATCTTCAGTCCCTGGTCCTTTTGTGGTGCTTGGAATAACCTGTGTGGAATTTCTCTGATACAGAAGAGAGAGACCACTGAATGAAGTATGGGGTTGGGGGAGGGGGGAAGAAGGCGAGCTTTCTTAGGTCACAACACCCACTACTAGGCCTTGGGGCTCCCCTAATAGGCTGAGCACAGTGATCCCTGGGATAGTATGCCAAGGAGATAGGGCCATCTGGGGAGTTGGGTGTATTTTCTCCAATTGCCACTAGGAGCGCTATATTGTATAAAACACTGGGCCTGGAGTCAAGAAGACTCCAGCCTAAGACATTTCTTAGTTGTGGGATCCTGAGTAAGTCAGTTAATATCTGTCTACTTCAGTTTCCTCAACTGTAAAATGGGGATAATAAGAGCACCTACCTCCCAGGGTGGCTGGGAGGAACAAATGAGATCATATCTGTAAAGTGCTTCGATAAATGCTAGCTATTAGGATTTTATTAATAGCAATAATACTTAGAAATAGTTGGTAAGGAAGAGTGCTCCGTGTGTGTGTGTGTGTGTGTGTGTGTGTGTGTGTGTGTGTGTGTGTGTATGTGGGCTGGGCTGGGGGGAGGTGATATGGACTTTCTCTCTATCCCCTCTATAAACAGTGCCTTACAATGGAAGCCCATTTAGGGCCCCTGTTCAGGACACTATGGGTCAGATGGTCAGCTAAAGATAGAGTATGAGGTGAGTGGGTGAAGAGAAGGGTCAAGGAGAAGAGAGGAAGGGGAGGGGAGAAATAGGAGAGGAGAGGAGAGGAGAGGGAAGGAGAGAATGGGAGAGGACGATAGGAGGTGAGAGGAGGAGAGGGGAGAGGAGGGGAGGGAAAGGGGAGGAAAGAGGGGAGGGGAGAGGAGAGGAGACATGAATACAGGGGAGGAGAGGAAAAGTGAGAAGAAGAGAGGGGAGGAGAAGAGAGAAGAAGATAAGAGAGGAGAGGAGAGAAGAAGGGAAGGGAGGAGAAGAGAGGGGAGGAGTGAAGAGGAAAGAGGAGGGGAAAGGAGGGGGGGCAGACAAGAGAAATCTGAATGTGGAGTCACAAGACCTGAATTTAAAATCCTGGTTCTGCCATTTAGTACCTTTGTGACCTTAGGTAAGTCACCTGACTTCTGCGGGCCTCAGTTTCCTCATCTGTAAAATGAAGACATTGGACTAGTCGGTCTCCAGAGCTCAGGTCCCAAGGGCAGCCTCACCAAACTCTTTGGAGCCCAGTCAACTCTCCTTTCATATTTCTTGCCCCATAAAGAGGCAGACAAAGTAGTTTAGTCAGATGAAATGGACTCACTCCCAGCTCTGCTACTTCCTAAAGCCATCTGACCAATCATGCTTTCTCAATGGAACTCGGTGCCCTCCTCAGTGAAATGGAGAGACTGGATTCCACCTGCTCCAAAGTTCCCCTTAGCCCAGAGCAGTCCAATTGTGACTAAGTGTGATGTGGTTCAAAAGGGCACGGCTGGCTTTAAAGCCCAACTCTACTCCTTAGGTGCCCTCAGGCAAGTCACTACTTCTCTGCAGGCCTCAGTTTCCTCATCTGTAAATCGAAGGTGATAATGGGGTCCTTACATTTCCTCTAGCTCTACAATCCCATGATTCCTAGCCTCTGCTCTAACAGTGCAATAGCTAAGGAAGGGGAGAGACATGGGAGGGAAGCATCCCCTGCCCCTGCCCAGGCCTATGGGGCTGAAGGTGGATGGATGTGGGTGGCAGATAATCAAGGCCTGATTCTCAGTGAGGGGACCAGAAGAACAACTACCATTTCCCATAGTCTTTCTAAGAGTTTTCTTGCCATGGGGACACTATCAATGTTAGGTGATCTGAAGACTCTGTTCCTGTCCTGATGCCTTTGCCTTTTTTCTTAGGTCCACTCTGTAACTTGTGAATGGATAATGTGAGCAAAGGGGCATAAAGGTCTCTAAAAAGTAAAAAGAATACATATACATACATGTGTATGTGTGTATATTCAAATATGTACATATATGCACATATACATGTGTGTATACGTATTTATTTATTCTGGTAATGGGCAGCAATATGGGAAATTGGAAAAGAAAAATGATGTTGGGAGTCGGGAGGCCTGGATGTGAAATGTGCCTAAGACACAAAGTTGCGGGGGGAGGGATCCGGGGGGCAAGGATGGCTAACCCAATGGAAGATCAAGCCAGAATCCGAAAGAGGTTATGATGTGTCAGACCGTCAGGCCAAATCTACTGAGATGACAATTTAATAGGAAGAAATGTAAAATGTTACACTTGGGTGCAAAAAAATCAACATCCTAAGTCCAAGATGCCTTGTGGCCAGAAAGCAGCTCATGTGAGCAAAGAATGTGGGGGTTTTAGTGGACAGTAGGCTTCAATGCAAGTCAACCTTGTGTTACATCAGCCCCCTCAAACCTAATGTAATATTTAGTGGCACTAAGAGAAGCATATTGGCCAGGACTAGGGGAATGATGAATGGAATGACAAAAATACATGATGAAGGCAGGGCTGAACAATTGTTATTTTGCTTCTCTCTTCTCTGCCAAAAAGAATGACTTTTGAACTGGGAAGTATAGAACAAACATGGCTTCCAAGATGAGGAAGGAGTGAGTGAACATTCAGTTGTGCTTGATGAGTTCAAGTCATTGGATCTGTGGGAACATCAGCTTCAAAAGAATGGGATGCTGTAGAGCAGGTCAGGTACCACAGAACCCAAGAAGGCCAACAGTCTAGATTTACTGAGATGAAGATGAACTCATACTTGGATAGTACCTCAAGGGTTCTAACACACTTGAGATCCATTATCTGCTTTGGTCCTCACAGCAACCCTGGGAGGGAAGTGCTATTATTATACCCATTTTACAAAAAAGGAAACTGAGGCAGGCAGAAGTTAAGTGGCTTGCCCAGGGTTATACAGTTAATAAGTATCTACAGCCACATTTGAACTCAGGTCTTCCTGATTCCAGATCCAGGGCTCTAGCCATTGCAATAATCTGTCCATTTCACAAAAGGGAGGAGAATGGGGTTTGCAAACCCCAAAGGCAGTAAACTTAATTTGGAATCTAGGCAAAATTTGAGGATGTTTTAGGAAAGAGAAAAGGAAACAGCTATCATACTGAAGAGCCAGCTCAAGAGCAGGCCATGCCTGTCAAGCCTCACATCCTCTTGTGTATGTCAGGGGAATGCTATGGGTATTGTTTGCTTAGCAAAGCATTTGATAAGAGTCTATCATGCTATTCCTATGGACAGAATGCTGATAAGAGGGCTAGATGCTATCTAGACCAGTTAGGTGAGCCTAGAACTGGGTGAATAGCCAGTCAAAGAGTAGTCATTAACACTCCTCTGTCTGCTTGCAGAAGGTCTTCAGTGGAGTGCCCCAGGGATCTGTGTTGCTGAATATCTTTACCATTGACTTGGATAAGGGCATGGATGGTGTTCTTATCAAAGAATACACTTATCAAATCTGTGGATGACTGAGAGCTGGGAGTGTTATCAACCCCACTGGAGGACAGTCAGGATTCCAGAAGATTTGCTCCACGTTTGTTTCTGGACTAGATTCCAGGTCCTTCTACTGTAATTAGAGCATGTCTTCTCTTGTTCACGCACGCTGCATTCATTGTTTTGGCACTTGTTTAAACGGAACAGAGACAAATGTAAAGTCTTACACTTGGCTTATAGAAACTGAACCTGGTAAGTAAGAGATGGACTAGGTGTGGCTCAGTGGAAGAAGACAGGGGTTTCTAGTAGACTGCAAGCCCAATACAAGAGGAATTGGCAGTGTGCCAGAGCAGCCAAGAAAGTGGATGCCATCTTGGGCTGTGTGCAGAGGCCCAGAGTCAAGGAGAAAAGAAGGAATCATCCCTCTGTGTTCAGTTCTGAACCCCACAATCTAGGAACGCTGCTAGGCTGGAGAGTGTTCCAGAGGTGGGTTTCCAGGATGGTGATGGGGACTTCAAGCTAAAAGCTGGGCATGTCTAGCCTGGAAAACAGAAGACTCAGAGAACACATAGAAACTAGCTTCAGGTATCTGAAGGGCTGTCACAGAGAGGAGGGATTAGCCTGGTTCTGTTTAGCCCTAGGGTGCAGAAACAGTAGTAATGGAGGGAAGGGACAAAGAAAACAATTGAGGGTGGATGGCAAGACCACTAGAGCTGTTCAAAAGTGGAAGTCACTGCTTTGAGAAGAATGGGCTTCTCAGTGGAAGGCTCCTTATCAGACATGTTGTAGAGGGAGTATGAGGTTGTTTGAGATGGCTTTGGAGGTCTCTTCCAATTCTGACAATTCAGTGATAGTTGCCCTGGCCTGGTCTGGAGTATTACATATTAGGAAGGGTCCAAAGGAAGGCAACCAGATGGTGAAGGGCCTTTTAGACATGCCATACATATGAGTATTGGTTGAAGGAACTGGGGCCATTTAAGACTAGAGAAGTCCTGGTGGGTTGGGGCGGGGGGGCAGGATAGCTAGGTATGTTCAGGTGTTTGAAGGGATGTCAATTAGAAGGGATTAGATTTATCTTGGCCCTGTAGGGCAGGCCTAGAAGCATTGGGAAGAAATTACAAAGAGCCCAATTGAGGCTTGATGGTAGGGGGGACAAAGGGCCATCCCAAAGTGGAATGGTTGGCCTTGAGAGACAATGGCTTCCTCCTCATATAGATCCTTAAGTAGAGGCTGGGTGACCACTTGCTGATACTTTGTCTTGTGGATTCTTTGGGTATCTAGAGATGGCCTCCAAGATCCTTTCTGCCTGAGACTGTGAATCCCTGGCTCAGACACTTATAACAATGTACCTCAAGATAAGTTATGACCTCTCTGAGCTTTACTTTCTTCTGTAAAATGGGAACATGAACACTTGATCTACCTACCTCAGATGGTGGTGTTGAGGGATGGATTGTGGAAACAATCAAATGTTATAGACACACAGGGAATTGAGAGAAGCAGGCCTTGATTCTAGTCCTGGCTTAGCCACCAACTGGCAATTGTCACTGGAGGTAAGGAAGGAATTTTATTTCTCTGGATCTCAGTTGGCTCAAATGTAAAGCAAAGGGTGCGTGTCTGTGTGTGTGTGTGTGTGTGTGTGTATGTGTTAGACTAACTGAACTTATCAAGCTCTAACACCTTTAAAGTAACCACTGATCATGCTAAAAGAGTTTAGAAAACTCCAGGAGGATCTTAAACACTTGAAATCCTTCAATTACTCCCACTAGGTGGCAGCAATCTTCTTTGAAAGTTGAAATCCAAAAGCATTTTAAAATTGGCTGTCTCAACAGCTCAAATGAAATTTTTGTTTATTAAGCCAAGTATTATATTTAGAAAATACTTGCCTATCGTGGTGGCTCCTTTACCTCTAACTATAGCTCACTTGGTGGCCCATCAGCCCAACAACCTTTGGCCCCAGGTTTCCTTACTCAGCTTTAAGCAAATATTTGTTAAGAATCTATTGTGTACAGAGTACTGTGGTAGGGGATAGAAGAGGGAGAGTGGAGGTGAGTACAAATATTAATCTTATTCTCATACGTAACTATGATGTTTAAATGCTGCATGTGACAGGTAGAAAGCAAATGCTACATGAGGTCTAAGCAGTCAATTCCTGCTGATGTTTATGCTGTAGTACAGCTTTAATCTTGACCATATCCTCACTCTGAAGCTTTACCACATTTGTGACCTTGGGCAAGTCCCTTCCTCTTCCTGAGTCTTAGTTTTCTTCTCTGTAAAATGGGGGTGGGAGTTAGATTAGAGGGCCTCTGAGGACCCAAAATTAATGATTCCTATAAATACATTGCTTATGACATTGTTTTATACTTCTTCCCCCTCCACCCGAGGACTCCAAGGGATATGGGCATGCTCACAGCACAAATAAAGAAAAAATGAAAGGTTTCAATCTTCAATTTTTTTAAATCACTGAAGATTTCAAGTGAAACTTTAAAAAAAAGACATTGTTAGTCAAGAACTGGAATTGTAATATATTAAGCTTCAAAGATTGAAAAAAGCCTCCCTTACCTCTAACTGTAGCTCATTAAAGGCAAAATTTAATGGGGGAGTGCCCTGTCTGTAGGGTTTCTGGGGGGATTGCAAATGGCACAATTGGTGACTGATCCCCCTTCACCGTCATTTTTCTTCAAAGATTGCAGTCATAGGAAAGTCAGCTTCTTCCTCCTCCCCTCATCCATGTGAGAGTTGGGAGGGCCCTTAGAACAGGAAATATCAGAGCTGGGAGGGGCCTTAGAACAGGGAATGTCAGAGCTGGCAGATGGGGGGGTTGCTTAGAATAGGGAATGTCAGAGCTAGGAGGGGGCTTAGAACAGAAAATATCAGGTCTGGGATAGGGCTTTAGAACAGGGAATGTCAGAGATGAGAGGGACCTTATAATATACAATATCAGAACTTGGAGGGCTTTTCAAATACAGAATGGCAGAACTGGGTAGAACCTTAGAACAGGGAATATCAGAGCTGAGAGAGCCCTTAGAACAGAGAATGTCAGAGCTTGAGGGGCCTTAGAACAGGGATTACTATTACCAGGTCTTTAGAGCCCATCTAGGTCTACCTCAGTGACTTAATTCCCCAGCTAGTACATGGCAGAGGCTTAAGGAGAACCCTGATGCTCCAACTCTGGTTCACTCTTACCTCCAGGTATGGTGCTCTGTATGTGTGCGTGGCATTTAGAGGCAGCATCATATCTGGGGGTAAGAGTCCAGCTCTGAGCCACAGATTATCCCAATGATTAGAAAGTTACTTCAGAGATATTGGATGCCAAGAAAGGCCAAAAAGCAAAGACAAAAAGAGGCCCCCAAAGTGGCCCAGCCCAACTCAGCCAGAAAAGAAAGCCTGAGTACTAGGTGGACCCCAAGCCTATGTAGCAGTTTGGGTAGTACTGGAACTGAGAACCATGTGAGTGCCGGTTCAGCCCTTTTCTTGTTGCCAGAGTTCAAGGCCATGGGCTTCTTGATGGTCTCTTGATGCTCTCATGTCCTAACGAGACCACAGATCTAGAGCTAGAAGGATTCTTAGAAAGCATCTAGTCTACCCCCTTCATTTTAGAGTGGAAGAAACTGGCCCAGGAAGGGAAATGACTTTTCTAAGGCCATATGGGTAGGAGGTATCAAATATAGGATTTGAACCCAGGTCCTGCCAGTGTACCATATACTGAGTCCTTTGAAAGGAACCTAGATATTACCTCTCTGATATGAGCACATGGCCTTGGAACAGATGCCATCCAGTTCTTCAGTGATCCATATGTAACTGCCACATATCTCACACAAAATACCTTCAGTCTAAGCTACAGAGATACACATTCATTGAGAGGCAGTGGGGTACAGTCCTTGGACCTGGGATTGGGAGAGACTATGGTTAGAATCCCAGTTCTGACATTTCTTAGCTATGGGACCTGGACAAACTACTTTTCCCCTGGGAGCCTCAGTTTCATCATCTGTCAAATGGGAATAAAAGTCCTTGTATTGCCTACATTGCAGGGCTGTCAAGGGGAAATCCCTTTTCAGAGCCTGAAAAACTAAGGCCAGCTGAATTACACATTTTATTGGTAAAGTCTAATGAGGGCTCCTAACATGAGAAGGACTCTATTTCTCAGAGGCTTTCTTTCTGGCCTGATTTTAGTTTTTGTTGTTCAATTATTTTTCAGTCATGTCTGACTCTCTGTGACCCCAACTGAGGTTTTCTTGGCAAAGATACTGGCTTGGTTTGCCAGTTCCTTCTCCAGCTCATTTTACAAATATGTGACCTGAGGCAAACAGGGTCAAGTGACTTGCCTAGAGTCACACAGCTAGTAGGTGTCTGAGGCTAGATTTGAACTCAGGTCTTCTGACTCTAGACCCTGTGTGCTATCCACTGCAGTGCCATCTAGCTGCTCCTTCCATTCTGATACTAGGGAGGAAGATGGAAGATGGGAGTCAGGGATGAGGGGACAAACAGGAGCAGCTTGGGAGGAGAATTATTTGTAAGCCTTAAAAAAATAACCAGAGAAATGGGAACCAGTAGGATCTGTTTTCCTGTTGTAAAAGCCTGGCTATACACAACCTCTATGGAGGTGGACATACTATTGCCATCTCTTTGCTCAGCCCTCTTGCCCCCTCCCACTTGAGGCTAACAGCTGGGAGAGGGGAAGAGGTGGCGGGAAACGTCAATCAGTCCTGGGTGATGTCCCACCACTCACTAGCACTCCCCTCCCGTCCTGGGGATGCTGAAAAGGAAGACTCGTGTGCGGCCTCATACAGAAACTTCTACCCCACACATTTCACTGTCAAATAATTCTGATCTAAAATATTCATTGCCAGGGTAAGATCTCTAGACTTATAGGTGGAATTAGAGCAGGAAGAGAATACAGGGGCCATGGAATCTAATCTCTCCATTTTACAGATGGGGAAACTGAGGCCCAGATAAAGTGATCAGCCTAAGGTCACACATATAAATAATAAATAGCAAAGCTGACATTTGAACCCAGATCTTCTGACTTCCAATGGAGCTTACTTTTCATTGCACTGACTGAAGGACCTCCGGGAGCCATACGATCATTTTTATTATTAGGGTGCATACACCAAGTGAATCAGAGACATTTTACCTTTCTGAGCCTCAGTTTCTCCATGTATAAAATCTGAAATAGAATTTCTAGGGTCCTTCCAGTTGGGACATTATGGAATTTTGTGTGATCCGGTATCATATCCCATAGGTCTGTTAAAAGCTGCGATGCCCCCAGATATTAGGTTGGGGCTGAAACTAAGGGACTGCATTTAGGGGGCTGGCTCTTCTGGTTTTGTGGAACGAGGCAGTTAGGAAGGCTAGGCTCCAGTCCCAGCCCAGTCTCTTACTAGTCTGTCATGTGACTGTGGGCAAGTGATTTCTCTGGGCCTCAGTTTCCTCATCTGTAAAATGGGGAGAAGAATCCTTGTCTTACCCTACCTTCCAGAGTTCTCAGCCCCCTTCCCCAATCCCCACCCCCTTAGGGAGAGGAATGGGCCAATGCAAGAGAAAGAACCCTGCCAGGGGAAAAAAAGGCGTAGTCCAAATTGTGATCCAAGAGAATAAGTGAGACTTCCGGCCAAGTCAAAGCAGAGTTCATGGGTAAACCAGATCCAAGGGGCTGGGGAAAGAGTGGAAGGCAGTAGAGCCACAAAGGATCAGGGCAAAGCCTGCATGCACTGGCCACCGAGAAAGAACAAGGGGAGGCCAACGCATGTGCTTCCTGGAGGCAACGTGTAGGCTGCTGCAGGCTCCCTGCTCCTTTCCCACCTCTTGGTATCCCCAGGGGCCTGGGCAGGTTGAAACGAAGCCCTTTGGAAAGTAGAGAATGTCAACGAGATGGGAGCTGTCATTAATCATTTGAAGGAGATGTAGTGAAGGAGGTTTGGGGGTGGGGGAGACAAGGGGTGCTGCCTGAGGCGTGGGAAAGTCCTCTGGGCAACTGGCAGGCTGGCTGTCCTCCATCAGGGAAGAAAGGAGCCAACCAGCTCCTGGAGTCTATGCAAAGCAAAGGGGGGAATAAACAGAAGCCAGAGTCAGATAATGCAGTAGGGAAGGACACTGCATTTCGAGGCAGAGGTCCCAGGTTCCAGTACTGACTCTGTAGCTTACTACCTTGGCTAAGCCACTCCTCCTCCCTAAGTCTCAGTTTCCCCCTCTGTATAATGAAGGGGCTGCACTAGCAGGCCTCTGAAGGCCCCTCTAGCTCTAGATCTAAGACTCTATGTGTGACCTTGGGTAAGGCACTTCCTCTCCTGAGGCCTCAGTTTCTCACTCTGTAAAATGAGGAGGTTGGCCAAAATAGCCCCTGAGGGTCTCATCAGCTCTAGATCTAGAGTCCTATGTGTGACCTCAGGTAAGTTACTTTCCCTCCTTTGGGTAAGCTTCAGTTTTCCCCTTTGTAAAAAAAAGAACAACAACAAACAAACCAAGCCACAAATGGAATCAGACTAGATGATCTCTAAGGTCCTTTCCATCTCTAACCTGTCTTACTTTGGGCAAGTAATTTACACTCTCCAGGCCTTGGTTTCTTCCTCTGTAAAACAAGGTAGCTAGACTAGGATATGTCTAAGGTTCCTTCTGGCTCAGACGTTCTTTGAACTTAAGCAAGATATGGGCAGTACAAAGACCATTCTTTAGAAAACACATACAGAAGCTAGGTGGCACTGTAGTGGATAACATACAGGGCCTAGAGTCAGAAGACCTGAGTTCAAATATTACTTCAGACACGTAGTAGCTGTGTAACCCTGGAAAAAATCACTTGACCCTGTTTGCCTCAGTTTCCTTATCTGTAAAATGAGTTGGAGAAGGAAATGGCAAAGTACTCTAGTATCTCTGCAAAGAAAACCCCAAATGGAGTCACAGAGTCAGCCATGACAGACACAACTGAGCAACAACATACACACTACCAGAAATGGGCCATTTTTTTCTTTCACTTCAGCTTTGAAAAGGAGAATTTATCCTTGAGGACTTGATAAGAAAAAGTGAGAAACGTCTGTGTATTTATTCTTATTATAGGCTGTGAATAAGCTGTAACTAACTCAGGAGGAAAAGGAAGGCCCTTGATTGAGGTTGGGATATTTATAACTTTTCTCAAGTGCAAAGTGCGTAAAGGATTGAAATTCCTGAAGCAATTAGCAATATGTTGTTTTCAAAAAGCAACCAGAAATATAACATGTCCAAGAGAATGTCCCTCCTGACAGCCAGGACTTCAAGGAACCACCAACTGTCTGTGGCCCCCTTTGCTGAGGCCTGAAGGCCTCCAAAGGAGGCCATGGTACCTAGCCTGGAAATGGGGATGGAAAAAAGGGTGATGGCTGGAAGGCCAGGTTTTTGGCTGGGCACTCATCAAATCAGAGAACATATGCAAAGTGCTTTGTGAATGTCAATGCCCTATATATGTTAGCAATTCTGTCTTGTTGGAGGCAATTTCCCATTTGGTACCATGTATCTTTTGAACAACTTCTTTCTGTGTTCAGCCATAGCAAAAGGCATGGCCTAGGCCCAAGCTTTGTCCTCTCCTTGCCTTTGCTTATAACATTCCCCACATCTGGAATGTCCTCTCCTGCCTTCTGCTTTCACCAATCCCTCCTCCCACCCCCATCCAATCTGTTTCTGACCATCCTTCAAGGCCCTATGCAATACTCTTTACCCTGGGAAGTCTTCCTCCACCCTTGGCCTGGGGTAAACTCTCCAAACTCTGAATTCTTGACACATTCTCAAGCACTTGTCCTATTCTAATGTGTATTGTGGGGGAGATGGTGTGGTATAGTGGAAAGAGAGATGAATATGTGGTATGAAACTTCGAATCAGGGGACCTCTGTTAAAATCCCAGCTTTGTTATTTATAGCCTTTGTGGCACTGGGCCAGTCACTTCCCTTCCCTGGGCCTCAGTTTCCCCTGTTGTAAAATGAGGGTGTTGGACATGATGGTTTCTGAGGGCCCTTCCAGCTCTAGATCTTGGACACTATGTGTGACCTTGGACCAAAACCTTCTCTCTCTGGGCCTCAGTTTCCCCCTCTGTAAAATGAGAGAGTTAGACTAGCTGGAATAAGAGGTGGCTCTGTCAGCTAGAAGCTCCTAGATTTTGGTTCCTAGGGTTATTAGTGTGCCTTACTTAGCTCCTTGATGTCAGAGCAGGATTAGTCATCTCATTCTCTCCCCCAGTAGTCAGCCTTGCCAAGTAATAGGACTTAATCGTTATGATGAATGAGGCAACATGAAAGCATTGAATTTTTAGTGCAAAGCTCTGTGACCGGAGCACATCACCTTGAAGACTCAGTTTCCTCATCTGTAAAATGGGACAGTAATGCTTTTACTGGAGGTAGCATAGTAGATAGAGCCCTGTGCTTGGAGTCAGGAAGACCTCAGTTCAAACTCCACCTCAGACCCTTACCAGCTATGGGACCCTGGACAAGTCACTTCACCCTGTTTGCCTCAGTTTCCTCATCTGTCAAATGAGCTGGAGAAGGGAATGGCAAACCACTCCAGTATCTTGGCCAAGAAAACCCCATGGCCAGTATTGGCATGCTATGGTCCACAGGGGCACAGAGAGTCAGCCACAAGACAAGACAGCACTTTTACCATATACTTCAGAGGCTTATTTTGAGGAAACAGTCTTAGAATTGGGTATCTCAAAGTCAGGAAGACCCTTATGTCTTTGCCTTTGTAGGAGTCATTCCTGACACTTGGAACACCTTTCCTCTTCACTGCCACCTCTGGAAAGCCCAGCATTCTTTCAAATCTCCATCTGAGAATCACCTTCTCTCTGAGGTTTTTCCTCATCTAGCCTCCTGCCCACAGGAGTTACCTTGGATTCCTTTTTGTCCACATCTGTCTTATCTGTGCACGTTACCTCCCCTGAGAGCACAGAAGTAGTCTGAGGTTTGTTCTACCTCTAAATTTATGATGTGATGACCCGAGGCCAGGACTGTTTCTTTTTATCCCTGTGTCTCAGCCAGCATGGGGCCAATCACTTAAATGCTTGATAATTGATTCAAATCTATCCTCTCATACACTAGCTATGTGAGCCCGGGCAGGTCATTGCATTTCTCCATGCTCTGGACAAGAGTCCGGGCCTATTGGTTCCACAGAGTAGAGGGAATTTCCTTGCAGGGAGTTCCTTAGCCCACCAGTGCAAAGTCTCTGTCTCCAAATCAGACAAGGAAGGAAGAAGGAACAAAGATTACTATATCTAGGCCTGGACACCAAGCCACTCACCTGCAAGGCCACAGGTCTAATTTATCTGAGCTTCATGGAAAAATAGTGATCTGCCCCTAAGGCCCAAGGAGCCAGTGGACCAAGGTCACTCACATGCTCTTCTTAGATCTTGAGCTAGAAGGGCCATCAGAAGCCACCAAGTCCAACCCTCTCATTTTACAAAGGAGGAAACTGAGGCCCAGGGAGAGGAAGAGACTTACCCAGGATCACACAATTAGCTTCAGAGGAGGGATCTGTACACAGGTATTTCTGAATTCAGATTCAGTACTCCCTACACCAAGGTCACCTGGGGGTTACAGGCTGAGCTCAGATTCAAAGTCCTCTGACTCCAAACTCAATCGTTACGGGATGCCATTGAACTGGAATTTCTCTGACATGGGAAAACCCTAAAGTCATTTTGATCTGATCCTGGAATGCACGGTATGGTTGAAAGCAGGGGTGGGGGCCAGCACGGAATTATATATTGTTTTAATGAACTTGGAGAACGGTCAAAATGACTAGGCCATATTCAAACCTCATGAAGCTGGAAGCTGGTTGCTTTAGCATCCACGGAGATAACTTATTGGCTGTTCATTTTTTATTTGTTTACATGAAGTAAATGTTTGATGTACACTGAGTGTGCAAATAATAAAAAACTGGGTTGGGGGAGGGGGGAACTGTGGAAGGTGGGATGTTTGGCTTCGAGAGGATGATGAGTCAGTTCTAAGTGTGTGAATTCTTTGTATACTCTTCAGATTGGATTTTTGGTGACCTCTTTCTTTGTGGTTCGGGGGCATAGAGGGGGTCTCCTGGTCTGTAACTGATAGCAGTGGGGAATGGATGCCAAATGAATCTGGAAGTGCTATGAATGACCAATCCCACTTGGCTAAGTCACTTCATGGCTTCTGGCCTCAGTTTTTGCAGCTGTAAAATGGACTGGTGGGACCTGAAGACCTCAAAGGTTCTTTGCAGTTCAATGATCCTATGATCTAAGAAGTTTCCTCATCCCCAAAATGAGGGGGTCCAGCTAGAGGGGCTCTAGCTAGGAAGGGTGCTATAGAAAAAGGAATTTAAATAAGGAGGTCCCACCAAACTCAGATCCTGCTGCTCACACTTATTAAGCCATGCAGCTGTGGTTCTTTAACCTTCATGTCTACAGGTGGAGAGAAACACCACCCTCTCTTCCTTACCAAGGTGGGGGCCTATGGGTACATAATGTTGCATAGATTGTGACAGAAGGTTGATGTGTTGGTTTTGCTAAACTGTTATTTTCAAAAAATTATTTTTTAAGAGGCATCTGATGTGATGAGATTAGACAGAGAGCCAACCTCAGAGGTCAGAAAGGCCTAGGTTCAAGCCCTACTTGCCTTTGACACAGATTGGCTATGTGACCCTGGGTAAGTCACTTTAGTGCCTCAGGCCCCAGTCGACTGTCTAAAACTCAAAAATGCAGCCAAGGCAGAAGTAGGATTGCACTGGTAGAGGGAATTTCCTCACCGGGACTTCTCTATACCAATGGCATCACAGGTCCCATCGTCATCATCATTGGACACAGCATGGGACGGTGAATGGAGAGCTGTCCTTGGAAATCAGGAAGACCTAGGGTTCAAGGGAATGGCTGTGTGACCCTGAACAAGTCACTTAACTTCTGTCTGCCTCAGTTTCCTCATCTGTAGAATGAAGATGATAATGGCACCTAACCTTGAAGAGTTGTTGTAAGGATCAAATGAACTAATTATTGTAAAGTACTTAGCACAATGCCTGGCACATAGGAGACACAAAATCCTTTTTTCCTCCCTCCCTTCCTTTCTTCCCTGTTTCCTTCCTTCTCTCCCTCTTTTTTCTTTCTTTCCTTCTCTTCCTCCCTCCTTCCTTCCCTTCCTCTTTTCCTTCCCTTCCTCTCTTCTTTTCTTCTTTCCTTCCTGCCTTCCTTTTTCTCCTTCCTTCCTTCTTTCCTTTTCCCCCACTCCCTCCTTCCTTCCCTCTTTTCATTCTGCCCTTCCTTCCTTTTCCCCCTCGCTCCCTCCCTCCTTTCTTTCCTTCCTTCTTTCCCTTTTTTCTTTCCTTCCTCCTTTTCCTCCTTCCTTCCCTTCTTCCTTTCCTTCTCTTCCTTTCCTCCCCCCTTTTCTTTCTTCCCTTTTCCCCCTTGCTTCCTCTCTCTTTCCTTCCTCCCTTCCTTCTTCCCCTCCCCCAAGGCTCTCTATGACTGTCAAAGCCATTTCCTCACTGGGCCTTCCCCGTAGCAATGAAAGCACAGATTCAGACCAGACCAGCACTTTCTGTTACGAGGGATGGTTGGCTGGGGAGAGGAAAGCTATGTTCACGAATGAGGGAGATGTGAAAACAAAAGATCTCAGTAACACTCCATCCCTGTGCATTAGCGAAGCAATGGGTTTTGTTTCTAAAAGGCCCTTTAATGTCTCTCAGGTTGGGATTCCTCGAGGGTTATTGGGAGGATCAGATGAGCCAACAGAGGGAAAATCTAAACCTCTAAATCCAGCGGACCTGAGCCTGTAACTAGCTTAAGTAGCCTTGGTTGGAAAAAATTAGCATCTTAACAGTCCCCGCCAAGCTTTTGTATTTTAGGTAAGTGGCTCGTTAAAGAGAGGATGTTATTTGATGTTCCATTAAAAAAATTTAAAATACAAAAAAACCACTGGTAGCTCTGTCTCATTACAATTGGTTTCCCTTCTAATCGTCTATTTTATTTTATGTAATTAAAAACATGACTCTGAGAAGGGAGTCCCCTTTGCTTCCCCAGGCAGCCAAAGTGTGGAGAGGGAAGGCCGTGATGCAGACAGGGGCCTACCCTGCACTGGACAACTGTCCTGTCTGATGTTCTAAGGTTCCTTCTAGCTCTGACATTCTGCCTTGTAAGTTTGCAGGGGCAACTGACTGTAGCTCAAAGACCCATGCAGCAGGAGCCAGAAGACTTGCATTTGAGTACTGACTCTTCTCTCCTAATTGTGTCTCCTTCCTTCTCTGAGCCTCTACTTCCCCATCTGGAAGATGGGGATAGTAATTCCCTGTTCCTACTCTTACCCAGGGAGGTTGGGAGGGAAGGCCCTTTGCTAGGCCACAGCTAGGGCTATCATGAGGATCTAAGGAGTGGCTAGACATGTCAGCAGGTGCTGTTGCTCCTAATTCTGTTCCTGGTTATTTGCTGAGACATGCAGGTTGCAGGGGAGCCAGCAATGTGGGACCCCATTCATGGGGGCCTCTGAGTGCCTGGCCAGTTGGATGAGCTCCTTCTGGGCATCTTAGTGAGTGCGAGATGGGTCATTGTCATGGAAAAGCCTTGGTGTGTGGCAGCAGAGTGGGGGTGGGGGAAGGCCAGGGGAAGAAGGGAAGCAGGTGGAAAACAGTCAGTTCTGGCCAATAGACCCACGGGCACATGAGTGCATCTCTCTGAAAGAGGATGAAGGAATAGCCAGAGAGGTGTAATTGCTATAAATTAGGCCCAGGGAGGGAGAGGAGAGGGCCAGGCTTTATGCACTGGGCTCTTTGTGTTTGCTAGGCTGATCACCTCTAATAAGGTACCAGGGTGCCAGGAATAGGTTTGCCTTTCCCCCATTCTGATTTCTAAATCAAAGTGGCCTAATGAGACTGTCTTTCTCCTGAAAAATGCAAGTCGTTGAAGGAAGCAGCATTCTGGGAGTTGGGGTGGGGGATAGAGGTTTGGAAAGAGGAAGGGAGGGGACAGATGCTGATTCTAGGCAGATGTAAATGTAGAGAAATGAAGCCTGGAGCTTGAAGTAGCTCTCCTCCCTAGCCACTGGCCAAGGCATTGGCAAATTAGGCTGGAACCTTCTGGCCTGGTGCTTGGGTCAGAGAACAGGAGGGTTCTGGGCTAGGTGCTGGGGACAGAGCATTGGGCTAAGGGCTAGGGAAAGGCAAAGGGTGAGACCTCTGTGAAAGAGTTAGGCTCCTCTCAGCAGCTGGCCAGCCATAGAACCCCTTGGAAAATGATGTTGCCTGAATGGCCTGAGAGAGAAAATATGACAATTCCTGCTCATCTCTGAGTAATGCGGAGTAGGAAATTTACTGGGTAGATTTGGCACAGGCCGGAGCTGAGATGGGCAGCATGGAGCCCAAAGGGAGCAGGGAAGAGGCAGTTCTTGCCCCAAGCCCTAAGAAAGGCTTCAATCTCTCCTCTGCTCAGAGCCTTTTATAGAGATCCAGCTGATTAAAGTCAGAACAACTCAGCTGTCTTCTGGAAGAGCTCAGGGCCTTGAGAGAAGGGAAAGCTGAGAACCTAGGTATTGACTGGCTAGTAGAGTGTAGCTCTGGGCACATAGATACATGGGTGGCTTGCCCCCAAGCACCAAATCACAGAAGCATGGATTCTGAGGGGGATGGAATCTTTTTTTTTTTTTTTGCAGGGGGGAAGGCAGGGCAATTGGGGTTAAGTGACTTGCCCAAGGTCACACGACTGGTAAGTGTTAAGTGTCTGAGGTCAAATTTGAACTCAGGTCCTCCTGACTCCAAGGCTGGTGCTCTACTCACTGTGCCACCTACCCGCCCCCTACTGGATGGAATCTTAAAGGCCATATAGTACAACCCTCTCATTTTACAGATGAGGAAACTGAGATGAATGAGTGAGAAAGCTTGACTGCAAATCCAGGGCTGTTCCCAGTTGACTATGTATCTTTGCATTTCTTTATATTTTCTGTTGCCCTGGAGAAGTTTTGTGTATTGGGTTATACTTTGAGTTGCCTCAGGTTTTAGGTCTTGAATATCTAAAGGGGAGCGGCAGTGAGGAATAAGGCTGTATTACAGTGGTCAGCAACAGCTATATCATTGACAACACTTAAGCCCCTACCTATTTTCTCCATTGTGGCTGGGTCAAAGGCGTTAGCTTCTATGCATTCCTCAAAATTTGGAGCAGGGCCTGGAGCAGAACTGTGTCCCCCAGTCCTTTGATCCCAAGTTGCCACTTAAGCATGTAACCCTGAGATTTCCTAGTGACGACTGCTTACTGCTACTCAATCAGTCTCCCCAACCACAGAGGGTCCTGTGACATGTTTGGGGGATCCTGACAGACTCAGTGGGGATGCAAGGAGGTGAAGTGGCCCAGGCCATAGAAGGTGGCCTGTGTCTAGAACCTTGATTCTTTCTCAGGATTATGTGACAGGAAAATCCGTTCTAAAAACAAAGAGTCTGAACGTACCTCCAAGGGTCATCCCTGCTTCATAACACTTTCGGAGCCGACATGATGGGCAATTTTTCCTTCTGAATTTATCGATGGTGCAATCATTCCTGCTGGCACACAGGTACTTTTGTTTCCCTAGAAGAGCAAAAGACAGAAGCAGATGGACCTGTTAATGTGTCTCCAGAGTCTCTCCTTGAGTTGTTTCTAGGCAAGAGGGGCAGAAAGATAAATTCTGCCTGATGAGTGAAGCAGACAAAAGACCAGCAGGAAAAAATCTAAATCCAAACCTATAATTAAAATGAACTGGTAGAGCATTGGTGGGAATTGCATAAACATCCAAGGCAGGAAAGGACAAGAACAATGACCAAATGTACTAAATCAGATACCACTGTCACTATTAGTGTCAAGGCTAAAGTAATCACTTATAAGATACCTGCTCATCATTAAAACCACTAGTACCCTTGAGTCAATGATCACAATTGAAGATGACCACTCTTTTGTTATTTCACCATAAGGACTCAGGTACAGCCAACATTCCCCCACACTGACACTGGTAATTAAAGCTCAGTGTCTTCTTGATCCTTTTTCACGATAACAGTATAGGTCAGAACCTATAATAAATGACTCCACAGGGATCAACAAATGGTTTGGTGACTGCTGGAAATCACTTCTCAGTATGTAAGACATAGAGATGAAAGGAAGGGGAAACCCAGTCTTTCTGTAATGGACCAACAAAAAAGGAAGAAAGATAGTGTATGTTGGGGGGTGAGGGGGTTGAGGGGTTGGGGTGTGTGAAAGCATTCATTAGATGACCCTTAAGATCTCTGTAAGCTCTAATGATCAACAGCCTAAGCCCTCTGAAGCTCCCAGTGGATGGAGGAAGACATCAAGCTAACAAGTCAACAAAACATTTATTAAGGGTCAACTATGTGCCTGACAAATGCTTTTAGTCTAAAAAATACATGTTCCAATCCTTCCCTCCTTCCCCCTGCCCTTCTCTCTTTGGTGAATGATTATTTTTGCTTGGGTGGATAGGGTAAGAGAAATGTGGACCTTTTTTGGTACAGGGTTTGGTATACCTTTGGGTAGAGAGAGAAGAAAGGAGATTTAATGGGAACTAACACCTAGGGGCAAGATGAAAGAAATATTATAGGTGATATAGTGTTTGAACTGGGAGGGACATTAGCACATGGCACAGGGAATTTGGGAGCTGGAAGAAACTACATAAACTATTAAGTTAGAAGGAAGGGGTAGTTCAAACAAAGATTGTCAGAGCTAGAAGGGCTGGTGGGAGGGATTTTAGTATGGAGCAGGTCAGAGCTGGGGATGTGGGGAGCTTTAGAATCTGGAATGGCAGAGCTGGGTGGGACAAAGATTATAAAATATCAGAAGTGGAAGGGAGCTTAGAACAAAGAACACAGAATAATGTCAGAAATGGAAGAGACCTTGGAACAGAAACTCATTTAGTTCAACTCATTTTTCCAGATGATGGAGAGCTTAGTTTTCTTCTCCCCTTCTTTGCTTATGAGTCCCAACTCAGAGACAGTGAAGGTATCTGTCCATCAGACTGCTACACTTGTGGTATAAAATGTAGTCAGTGCGCCTTCCAGTGACCACCTGTCATTCTGTGGCAAGAACTTTGGTCCTCCTCCCACTGGGGAGCCTCAACATTAGTAAAACAGAACTCGACTAAATTATCTCATCTCTCTTCCTTCATTTCTGCTAAGCGCTCTAACATCCACACAATAATATGTTTTGGATTGCCCTGGGGTGCCAGCTTTTCGACAAGGCAGAGTGCAGTGCATTCTGGGACAGTGGCTGACATTGCCTGTCTGCTCAGGAACTCCTGCTTTGGAACCATTTTGCTATTACTGAAACAGATTTGGGCCAGTGGCCATTTGTTTGCCTTCTTTATTTGGTTCTACTGGAAAGAGAGCACAGTGGTAAAGACCAGGAAATGGGAATCCTCACCCCGCTTTCCTGTAGACTGGTGCATTGTTCCCAACCATCTGTGTAGAAGGACATAAGATCATACCACAGGAGTTCTATAGCTGGAAGGGAACTAAGAGGTCATGGATTCCAACTTCTTCATTTTACAGAAGGGGAAACTGAGGCTCAGGGAGGCAAAATGATCTCTTAGAAGCCATCTAGTCCCCACCCTCCCCAATTTTACAGATGACTTAACATTCAGATGACTTCACCAGAGTCAGACAGGTAGTAAGAATGTCAGAGGCAGGATTTCAACTGCTATTTCTGATATTGTAGGGGGTGGAAATCATGGTGGACCAGGGAGCTGGGAGGTATCAGAAGGAAAGCTGTCTGAGGGCAGAGGCCTACATCCCACGGCGGCCATCTGAGCCCTTAACTTCCTGCTAGAGGCTGCCCTGAAGCCCCCAGCTCTCCTGTCATCTCCTAGGTGACCAGAGCGTCAACAACGCTAACACCCACTCCTCTCCAGTTCTCCATCCTTGGGGACTAGTAATGTTACACAGCCATGCTCTTTGTTTGACACTGTTGACCTCCATCAGCCAAATTACATCAACAACCTATAATCAAGGTCTAAATCACTGAGCTCTATTGGCAAAGAATAATCCCGTCTCTCTGGCTGCAGGAGAAGAGGTCATGGTGTGGCCTTGAAAAGCCACGCAGGCACTGAAATACCTGGTCATTTTGCTTATTAGAAGCAGATTAGAATGCCCCTGACCCTTTGAGAACCAAGAATGATTGCCCAGAGACCAGGAAGGAGGCCCTTTCAGAGGCAGCTGCCTCAAAATCTCTGCACTGCCCATGGCGCCCTGCCTTCTCTCATTCATATTTCCCATCAGGCCCATTAGAGACACTGAAGTTTCCCCTATAGGAAGGAGCCTCAGAGACAAATACAACAGTGGCACTGGAGTCACACAACCTTGGTTTGAATTCTTCCTCTGATGTTTACTCTGTGTGGCCTTGGACAGGGCATCAGTTTCCCCATATGTAAAGCAAGGTTGTGAGCTTGATTCCATCTGAGGTCTCTTCTATGATCTTAGATATGATCGCAGACAAGTCATTCTGCTTTCCTTAGTATCAATGTCCCCATCTGTTAAACGAAGCAGGTAGACTCAATGGCTGCCAGGGTTCTTTCCAGTTCTAAGTCTGATTTTCTTGGTACTAATAGCAGCCTAATGGCTGCTCCCATACAGAATGGTGCTGTGAACCTGGGACTGGTTAGGTTTCTTCACTTTGTTCACTGTGCATGTCATAATTACGGAATCTCGGATGCAGAAAAACCCAAGAGGGAATCTAGTCCAACTGATATCTCAGCAGGAATCCTGAAGAACAGTCATCCAGCCTCCAGTGACAGGGGAATTACCACCTCTCAATGCAGCCAATTCCTTTTTTTCCCCTCTAAATTAATTGATTAGTTTAATTACTTTTAGTTTACAAGATTCAGTTCCACAATCCCTTAAGTTTCAAATTTTCTCCCCTCCCCCCCATGACGGCATGCAATCATGTATAGGATCTGCAAATACTTTCACATTGGACATTAGTCTGGTTGTATAGAAGGGTTGTAACGGATGGAGTGAACAGTGGGAAAGAAGAAACAAAACCAAACATGAAAAAGAACAATAGCATGTATTGCTTCAGTCTCCATTTAAACTCTGTTCTTTCTAGATCTTTCTCTGAATGTGGACATCTCCTTCCATCCTGAGACTTGTAGAGTTGTCTTATAACCTTGGATTGTTGAGAAGAGTCCAGTTCGTCAAGGTTGGTCGTCACACATATGACGTGTCTGTGATTGTGTACAAGTTTCTCCTGGTTCTGCTCTTCTCACTAATTCCATGGCTGAACAACTCTGATGGTTAGGAAGCCCTTTCCTTGAATATTCAGATTGAATTCTGGGACCAGGCAGAGGAAGTCTAACCAAGGACCTATTCAATAGGAGCAATGGGGAGGAAGTAGGGCGGGAGTGAGGAGTCACCTACAAACCAGGATGGACTGGATGGTCTTGACCTATGACTTGTGGGCACACTGAGGAACACCAGGTTTAGCCTCACCTTTGTCAGAGCATTTTGAGCTGGGAGGCACTTCTGTGAGCAAGTACGAATTAACAATAGTAACTTCCATTTATATGGGAGTGCCAGGCACTGCGATAAGTTCTTTACAATTTATCCAATCTGAGCCTCACAACAATCCCGGGAGGTAGGTGCTATTATGATTTCCATTTTACAGATGAGGAAATGGAGGCAGACAGGTTAAATGATTTGCCCAGGGTCACACAGTTAGTAACTGTCTGAGGTGGGATTTGAGCTCAGGTCTTCCTAACTCAAAGCCCAACTCTCCATCCACTATGCCACCGGCTGCCAACTTGACAGCAGTCAAGAAGTCCTGTGTCTGAATTCTGCCTCACACACAAGTTGTGTGACCCCCAAGTTATTTTTACCTCTTTGAGCTAGCCTCATTCTACTCACCTGTAAAATGAGGGGCCAATTAGATTTTGATTGTCCCTAAGGCTCCTTCTAGTTCTTGATCTATGATCTCATAATCTTCCTTTACCAACAAGGAAATATCTACCATGGTGCAGTGGAGAGGACGTTAGATTTGGGTGAAGGGACATGGGGTCAAGTTGTATGTTCTTAGACACTTTAGAAGACACTTTAATGTCTTCTCCAGTGTCGCCAGGATTCCTCTCCAACACAGTTTCATTTTCCTGTTCTCTTCTATCTTGGCTCAAGAATAATCCATTAAATTAAACACACACATACTATTTTACCAAAATGAAAGGTCAAGTATCTCTCCCCTGAGTGACTTTGACAGAGACAAGAAGGGAGATAAGCCATATGGCAGCAGAGGGTGGCTCTGGGGGTCTGTCTCTGAGGCTCAAGCACATTTGACATGATGCTAATCATAGGTGCCCATAAAGGTCAAATTCTTCAGAGTAGGTCTCAATGAGTCCTCGTTCCTCCTCTTCCCAGGGGGCTGTTCTACTGGCTGAGCTGAAGGGCCCCAAGCTAGTAAAACAGGCTAGCTGTCTCCAAGGACCCAACTTTACCCCCAGCGAGGGAGCCAGCATTAATTATCACAATCATCTGAGTTGACCTCTCTGCCACTTGGGATACTGAGAGATGGTGAGACCTTAATTTGGGAGTCAGGAAGACCTGTGTTTGATTCCTGTTTCACTTACTACCTATGTGATGCTAGGCAAGTAACTTAACTTGTCTGAGTCTTAGTTTCCTCAACTGAAAACAAAGGGGTTGGACTCAGAATCACAGAAGTTGAGTAGCCATCTAGTCTAATTCATATGTGAAAGGGACCCCCACACACTAAGACTGGCCAAGTGGTCATCTAGACTCTTCTTGCAGACCTTCAAAGAAGGGGAACCCATTACCTCTGGAGGCAGCCACAGTTCTCATTGTTAGGAAGTCTGCCGTGATGTCAGCCAAAACTGGCCACTTTCCACCTTCTCTTTTTTCCTCTTTATCCTCCTCTCTATCACTTCTAGTTTTGCCCTCTGGTGCCAAACAGCACAATACTGGCACCTCTTCCACATACAGCCCTTCAGATACTTGGATAGTCTTCTTTTCTCCAAGCTAGCCATGCCCCGTTCTTTCAACAGCTCTTCGTATGTTTGAACTCAAGGACCTTCCTCCATCCTGGCTGCCCTTCTCTGGATACCCTCTCTAGCTTATCAGTGTCCTTAAACCATGGTGCCCCAAACTCAGCACAATACTCTTGATGAGGTCTAAGTACAGAGAAACTACTGCTTCCATATTCCTGAAAGCTACCATTCTTTTAAAATGCATGAGCTATTTGGGCTACCCCACCACACTGCTGACTCATGACAACTTTGCAGGCCAGTAAAATCTCCAAGTTCTTTTCAGTAAGACTGTTGCTTCTCCATGCTTCAGCACATCTTATACTGGTGACAGTAATATTTTTGCACCCAAGGGCAAGATTTTACATTGATCCCTGCTGATCTATATTTGATCAGATCCAGCCCAGTGTCTAATCCAGTCTAAAGTTTTTTGGATCTTGGCTCTGTCATCCAGTGGGAGGACACCAGCTATTTCTCCCATCTTTGGGTCACATGTGAAGCTGACCTTATCCAAATCATTGGAAAAAAAAAGTTCAACAACCTAGGGCCACATACTGATAGATCTCTGGGGATTCTTTTTTTTTGGTCTCTTTGGAGGGGGGAAGGCAGGGCAATTGGGGTTAAGTGACTTGTCCAAGGTCACAGGGCTAGTAAGTGTTAAGTGTCTGAGGCTGGATTTGAACTCAGGTCCTCCTGACTCCAGGGCCAGTACTCTATTCACTGTGCCACCTAGCCACCCCTATTCCCTATATGTGTTGTCTGCACCGTGAGAATGTAAGCTCTTTAGGAGTAGGGACTATGTTCGTTTTGTATTTGACTCCTCATAACTTAGCACAGCACCTGGAACACAGTAAGCACTTCATTCATTCATTCATTCATTGGTTAATTTGTTTGTTCATCCATCCATCCATCCATCCATCCATCCATCCATCTATTCATTCATTCATGCAGTCTCTCGTCACTTTGCTTCTCAAGCACTATGCTTTCTTGATTCTTTTCCTACCTCAATGAGGACTCCTTTCTTTTTCTCTACTGAACAGCAACAATATCTTGATGGTCATCCTTACCTGGATGTACTAGAAATCAAACACCATCTGTCTAAAACAAAACTCATTATCCATCCCCATTCCCACCCCTCCTCCCTACTTCCCAACCACTGTTCCAGACACTCAGGTCTGTGACTGCGATGACGCCCTTTGACTCTTTTCTCCCTTACCCTTCATCTAATCATTTACCAAGCCTTGACAACTTGCACCCCCATAAAATTCTTGAAACTGTCCCCCACTCACATGGCCATCCTTCTTGTTTGGCCCATTGGGGATCGCATCTCAGCTGGTCTCCCAATTGGTCTCCCAGCCCCTGGCCTCTCCCATAGCCGATCTATCCTGAACACAGCTGCCATGAGCTGTCCTAAGTAAGACAAGGCTCACCATCTCACTTCCCTGCTTCAAAACAAAAGAAATCAAAACCAACCAGACAGCTGTGGTTCCCTATTGTTGCCAAAATAAAATATGAATTCCTTGGTTAGTCTGGCCCTCATCTACTTTTTCAGGCCTTTCATTTCACACTCTCATGTTCCAGCCAAATTGACCTGTTAGATGTTCTTTAAATTTGACATGTCATCTCCTGCCTCCACACCTTTACCCAGGATACCTACTATGCCTGGAATGCTGTCTCTCATCACCTCTATCTCATAGTATCCCTAGCTTCCTTTAAATGGCCCTTCCATTCCAAGATCATTTTGTATTTACTTATCTGTGTACATGTTGTATCTCTGCATAATTCTTTCTGCCACACTTTACAGTTGGAACATAAGCTCCTGCCAGGTGGAGACTGCCCAACTATTGTCTGTATGCCCAATGTGCTTCATGTCTGTTGAAGTGAATTGAATAACAGCTTTCATTTCTGTATCACTCTAGGTATTTAAAAAGTCCATCAGACCCGAGTTCAAATACTGTTTAACCTTCCTGGGACTCAGTTTCCTCCTCTATAAAAGTGAGGGAGTTGAGTCAGGATTTGAACTTCTGAGTCTACTACAATGAGCTACCTGTTTGTACTACCCCTCCCAACTCCCCTTCATACAACCCTTTTACAGAGAGCTGAGAACAAAGGAAGTGTCACGAAGTATCTGCTGACTGACATGATTTGCACTAGGTGAGGAGCTATCTACGGGGCTGCCAGGCCTTTCTACAAGCTACCCCAAAGGACTATGGGCCCAACTTCCCCAAGTAAGTGTCCTGTTCTTTAACTGGGCTCATCAGCCATCTGGCTTAGTCTGCTGGAAAGGAAACCCAGGTCTGTGGCCTAGCTTCAATGTTTCCTAGCTTCATGGCTTTGGCTTTGTTACTTCAATCTTCAAAACCTCAGTTTCCCCTTCTGGGAAATACTTTGGCCTTCACTGACTGCACAAAAAAAGGGTTTAGTAGGAAATTCACTGTGTGTGTGTGTGTGTGTGTGTGTGTGTGTGAACTGTCTTTCTCCTTAACACCTGCAAACATCCTTCCATCAGTTCAATGGTACCCGATGAGGTTTACTAATACCTGCTAGGCCTGTCTGAATGGCTGTTCCTTGAGGAAGGTCAATTACATTGTGAAAACACTGCTGTTTTAATTGTGATTCATGTAACATATGTGTTCCTGAAAACTCTGGGCAAATCAAATTCAATCTGAAATGCTCAAGGAGAGCTGGTTATTTGAAGGCACCCTGTGTCGCATCCTTTCAAACAGAAAAATAAAGCCTTTGAAAGTGAATAAACAACCGCTACTAGGGTTTCTCAGGTTCATGTTTTCTGAAGAGCCCACCTGAATCAATGTGGGCATCACTGTCATCCCGTTTAACACATTGCTGAACTTCCATCAAGAGGGAGAAGTCTCTCCCTTAAGATTTCCTGGCTGGCCACCATTGTGGCAGAGTATACAGTATCTGTATTTCAGGAGAATGAGTCAATGGGAAGGTTATCTGGGCATGGGTATTAGGGAAGGAGCTCCAGATTTGGAGAGAGAGGGTCTTAGTTCAAATCACCATTTGGCAACTTACTGGTTGTGTGACTTTGGGCTAGTCACTGACCCTCTTTAGGCCTTAGTTTCATCATCCACCAAACGACGAGGTTGGGTTTGATATAAGTCTGATGATTTTCTACATTTAGGCCTGGGAGAGGAGCTGGTTGTATCATCGGGGCCATGCAACTGTAGACTCTGAGTTGAAAGGCTCTTAGAGGTCATATGTGTCACTCAAGAACTTCCTTCCACACCTCTGACAAACTCAGCTTTACTATCTTCACTGACAGGGAGCTCATTACTGTTCAGAGCAACCTGTACTTTTGATGAATGGTTAGTCAACTGGCACTTACTAAGCACTCAGTATATGCTAAACTCTGGGAATACAAAGAAAGACAAAGATGGTCCCTGCCCTCACCAAGCTCACATTCTAATGGGAGAGGCAACAGACAAACAACTCTGTACATACAAAAAGTTATATAGAGAGGAGATGGCTGGTGCACTCAGAGGGGAAGGTATGAGTACCAAGCTCGCCTCTCCAGCCTGACTACACATTGTTCTCTTCCTGTACACAAGGGTCCAGTCAACTGGTCTTCTTCACAATACTGTACTCCTGCCTTGGTATCTTTGCATTGGTGGGTCTACCACTTCCTCACCTCCCATTGGGAGAATCCCTTGTTCCCTTCAAGGCTTAGCTTCAGTACAACTCTCTCTCTCTCTCTCTCTCTCTCTCTCTCTCTCTCTCTTTTTCTGTCTCTCAATCTCTCTCTCTCTTCCCCTCTCTCCTTCTCTCTCTTTCTCTTTCTGTCTCTCAGTCTCTCTCTCTCTTTCTCTCAGTCTCTCTCTCTCTCTCTTCCCCTCTCTCCTTCTCTCTCTCTCTGTCTCTCTTTCTGTCTCTCAGTCTCTCTCTCTCTCTCTCCTCTCTCCTTCCTAGCTCTCTCCCTCTCTTTATAATCTCTCTACCTGTTTCCTCTCTCTCTCTCTCTATCTCTCTGTCTCTCTTTCTGTCTCTCAGTCTCTCAGTCTCTCT
>CM053582.1:8120759-8183168 GCA_028627135.1 Pseudochirops cupreus
TTCAAAGCTTTTGATCATCTAGAATGGGTCTGCAGGGGTAACTAGTTTTTTCTTCTCCAGATACATTAAAATACATGCCTGGAATGATTGAAGTACTCTCCTGCCAAGATTAGCAAACATTTCTACATTATTTTAATATCTGCAAAGTACTTTACAAATATTACCTCATTTGATCCTCATATCAATCCTGGAGCTAGGTGCTATTATTATCCCCATTTCACAGATGAGCAAAATGAGGCAGACAGCAGTTAGGTGACTTACCCAGGGTCACACAGCTATCTGTGACTAGATCTGAACTCAAGTCTCTACGAATCCATCGTTCAAACCCACTGGACCACTGAGTCACCTCAAGAAGTAGAAGGATGAACTAAAAGCTTTTTCCAAGGTCTACCCAGCCAGAGAACTCACACAATCACAGAAATTGAGAGACAGAATGGGCACCTCAGTGATTATCTGGTCAAAATCACAGCTAAAGGGAATCTACATTATAATCTGCCAGAAAGGATCACCCAGTCTCTGCCAGAGGAGGAGCCTTTCGCTCTGGGACAGCCCAATTTCTTAGGAAGTTTTCCTCACACCGAGCCTAAATTTGTTGCTTCCACCATTGAATGTGAGTTGTAGACCTCTGGGGTCACCCAAGCTGAATGATCCTTCCCCTCTGTGACAGTCCTTGAAATACATGTCCCCTCTGGGGCTGGTCTTCTCAAGGTGAAACATGCCCATTTCTTTTAAAAGGTCCTTCTCCATCCTGGTTGCCCTCCTCTGAATACTTCCCCCAGTTTATCGATGTTCTTAAACTGGGGTGTCCAGAACTGAACACAATACTCCAGATGTGTCTGACCAGGGCAGAAAGCAGGACCTGGATCACCTCCTAATTCCCCCAAACTAGGCTTCTCTTAATGCAGCCAAGATGGCTTTAGCTTTTGGGGGCTGCAGGGTTACACTGCTAACTCATGTTGTTTGTACTTGCAGGCCAACACCAGGGACCTATATTTTTCTGACAAAACACGATGCTCCCATCAGGTACTTAGGAGGTTGATTTCTTGAACCCAAGTACAAGATTTTTCATTGATCTCCAGTGAGTTTAGTGGATTTCATCTTACTCAGTTCAGCCCAAGGCTCAACCCTCTGACTGTCATTTAGAGTAGCGGTTCTCAACCTGTGGGTTGCGACCCCTTTGGGGTCGAACAACACTTTCACAGGGGTCGCCTAAGACTATTGGAAAACACATATTTCCGATGGTCTTGGGAACCGAAACACTGCTCCTCTATCCGTCTCCAGGCGGGTCTGCCCACATGCAGATACGCCCACATACGAGTATTAAAGGGTCACAGCATTAGGAAGGTTGAGAACCGCTGCTCTAGAGGATTGTTATTCACAAGTCATCTGAACCTTTATCCAAATCATTGAGGAAAATGTTAAAAAGCAGAGATTCCTGGGCTGTTCCACCTGGATACCTTCTGCCAGGCTGAAAATGGAATCCAGCCTTTTGACCGGTTCCAAATCCATTGATTTGTATTATCACTGAGCCCACAGGTCTCCATTTTTTTTTTTGCTTTTTGGAGAGGGAAAGGCAGGGTAATTGGGGTTAAGTGACTTGCCCAAGGTCACATGGCTAGTAAGTGTGTCAAGTGTCTGAGGCCAGATTTGAACTCAGGTCCTCCTGATTTCAGGGCCAGTGCTCTACTCACTGTGCCACCTAGCTGCTCCACACAGGTTTCCATCTTTTCCACAAGAAGCACAAGAGATTCTTTATCACTCCTAAAATTTAGGAAAACTATAATGACAATATTCCCCTCAGCTACCAGTTTAGTGATGTTCTCTCATCTCTGTTCCTTTCACCAAGCTAGGTGGAGCTGCAATGGATAGGGCACTGGGCCTGGAGTGGGGAAGACCTGAGTTCAAATCCAACCTCAGACACTTCCTAGCTGTATGACCTTGGACAAGTCACTTCATCTCTTTCTGCTTCAGTTTCCTCAAGTGTAAAATAAGGATAACACAAAGCAGCAGTGAAGATAAGAAATGATTGGTAACTGACTGATTGATTGATTGACTGTAAAAAGAGGAAATAATCTGGCAGGACCTGGTGAAACCATTTAGTTCCTCATAATTACTCTTTCCTTTTCTAGATGTTTGTTGTTGTCATTTTTGTACTGTCCATGGGGTTTTCCTGGCAAAGATACTGGAGCAGTTTGCCATTTCCTTCTCTAGCGGCTGAAGGCAAACAGAGGTTAAGTGACTTGCTCTGGGTCACACAGCTAGTGAGTGTCTGAGGCCACATTTGAACTCAGGTTCTTGACTCCAGGCCCAGCACCTAGCTTTCTAGATGTTGACTAAACATCCTTTTCCTACTTTTTGTTGGGAACCAACGCCCAGTTCTCTACTCTGCAGTTACAGATGCCACTCTCTTCCCTTTTCAGAAAATTGGGATATGTATCTTGTTGCATCTTTCCTGTTCTCCAGGATCTTTCAAATCTCACTGGCCGAGGGGCTCTGCAAATGCACATACCAGTTCTTTCAGGACCCGAAGATGTGATTCTTCTAGGGCAAGTGACTCAAATTCCTGAAGGGAAGTTAGAAGCTCTCTGTCTCCTTGTTTATCTCAGAAGGCAGCCCCTTGTTAGTCATTTTTGTTCTATCATTTTTAGTCCAAAGACCATTCTCCTTAATGGAGAAAATAGAAAAATGGGAATTGAATAGTTCTACCTTGTCTGTGTAATGCTATCAAACACATACACCCCACCCTGCTAAGCAAAGGGCCTGTTCCTTTTTTGTTTTTTTTTGCTTTTTTGGGGTGAGGGAAGGCAGGGCAGTTGGGGTTAAGTGACTTGCCCAAGGTCTGAGGCCAGATTTGAACTCAGGTCCTCCTGACTCCAGGACCAGTGTTCTATTCACTGCAGCACCACCTAGTCGCCCCAAAGGGCCTATTCCTTCTTTAATTCTCCTCTTTACCCCAACTGAAAAAAACCCCCAAACCCACAACAAAACCTCACCCTTTTTGTTTCATCATTCTTAGCTTTCCTCACCAATCTGAGCTTACTCTTTAAAAGTCTTGATACTATTGTTATAGATACATGATACATTCATCATCCTCCCCCTGATTCTATCTTCTATATATCTTGCTAAAATCTCAGGAGGTTGGCTTAGTTTCCTGTTCAGCCCCCACTTATCTCTTCAGACAACTCCCATTCATCTTCCTCACTGGAACTGTTAATCTCTGGTGTCTTCTGAATTTCATTTATAAGTATCTGTCATGTCTCCTTGCACCGACTTCCTCTGTAGAATTTGGGTCTTATCTATTTTCCCACTGAATCCTCTGAAATCTGTTTTTCTTACACGTAGGTTACATAGCAGACTATGGCTGGCTTTCCTCTTTTCTATGGAGAAATCAGATCCAGAATAGAACTCCCTTTTTTGATTCTTCTACCTTTTGAAAGACTAAATTATCATTAAAGCAAATTAAGAAGTTATTAGCTGCACTGTTTTAGGAGGAGGGAGGGAGGGAGGAGGAGGAAGAGAGAGAAAGAGAGGGAAGGAAGGAGGGAGGGAGGAAGGGGAGGAAAGAGGGAGGGAGGAGGAGGGAGGAAGAGAGGGAGAGAGAGAGAGAGAGAGAGAGAGAGAGAGAGAGAGAGAGAGAGAGAAGAGAGAGAGAGAGGGAGAAAGAGAAGAGAGAGAGAGAGAGAGAGGGAGAAAGAGAAGAGAGAGAGAGAGAGAGAGAGAGAGAGGAGAGAGAAGAGAGAGAGAGAGAAGAGAGAGAGAGAGAGAGAAAGATCTGGATAATTGAAGTCTTCTAAATGACTTGTAATCTTTTCCCTGAACTCTTTATTTTTTTCCTCTTTTTCTCTAGGAGGTCTGTAATGTACTCCAATGACAAAATCACTTCTATTTCTCCCTCTGTTCAGCTTTACCCCTATGCTTTATACTATGCTTTCCTGTCTATCTTACCACCATAAAATGCTGCCTCCCTGCCCCATCATTTTAGCTATCCTGTTTCTTTTGAATTAGGTATATACATCCAGAGCTATAGTCTAGTCATGAGTTTCACCCCACAAAGATTCAGTGACATTCATGAGGTCAAATATGCCCACTTGTATTAGGGTTTCTAGTTTCTTTAGCTTATAGTCTAAACTTTGGGTATTTGTATAGAGCAGTGGTTCTCAACCTGTGGGTCGCAACCCCTTTGGGGGTCAAATGACCCTTTCACAGGGGTCTCAGGGGTCGCCTAGGACCATCGGAAAACACATATTTCCAATGGTCTTAGGAACCGAAACACCGCTCCTCTATCTGTCTCCAGGCAAGTCCGTCCACATGCAGATATGCCCACATACCAGTATTAAAGGGTCGCAGCATTAGGAAGGTTGAGAACCACTGGTATAGAGCCACTTGAGACCATGGGCTTTATAATTGCCTCCTTTCTGGGGTTTTGTCTCCTCTGAATTTCTAAATGCCTCAACTGCTATTATTCTTCATTATAATCTTCAAGTTATCTAGTATGGTAGATGTGCAAAGCTTTCTCCCTCCCCCTCACTCTTTTTAGTTCAAAGCATTTCTGATTAGATATGTAAGATACCCTACAAATATACTGCTACGAGCCTTTGTTAGGTGCACTCCATCCCTGGCCAGGAGCCTGTCAGCTCTATATTTTGAGATGTGGTCTAGAAATCAAAATCCCACTTTCAAATACAACCTTCTTAACAAACTACTTCCCAAATCAATTTTTTCTTCTACACACATGTTTTCATTGGGCAACAGGAAGGAAAACACAACCTGTGCCTGGTGGCCTTCAGTTTCTTGCCTAAGACTTCATGATCTTGGGCAATCCTTTCTAGATTCCCTTGGACAGTATCATTTGTGCCACATGAATGACCAGGAGGGGGTAATTTTGACAAGTAGCTCTACAATGGCCCTTTAAATGGAAAGAAAACCCTGTAGCACTGAATCCCCGTTCAAAAGTCTTCTGTGACTAACCATTGCCTCCTAAATAAAATACAAACCAACCATTTGAATCAAAATTCAAGGTACTCTATAAACTGTCTTCCATTTCCCTATCCAGTCTCATGTAACTCTATTCCCCTTCATGTACTCTAAAGTCTTGCCAAACTTGACTACTAGCCATTCCCCAATCCTATTCTGCCCTCTCCTGTCTCTGCACGTTTGTGCTTGCTTAGAGGGGGACCCCCTCTCCATTAACATCTTCCTCTTAGAAGTCTCAGCTCAGGTGCCCCCTCTTCCATGAACTTTCTTAATCCCCCAACATAAGAGTGATCCTCTTATCCTAGACATTCTCATGTTGCTGTGACCTTTCAAGCACTTAATACCATGTCTGTACTTCTATAGTAGTTACTGGCATTGATCTCACATCGTTTTCCTCTCTATCCAAAAATGCAAAGAAAGCAAGGGTATGGTTCCCCGAAAGCAAAGCCCGTGTCATTTTTAATCTTTTTATCCCTAACAACCAGAAGGGTGGCCTGCATATGGTAGAAGAACTTAATAAATATTTGTTTAACTGAATTGAGTCAAAGTAATACCTTTGTGGAGAGAGAAGGCATGAACTAAGGCACAAAGCTCACCCCCCCCCCCATCCCCATCTGCTGAATCTGAGCAGTTCTAATTGGGGTTTCCATCTGGCCCATGGGAAGTTGGTGAGGCTGATGTCTATCAACCACAGTAGAATCAGGTCTCCTAGGAAAATCTCAAGACCCATGGTTCCTTGGCCCGAGCCCACCAGGGCCATGATGACATTGGGTCAAGTCAGAAAGCTTGGGGAGAATCAAAGGAAAAAGAACCTTGGGAAAGATATCACAAGGCTCATGTGTCAGCCAAGTGTGAGCCCTTAAGGGTGGGCAGAAAATTGAAGGGCATAGGATTAACTCTCCTCCCCTTCATGGCCAGCCATTAATCCTCTGGAAAAACAACTTCTACATTCAGGGACTATCACCCTTCCGACTGGAATCAAACATAGTCATTTGGGAACCTTGGCTACATTGGCAAATGTCAGGTCAAAGTATCATATTTGTTAGCGATTAAGAAATGCCACCCAATAGGACAAGACCAGAGGATGTAGAGGTGAAAAGACCTGGAGATATCATCTAGTCCAGGGGCCCATGAACTTGTTTTTGTAAAAATTTTTTGATAACAGACTTTTAATATAATTGGCTTCCTTTTAATCTGATGATGCATTTTATTTCATGTATTTAAAAACATGATTTGGAGAATGTATCTCCCCTGGCTTCACCAGACCACCAGAGGAGTCCATGACATTGAGGGGGAAAAAAAGCTGAGGCCCAGGAAGGAGAAGAGACCTGTTCAAAAATCACAGCTCTTATTAGGAAGTAGCAGAGTCAGGATTTGAACCATCATCCCCTAGGTTCTTTACTGAACACTTGTTTGGTCACACTGTCTGCAATACAATGGCTGATGTTTGGACAGGCATCTCAGTACATGGCATCACACAAAGCCACAGTTATCTACAAACAAGGCCCCAGAACAAGGGTGATCTGTCTGGCTGTTTAAGAAGGCTGGCTTCTAGAAGGCATTTCAACAATTCTTTACAATCACAGTATGTAAGAGAGGACCCTTAGCCTGTAGAGCATTAGAGCTTAGAACTCGGACATCATCTGGTCCAAGAGCTTCATTTTACAGATGGGGATACTGAGGCACAGAGAACACTCCATGATAAGTTAATGAGAGAATTAGGACTAGAACTGAAGATCCCTGCTTTCTCTTCTAGTACTCTCCATGCTGCCCAAAGCTGTCTGTTTCTAGCAGGCACCTAGGTGACAGCCATGTAGTGACAGTAGGTCCCCAAGAAATTGGATTTGGCATAAAAGAAATAAGATAGCAGAAAACACTTTCACGGAGATGCAAAGTGTCCTTTGCCATCAGTAGTAATGCCTTTTCAGCTGCCGGTTCCCCATCGTGAGATGTGTCCAATCCACATGGGAAGGGCTGGGTTTTGGAAGCTGCATGTGGTCCACTTCAAGGGTATATAGGGTCCTAAGTTGTATATGGTACATCCATGGAGCTGGCTTAGCACACCAAGCCCCCAGTAAGTATTTAACTGATAGCACATGTTTCTTATAGATGGGATTTTCATGGGCCATGGAATATGGGCAAAATAAAACTGGGAACAAAGGAAGCTTCTTGGGCAGCCCTCAGGGACACAGTGCAGATGGCAAACAGAGACTTGCTGAAGCCCAGAGCTTGGATATTTCATTTAAGCCTCCACTGCCTGCACATAATCCCTGCTGCAAAGCAGCTAGCAGCATTAGGTAACCTTGGATATCCCCGGCCTCCACAAGGGAAGCCACCAAGCAAGCCTGGGGTCACTTGCTGGTTTCTCCCCATGGACCCTGGGAGGCCTGCTGGGAACCCTGTTAGAAAGCATGGATTCTATCCTTTTACACAGACAGCTCTCAATTCTTCAGAATGCCAAAAAAGATCCCAAATCAATGAATTCCATGACTACCATACTTTGTTAGGTCAATTTAGCCTTTCTGCATAACCACTTTGGCCACTTTGTGTCTCTGTCAAATGCAGGGGGCACAATCTGATGAGGCCTGTGTTCCAAGGCCTCATTCCATCCCAACATCCCATTTGGTGTCCTTCCAGCTCAGACATGGTATTTGTCAAATATGTTTTAGCTACAGGATTCTGTGTTCCAAGGTCCCTTTCAACTCTGATATTCTTTGTTCTAAGGTTCCTTCCAGCTGTGTCATTCTGTGTTCTAAAGTCCCTTCCAGCAGTGACCTAGTGTCTTCTCAAGTCTATTCTAGCTCCAGTATTTTGTGTTTCCAAGGTCCCTTCCAGCTGTGCCATTTTGTGTTCTAAGGCCCTTCCCAGTTCTGATACTGTGTGTTCTTAAATCTCTTCCAGTTCTGACATTTTGTATTCTAAGTACCTTTTTAGCTTTGGCTATGTCAAAGGAAGGCCTCTACAAGTTCTGATGTGGCTTCTAGCACTGCCCCCACTAATCCTCTTCTAACCACAAACAGCAAGATGTGTCTAAGACCTGGGCAGGAGCAAAGACCATCACTCTGCTGTGTTAGTGCTGTGACCCAGAATGCCTGTGCTGAGTCTAGGGCATTGAGTCCAATCTCCTTGTCTGGGACCCCAATTACAGGCCGGGTCTTACTGATGAACCTGGCGTCTTGGTCTTTCACCCTGGCCTATCAGACTGGAGTCCATTCTCTTCAGTCTTCTCCTTCTTCTTCTCATGCTTCTCACTGGGATCAATGGTTTCTCATCAGGGGTCTCGTTCACCCGTACTGCACCTTCCAAGCTGCAAAGCTTCTGGCTCCAATCAACCCTCAGGCATAGGATGGAATGATGATCCCCAATGCAAGGAGAGGCAGCAGGATGGTATCCATGGTGTGGAGAAGAGCCTTCAGGCCTTTATGTCTTGGTTCTACCACTGAATATGGCCTTGGGCAAGTAATTTATTTTCTCTAGTCTCAGTTTTCTCATCTCTAAAATGGGGAAAATAATCCCTGACCTGTTTGACATTTGAGGCCATGCATTTAAGAAAGGAGCCAACTAAAAACTCCATATCATCAGATGGCTGAGCAAAAATACCCGAAGGAAGGAGAGGTAAGGCGAAATACTACTCTGATCTCTTGGGTCGTGGTGGGATGGGGCATGGATTCTAGCTCGGAAAGAAAAGTTTTTCCTTATTTAAAAGGAGCAGGGTAGGTAAAATGTCCCAAAAACCTAGAAGGAAGAGAGCATCAAGGAGGAGAGAATGATCAACAGCGTCCAAGGTGACAGAGAGATCAAGGAGAATGAGGATCAAGTAAAGAATGTTAGGTTGGGCAATTAAAAGACCATTGGAACTTAGAGAAGAGCAGGTTCAGTGGAATGATGAGGTCAGAAGGCAGACTGCCTTCTATACCTACTCATTTATCAAGAAAGGCAATGTGGTGAAGGGGGTAGAGATCTGTTCTTGAACTCAGAAAGAAGTCCCGAGTTCAAGTCCTGAGTTCAAGTCCTACTGGTTGTGTGACTCTGGGAAAGTCATTTCACCTCTACATCCCCTTAGGCAACCTTCTAAGGATTAGAGAAGATACTGATCTGCACAAGTAGAGAAAATGACCTCTTTAGGAGGTCCCTATATCAAGAATGTCATAGATCCAGGGCCATCTCATACCCATGTGATGCAATGCAAGACAGGATGAGGGGAAGGAGGGAAAAGCACAGTGGAGACACTTTCATTAAGTTCAACTGAGGCAGAAGGAGAAGCAATATGTCATCAGAGTTTACTATAGATGTCGAGAAAAGTCAATTCAAGCCGACAAACTTATTAAACACCTACTGTGTGCAAAGTGCTCTGGATATCCAGGCCAAAGTGAAAAAGTTCTTGCTCTCCAAAAGTCATTTGGCCAAGGGATGTCATATGTATACAAACAAACCTATGACCAACAAAAGTGTGCAAATGTCAGTCCTAAACATGCAACTTCATTGGTAGAGAGACCTTTGGCTGAACACAAAGGGGTCTATATGATTATAACAGAATATTATGTCTTAAGAAACCTTAAGATACAAAAGACTAGAGAAGTAGGTGAAAATCTTTTTAAAATAACTTTTATGTTTATTTTATTTTACATCATTCATTTCCACAAGATTTTGAGTTACAAGTTTTTTCCCTGCCTTTCCCCTACCCACCACCCCAAAACAGCGATCCCACTGTATATGCCCTCCCCCAATCTGCTCTCCGATATCCTCCCCCATCCTCCCTCTAACTTTCTGGTAGGGCAAGATGGATCTCCCTACCACAGTGCCTGTGTATCTTATTTCCCAGATGCATGTAAATTATAATAATAATAATATTTTTAAAACATTTTATTTTAAAACTTTAAATTCCAGATTCTTTCCCTTCCTCCTTCGTCACCCACCCTTACTGGGAAGATAAGCAATTCAATATAGGTTGTACATGTGTAGTTACACAAAATCTTTCCATAGTGGATATATTGTGAAAGACTGACTATATTTCCCTCCATCCTATCCTTTCCCCAACTTGTTCTATTCTCTACTTTGTCCCTGTCCCTTTACAGAAGTGTGTGCTTCTAGCTACCCTCCCTCCCAACCTGCCCTCCCCTCCGTCCTCCCCCCTCTCATCCTCTTCCCCTCTACTCTCCTGTAGGGCAAGATACCCAATTTAGAGTGTATGTCATTTCCTCCCTAAGCCAAATTCAATGAGAGTAAGGTTGACTCATTCCCTTTTGCCTTCCTGTTCTTCCTCTCCATTGTAACAGTTATCCCTTGCCTCTTCTATATGAGATAATTAACCCCACTCTGTCTCTCCCCATCTCCTCTCATTATATTCCTCTCTCACCTCTCAATTTCACCTTTTAAATATCATCCTTTCCTTTTCAATTGATTCTGTGCCCTCTTGTCTATGTATACCTGTACACATATATACACACTCACATATGCATTCATATGCATATATACCCTCCTATATAGACATATATGTATATACACTTATATTCCCTTCAACTATCCTCAAAGTAGGTGAAAATCTGCATGAACTGAGGCATAGTAAAGGGAGGAAGGCCAGTGGAATGGTCCATATAAAGCCAGGGGAACAGGTCCCCAAGCCTCTACACATTGACTATAATAACATAAATGAAAGCAAGCCAGAAAGATGTCAGAATTCAGAGGAAATGAAACAAACGACCTTGATTGCAGAGGACAGAGGATGACATACACTGCCCTTGTATCAGGAGAGAAATGGTAGCCTATGGGTGTAGAATAAGCCAGGAGATATAACTGCTGCCATCAGTTGGTTTTGCTTTGTTATAAGGGGATTTTAGTATAAGGCGAGGAGGGCTAATGACAAATAAGTGGAATTTTTCAAAAGCAATACAGAATCCCAGAATTTCAGAGGGCAAAGGAACCTCAGCTTCCACTTGTTTCTGCTTGCTCTTTATTTTGGTCTCTGCAGTCTGCCTTCTCACCTCATCATTCCACTGAACCTGCTCTTCTCTAAGTTCCAATGGTCTTTTAATTGCCCAACCTAACATTCTTTACTTGATCCTCATTCTCCTTGATCTCTCTGTCACCTTGGACACTGTCGATCATTCTCTCCTCCTTGATGCTCTCTTCCTTCTAGGTTTTTGGGACATCCTTCTCACCTAGTTCTCCTCCTACCCATCTAACTGGTTTTTTGGTTTTTATTTTGGAGGGCAATTGGGGTTAAGTGACTTGCCCAAGGTCACATGGCTAGTAAGTGTTAAGTGTCTGAGGCTGGATTTGAACTCAGATCCTCCTGACTTTGGGGCTGATGCTCTATTCACTGCAGCTCCTAGCCGCCCCCTTCTCTTTCTATAATATTTCACTTCGTGATTCTATCAGCCCCCATGGATCAATTCTGTGCAAGTGATTCTTCAATGTATTTATCCAGTGCTAACATCTCTCCTAACCTCCAACAATTACATCTAATTGGATATCCCATTAACATCTTAATGTCATTATATCTAAAACCAAACAATGTCTTTCCCCACAAATCCTCCCATATTCCTAACTCCCTAGTACTGTCAAGGGCAGTGGTGGGGAACCTGTGGCCTCAAGACCACATGTGGCCTTCTAGGTCCTTAGGTGCAGCTTTCTGACTAAGTCTAAGTTTTACAGAACAAATCCTTTTATTAAGGGGATTTGTTCTGGAAAGTTTGGATTGAGTCAAAGGTAAGCATCTTCTCCCTGCATCAGCATCTACACTCTGCCCTATCTAGATCTTGCAAAAAGATCTTGCAACCAGAGTTGTTGGCATGCAGGGGCTGTCTTTTGCCTTTCTTCGAATTCCCAGCGCTTAGCCCTTGGCACAAAGTAAGCACTTGTTGACTTAATAAATCGCTTACCTGGAAGAGGATTCCTTCTAAACATCTCTCAAAATGGTTGTCACCCCCTGAAGTAGTCCTTTCCACTCTGGGACAAGGCTCTTCATTAGAAAGTTTTCCCATATGTCAAGGTTAGTCAATGAAATATTTCTCAATGATATCGACACAGAGTGGGAAATCATCTCTTGACTTTCCTTAAGCTAATCTCATCCTTCTAAAGGCAAAATCAGCACGCTTTACTTCTGTATCTGATTCTCACTAACAAGGAGGAAGCAACAGCTAAGATGGAGATGATGGGAACTTTGGGAGAAAATGACCTATTCTGTCTGATAATTTGTGGCATAGAAAGAGAGGAAAGCCAGGAGGAGTCTGGCATGTGCGATCAACTGTATTAGAGCAGATTTTAAAGGGTTCAGATCAAGGATAGGGAATATCCCATAGACTGAAGTCCTACAGGGAATGGCAACCCTGGAGAGCTGGGCCACTCTCCAGAATTCTGAATGGAATGGAAAGCCATTTGTTGAGGGCTAGCCATGTGCCAAGATCTGTGCAAGTAGAAAACAGAAAAGTTTCATGGCCCCTGTTCTCCAAGAGTTCACTTTGATTGGGAGGGACAACACCCAGAGGAGAGTGTGGCTGCTGAGCAGGGGGCAAGGCCTGGTCATCCCAGAGGGAGTAGCATCAGCAAGAAGAAACAAAGACAAATCATCTCAGTGAGAAGGAAAAGATTGCTATTGCCTAAAGACACCAGTGTAAATGCATACAATGGGAACTCACCAACCCGTTAAAAAAGATGTGAGCCAAGGATGAAAGCAAGGTAGCCAGAATTTTCTAAGCACCTACTATGTGCCAAGCACTATAAGAAGTGCTTTGGAAACATTGTCTCGATTGATCCAACTTTGGGAGATAATATTATTATGCCTATTTTATACACTGGTACATGTGTACACACACACACCATCTTCTTCCTTCCTTTCCCTCTTTTAGGAAGCGAGGTAGTACACTGGTTAGCTCTATTCAGTGTACCACTAGATTCGGAAGACCTGAATTCAAATCCAACCTTAGACATTTGATAGCTATGTGACCTTGTCTCCTGTTATTGGGAGGGGTGTCATGGAATTTGCAAAACTAAGTTCATTTTAACTCTGAGAGACAAAGAATGTTAGAGTAAGCTGGATTTTAGCTGACAGAATCCTAGAATAGATGTCCAGAACGTCAGAGTTGGACAGGACCTTAGAACACAGAATGCTAATAAGGGAGGGACCTCAGAGATCATGGTGCCCAAATGACTCGCTTTACAGAGGAGGGAAATTGAGACCAGCAAGGGAAACTGACTTACCTAAGGTCACACAGTCAGATGACAGCTGACCTGGGATATTTATACTACAGGAAACCAGTCTTTGGCCATGCCAGTGAGAATGACTAGTATAGTCCTCCTCCCTTCAAATTCAGCCAAATCTTGCCTTATTCTTTTCTATATCCACTCTCTGTTCAACTCTGTGCATGCAGATGTTTGAAGGGCATCCTAGGTCAGTTGGCTGGGAGGGCATGGGTCACTCCTTCCAACCTTGGAAGGCAGAGTGGGGGTAGGGGAGGAGAGTTTCACTGGAAAGAGAGGGAGGCAGGGAGGGAAGGGAGACAAACTCTCACATGACATCAACAGAAGACAAGTTGGAATGAAATACTAGACTGGTCCCAAATGGTACCCTAGAAATAAGGAGGTCTGTCTTGAGAGGTTTTCCAAAATAAAAGTCCCCTGCTGATAGAAATGGCCAGAAACAAAGTGTTCAGAAAAAGCAGAGTGCTGCCCTGGCTGGATGGCACCTGGAGAACTGGGTTCAGTTGTGAACATCAAATTTTAGGAAGGAAATTGACAAGCTGGAGCATCCAGAGCATGAAGACTGGACCCAAGAGGAAGAGGGGGCAGGGGACTGCATCATAGGAGAACAGACAAAAGGCTTTTTGGTCAGGATAAGAGAAGACTTGAGGGACGTGACATAGAAGAGGTATATGCCTTGTTCTGCCTGGCCCAAGAGGACTGAGCAAGGTATTAATTACAAAAAAAAGTAGCTTTGGGCTACTCTGAGCTAAGGAAATGTCCCAATGATTAGAGTTGCCCAACAGTGAAATGGGCTGCCTTGGGTGTTCCCAACATGGAAGAAAAGGCTGGAAAAGGTGCTTTTGGAGCTTTCAATACTTAGATTCTACAATTCCACTAACTCCCTAAGTGCTAAGTCAGTATTCTTGAGACACTGACAGAACCAGAGGGGCAACTCAAAAATTAATCATCACTCAATCACAAGCATTAATTAATAAATTTCAATTAATTAATTAAACACATACAAAAGCAAAACCAGTCCTGCCTGCAAGGACCTTGTGTTCCAATGGGCAAGAGAAGTATGTACACAGCAGGCACTTAATGCATGCTCACTGATCAGTTGACAGTGGCTTGATCCTATATGGGCAGGAAAGAGTGACAAGTGTTGTTTAGCTGAGAATTCACAAGAGGATTTGAAATTGAGGCTACATCAAATCGTCAGGGTTGACTCGGAAATCTCAGGCAGCAGTGGGGATTTTTTGGAATTCCCTTATTTTCTTTGGAAGCCAAACACCAAGGCAGGCAACTAATTATAGGGATTGTACTTTGCCCCTCGGATGCTTCTCATTAGTCTGGTACACAGATGCCAATACCGACCCATCCAGCCAAGTGCATGCCAAGTTGCGTCTCCAGTACTGAAGCACTTTTACTCTGACTCAGTTCTCATAACCAATAGTGGTGCTTTTAGGAGCTGGGTGAGTATCATTATCAGGGAAAAGTCGGGCGAAGCTACCTGCATGACCTGGGTCACATCACTACCACCACCACCACCACCACCACTACTACTACTATGACTACTTCCACTACTACTGCTTCTACCAGTAGTTTGAGTTTTCATAGGACTTGGGTTTTCCTCACATAAAACCTAGGAGAATGTTAGAATAAGTTTAATTGGACCCATTTTACAGATGAGGAAACTAATGCAAAGAGTTCATGACCTCCCTAGAGTCCTGATGAAGTGATTGAGACATGAGTTCTGAGTATCTCCCCGGAAGGCCATGTTCCCTGAGATAATCTATAACAGCCACACTCACATAGACTTTCTCAGTGGTTCCATTCCTGTCTGAGTCCCAGTAGGGCTTCATCTACCAACTTGACACACAGTGGAAAATAGAGGGGAAAGAGCAACTGGCTCAGAAACCTATTAGCTGTGGTACCTCAGTCAAGTCCCTTCCCCTCCCTGGGCTTTAGTGTCCTCCTCTGTACAATGACAAGGTTGGACTAGCTGGCTTCTGAGACTTCTTCTAGTTCTAGATGTAGGGTCCTATGTGTGACTCCCTTAGAGCAAATCACCTCATTGATCTGGGCCTCAGTTTCCCCTTCTGTAAAATGAAAAAGTTGGACTAGATGGTCTCTGAGGGTTCTTCAAGGTCTAGATTTCTAAGTGTAGGTATACCCTTGCACAAGTCACTTCACCTTTCTGAGCCTCATCTTTCTCCTCTGTAAAATGAGGGGGGTGTGTGTGTTAAAATTCCATGCTCCTCCCTCACCCCTATTTCTAGCTTATTTCAATGAATATCCTAACCTCCTAACTGCCAGGTGGCTATTGACATCTCCAGTGGAGGGCTAAGAAGCTAACGTGTCTCTCTCCTCCTTCCCTTTGTATCCAAGGGAGCTGTTATATCTCTTCCCTCCCTTTCAATCCCTTCAGGCCTCTGGGTGCTTCCATCGGGGCCAGCAGGTTCTAGAGCAGGACCTTCAGTGACTTCTTTCTACCATTTGGATGGAGCCACACAATTCATAACAACCCCAGGAGGCACCTGTTACTGATATTGGGATTATTACCACTTTATCAAGAAGGAAATCTCAATAAGGAAACTGAGGCAAGTTAAGTGACTCAACCAGGATAACACAGCTAACGATTAAGTGAGATTTGTGGGATTTGGGATAAGTGGGATTTGAATTCAGGTCTTCCTGACTACAGGGTCAGAGCTCTATTCACTGTATCACTTAGCTGCTTCTATGCATAAGGAAGTTGAAGACCCTGACATATTGGTGGGGGAAATAGTCTTGGGTGGGGAGAGCTTCTCAGCAGGCCTCAAATCCTTCCCTGGGTGACTACCCTGTCACCATATAACTATCTGACACCAATTTCCATCCCTGAGAATGCTCTTTTCTCCAGCCTACAACCCTTGGCAGATCAGCTATCAAAACTTGGTTCAGACATGGATTGATCTGGAAGAAGAGGCAGGGGAGCTGGGTTTGAGCCTCAGCTCTGCTGCTAATTTCTTATGTCATTCTAAGCAAAGCTGCTCACCTTGGTGGGTACAATAGAAGCTCTGAAGTCCGAGGGACCTAGGTTCAAATCCCACTTCTGATACCTACTACCTATATGACCTTGGGCAAGTAATTTCCCTTCCCTGGGCCTCAGTTTCCTCATCTGTCAAATGAGGGAGTTGGACTAGCTGGCTTCTGATTTTTCTTCCAGTTCTACATCTAAGAGTCTATATATGACCTTGGATAAGTCACTTCTCCTTCATTGGCTTCCAATTCTTCTTTTGCAAAACAAAGGGGGTTGGACCAGATGGTCTTTGAAATCTCTTCCTGCTCTATTTTCTAAACATACCTTCCAGATCTATGAGTCTATCAGTCTATGGTATCTAAGTACCCTTATAGCACTCAGTCCTAAGATCAGTGATTAGATGACCCCTGATACGTCCTACCTTTCTATATCACCCAAAGTGCAATGGAAAGTGCATGCTGGGAATGACCAGGTCAATACACAGAACCAATGAGGATCAGGAAACAGATAGTAGGGAGAGGAGATAGGCTTAGGTTCATACACTGTAAGGCTGAGAGATGTCAGGTAGATAATCCGAGTGCTCCATGCCTGCCCTCATGATGTTGGGGAGAAGGCAAGGAAGGCCTCCAATTCACTGGGTAGGACCCCCCCCCCCAGTGGCACTTTTATGGGATGACGTGGGCAAGAATGGCCCAGGATGGGCAGGGATCGATGCATACCCAACCATTGGAGAAACCTTCCAAACGATGAGGTTTCAGGTCTCTTTGGAATATTTGAGTAAGTCTGTGCAATGAAAAAGGTTGGGAAAGCCTGCCTTCCACAACAGCTGCAGGAAATTAAGAAGGCAAACAGAGAAGGAGGAGGGATCTAGCCAAGAGCAGAAGTTGGAAAAAATTGGAAGAAGAGATGATCTAACCAGTTCAACCTCAAACGAATTACCTGTTATGAGAACTACCCAAGTGGAATTTGACTTGTTTCAAATCAAAGGAAGAGCCAATGTGGCTCAGTGGATGGAGAGGCTGCTTTGGGGCCAAGAGGACCTAGATTCAAGTGGACACATGCTGGCTCAGGACCCCGTCAAAATCTCTAATCCCCTCACTTGCTCTAGGCAATATTCAAAGAACATGATTCTGTACTGATTTCCTTATCTGGGAATTCCTTTGACTACCGGGATCATCAGCCTAGTCTCTATCCCACATCAAATGACTGTTTTTACCAATTATGAAAGAGCAGAACCTTAGTCTACAAGGAATAGTTAGCATTTCTGGCACTTCAGTGAGAGGCTGACTAGGAATCAGGCAAGACTTGGGTTCAAATCACACTTTTCTTCTTTTTTTCTTTTAATTGGAAGGGACCTCAGTGGCCATCTAGGCCAACCTATGCCCAAGGGAGAAAACAACCTCCCCAGGCATCCCAGGCCACTTTGGAAGGGCTCCACCATCCTGACTGTATCACCCAAGGAAGTCTCTTAATGCTCACGTTCCCCAGTTTGTCCATTGGAGACAATGATACTACTGGCATGATTCCTTGCATTTTTGGTCTATGGGTTTAAAGCATTAGGAGAAAATGAACTCCCCGTGTAAAATGGGACCTGATCTCTGAGTACTCTTCCAGTTCTGAATCTCACACATCCAACTCATCCCGTATTTTGCCAGATGAGGACATGGTGACTCACTGAGACAAAATCCCTTACCCAGAGGCACCCAGGGAGTTGGTGACAGAGCTGAGCTAGGGAAACAGGCTTCCCAATTCTTGCTTCAGGGCTGTCTGCCCTAAACCTTGCTGCCTCCTGGCCCAGTGGGCAGAGTCAGGGAAGTTGCACTGCCTGGCTTCCCCCTCTCTGATTGCCTTCATTTGGGAATAGGCTCAGATGCATGGGTTACATTACTAATCACTCTTAAATTCTCTGAGTTACTAGCAAGCAGCAAGCTGTTCTTGCTCTCTCCCTGGCATCTCCATGGTGGCATAAATAAGAGCCCCCTGACACAAGCTTTGAGGCAGAACTGATTCCCTATCTGGCCTCCTTCTCAGGTCAAGGTCACCCTGGATGGGCAGAGCTCAGGGCTGGGCCAAAAGGTCTGCTCACCTATGTGGGGATGGCTGATCACCAGCCCACTACCGTTGTGCAGTTGCCTAGGTTACTTCTGTGTCTGGAGACACCATCTCACCTCCTTATTTCTCCTGCTGAGACAGGGCTCAAAGTCCTCCCACCCCTTACCTTTTTTCCTCACCCTTTGAGCATTCTTAGGATCTGAACACCAATCATTTTCCACAAGAGAGAGAAAGGCAACTCTTGTATTCATTTCTTAGTGGGTCATTCATTTAACCAACACTTATTAGGTGCCTCCTACATAGACATCATGGAGAGGCATCATAGCTCCAATGTAGTGCGGGGCTTAGGGCCAGTAGTATCCAGGTTCAATCCTGCCCCTGACACGTAGTATCTACCAATGAGTCCCTCAAAAATCTCTGGGCCTCAAGCAACCCTCTTAAGGTTAAAGGTTAGAGACAGGCATCAGTAAACAGAGTTCCCACATTGGGAGACCCTTTTACTGACAAAATTCCAGGTTCTAGATGTAAGTGCAAAGTCTGGTACAGTGTGCCAGGGTAGACACAAAATTAAAAATGGCCTCAGGGAGCTTGACATTCTGTGAAGAGAGTCTCAGACAATTAAAGGGATGACAAGGTGGGGCAGTGGATTTGTAATCGGGAGTCCCAGGTTCTAGTGATTGCTCAAAAGCTTACTGCCCAATTTGTCTTGGACAAGTAACTTCATATCTACAAACCTCAGTTTTACTGTCTGAAAAGTGGCATGCATCAGCTTCCAAGATTGTTGCCAAGAAAGTGCTTTGCACAATCCAGAGCACCCCAGAATTGGCATCTGTCATTGTATACAAGGAGACCTGAGGGTATCAACAACTGTGCATGAATCTGGTATTCCATTTAAGTGGGGGTGAGTTGGGGGGGGGCGCTGAGCAACTTCTACTACCAAACCCTCAGGATTTCAGAGAATCACAGAACATTAGCACTGGGAGGGACCTTAGCAACTCTCCATTTCTAACCACCCCTTTTATAGATTAAGAAAAGGAGACCACAGGGTTCCCTAAGGTCCCTTTGTTCCACAAATGGAACAAAGCCAGAATTTCAAGCCCAAGGATTCAAACTCCAAGTCTACCAAACCACAAAAAGAAAAGCCCATATGTAATCATTCTAGTGCATTGTGGGAGTTTTATTTTCAGATAATTCAATAGTCCAAGAGAAGAGTGCACATGGAAAGCACCCAGGATTAGGGGTCAGAAAATCCAGGTACAAATCTCCTATCTGCCACTGATTAGTTGGAAAGAAGCATTAACATAGTGAATAGACAGAAGGCTGGACTTGGAAGTCAACAAGACCCAGCTTGGAATTCTATCCCACATTGGGGCCGCTAGGTGGCACTGCGGTGGATAGAGCACTGGCCCTGGACTCAGGAGGACCTGAGTTCAAATTTGACCTCAGACGCTTGACACACTTACTAGCTGTGTGACCTTGGGCAAGTCACTTAACCTCAACTGCCCTCCAAAAAGCTAAAAAAAAAAAAAAAAGAATTCCATCCCACCTTGGATATTTACTAGCTGTGTGGTCACGAGCAAGTCACTTCAATTCTCTGGGCCTTAGTTTCCTTTTCTGTAAAATGAAAGGGTTAGAGTAGATAGCCCCTGAGAGCCTTCCAGCTCTACTGCTATGAGTTTAGGCAAGTTACTGAACCTCTCTGGGCCTCAGTTTCCTTATCTACAAAATGAAGGGGTTGGCCCGTTTGGTTCTCAAGCCATGATCCAATGATCCTGGGTAAGCTCTTCCATTGGGCCTCAGTTGCCTTATCAGCCAAGTGAGTGGACTGGATGAGCTGATTTCCAGGGCCCTTCTAGAGAGAATGCCTAAGATCCTAATAAGCAGCATCAAGACGGAACCCAACTTCTAGAGGAGTCCTTCCCCCTTAAGGGCCCTTTCTCCAATAAAGTCCATACATAAGCACACACAAACAAGTGCCCCCTCCCCAATATTCTGGATTCCTGAACAAGAGGAATGCAGGAAACACCATTTTGGATAAAATATAACCAGTTTAAAAAAATCTCCATTCAGCTCCAGGAAAAGAAGCCTTTAAAAAAATCTATTTACACAGGTGTTGGGTCAGATTTCTATTGAATCTGGCCTCCAGCACACATGAGAACACTCCCCCAGCCACGAAGGAGAGGCCATTGGCTGATCAGTGCCCAAGACTAGTCTTGTAGCCTATGTCTTGGTGGGGTGGGGGGCGGGGAGAAAGGGGGCACTTGACTCCCAAGGTGAAGAGGCCAGACTTAGGAACCAGAGCCCAGAAAACCTGTGGAAGGCCCAGTGCCACCATCTACCAGAGACAGAGAGAGACAGATGGAAGACAAAATCAGGACAACAAGACCCTCGAAGAATCCACAGCTTCCAGGGAGGATAGCACTTCTAACAACTTAAAAACAAACTACCCATAATGCCTTGGGATATTAGGGGGAGGAGGTCAACCTTTTCCTCAGCAGCTGGCACAAACAAAATTCATCTTCATGGTCACTAATTAGATAACCTAGATCAGAGGCAGGAGGTCAGACAACAGTCAATGGCCCTCCCCTTGTGCACCCAGGTGACTAGGAGACAGAAGCTGGTGCCCTGAGTGCATTTCTCTTCTATTTGGCTAGAGGGCAACATTGAATCACAGCATGTTCATAGTCATAGCTCGAGGGCCGGGAAGGATCTAAGAGGCCCTACTGCTCATTTTACAGAAGTGGAAACTGAGGCCCTGGGAAGGGAAGCCACTTGCTCAAGGTCACCCAGAAGGGCTCATATGGCAAAAGTCCAGTCAGTTAAGTATAGAGAGGCCCCTTGCCAATGGGCTAAGTTCTTGCTGATTTACCCTTTGGCCATGCCAAGAGATAGAAGAAGGGAAAAGATAAAATTGTCTTCTGTCCTTTGCAGCACCGTTGTGAATTCAATGAAATTCAATGAGCACATTTATTAAGCACCAACTATATGTCTGTTCCTGCCCTCAAGGTTCTTCTATTGTATAAGGAGGAAATTATATGTACATATCAAAAAATACAAAATATTCACAGAGTAGTTTCTGGGGGATGGTCCAGGCTTACCATGAAGGGTGGTTGGTTGACCAAGGTTTGGAATAGGGGCTCCAGAGGGTATAGTGGGAAAGGAGAATTTGGCAACCATGGATGGTCATGAAGGACCAGGGAACAGTGGTCAGGGAAGGGAGCTCTGTTGCAGGCTGTCTACAAATCAGATTCTGAATACAGCTGTTGGGTGAGAGATGACTATACCCTTTACAACTGCAGCAGTAAAGCTGATTTGATTATTAATCCCTGAGAAAGAGGTCAAAAATGGAGGTATTGGAGGAGAAGAAGAATACATGTAATATTTCTGGGCCTTAGGTCAAGGGCAGGAGTTGGCAGGCCTTGGAGCTAGCTGGTTATAGAGGTATAAGGTACATCTAAGGATCCATCATCCAATCCTAGGCCATTCTAGTTGTACTCCAGGGCTTCCTCCAATTTATGATTATCTTCCCCAAGGTGGGGGACACAAGAGGGCCTTTCTGCTAGCCTGTTAGCCACTAATGAGGGGCCACATCCAGACATGAAGGATCATTGACACAAAGACTGGGAGGTGGGAGAGGGAATATTTTTACAGGGAATATCCAGGAGGCCAGCTTGACTAGAACAGAGAATGTATGAGGGGGAGGGATAAGAAAGGAGACTGGAAAGAAGGATAGCAGCCAACACGCTGAAGTCTTTAAATGTCTGGCCAAGGATTCAGCATTTTCTCCTAGATGTCACAGGGAGTCACTAAAAATCGTGAGGAGAGGGATAACACAATGGGTTTTAGGAATATAAATTTGGTAGCTCCATGGAGGATGGACTGAAGTAGGGAGGGGTTAGAGGCAGAAATTGCAATTGGATGCTGCATTCATGGAGAGAGGAGGATAGATGGGAGATGTAGAGTTGACATCAGCAAGGACTGGCTATGTGGGATAGATAGAAAGGGAAAAGTCAAGGATGAATCCAAGGTAACAAACCACTGTTAGGATGGTGGTACTCTGTGCTGAAATGGAGAAGTTGAGAGGAGTGAGGGGTTTTCTGGTACTTAATAAATGTTTACTGATTGGCTGGGTTCCATTTTTTTTTGTCTTTTTCTTCTGGAAGGGGGAAGGCAGGGCAATTGGGGTTAAGTGAATTGCCCAAGGTCACATAGCTATTAAGTGTTAAGTGTTGGGTTCCATTTTTAACATGCGTTTGCCATGCCTACAGGATATCCAGGTGGAGAAACGAGGGAAAACAGACGGTAGAAATGTATCTGGGTTTTAGGAGAGAACCTAGGAGAGGGATGAAGGCATAGATTTGGGAAGCATCTGCAAACAGATGATCAGGGAAGCCAGAGGAGCGGGTGAGATCAGCTCTCATTCCTTAGGGAATGATGGCAGAGGCTGGGAGGGGTTGGTGTATTAAAATCACCTAGGGGTTTGGTTTTGGTTTGCCATTTATAAATGTTCATTTAATTGATGGTGCTCTGAATGTTAGACCCTTTTCAAAAGACCAAAGAATGGTGCATATCATGGGTGAAACAGAATCACATCAACCTTGACATTCCAGCTATAATTGTAACAAGAAACATTGTTCTCTAGAAAACTTAGGTCATCTCCGATTGTGTTGCTTGGCATAAGCAAAAAGCCCAGCATAAAGATAGCTATAATGAATTGCCCACATTTGTTGTAGATGATGAGAAAGTAGATCATATAATGAACCTGATAAGACCCTCTCAATGAAGTCAACATAAACTTTAATACTTGATGACTTCAATGAAAAGGGAGTGCTATGGGGGGAGGGAGCTGCAACAAGTATGTTGGCAAATGTGGTTTAAACCAGGCATGTGATGCACATGCCTTAGCTACCAGGGAGGCTGAGGTTGGCAGATTTCTTGAGCACAGGAGTTCTGAGCTTCAGTGGGCTGTACTTACCAGGTGTCCAAACTAAATCCAGCACCACCATTATGGAAAACCATCAGGTTGTGTAAGAAGGGACGAGTTAGCTCAGGTTGGAAAGTGGAATACATAGGTGCCATTTAGTAATGGGAATGGAACCACAGATAGTCCCTGCACTTCCAGCCCAGGTAAGATGAGGAGGTCCATCTTAAAACAACAATAACAACAAAACCACCACCATAACCACAACCACAATCACACCACCACCATGGTTTAGAGGGAGGGAGAAACAAGAGAGACTATAAAGTAAAACAAGACCCATAGAATTTGACATGCAGAAGAGAAAATTTAGGATTGATGGGATTCCTAAATGCTGTGAACAGGATGAAGTTAGGATCAGTAGTGCTACTAGGTGATTAAAATGATACTCTAACAGGCAGGAAATAACTAGTTACCTATATGAAAATTATTTCTGAACCAGCTGATAATTTGTAGATTATCAGCCCATAAATGCGGTTTAGAGCAAAGATCAAAATTAGTCCCAAGTTAGAAGAAGGCATAAAAATACAGAGATACAGTGTGTAAGAGAGGTACTTCCCACATGACCTATTCAAATGCATAAAAGAATAGACTGACACAGACTATCAGCATTCCCAAAGGAAGTTTTACTAATGGAAGTCAATCACCACAATAAGGAGGCCAGAAAGTCTAGAAACCACTTTAGCCAGCAAACACTTGAGCTAGCCAAGATAAGACATATGGTTGCCTAGGGCAGTGTCAGTTTAGAATGGATTATAAAATCTTATAAAGGAGGATAATAGAAGATTATGATGCATCTCTTCATAATACAGCAAGAAGCAGTAAAGGGAAAAACAAATTTATAAAAAGTATGGAGAGAGACCCAACTAAGTCAGACTGTCCCAAGAGCATTTAAGAATGAAGCAGGCAAAAAATTGAGAACATGCATCGATATTTCTGTTAACAACTACTTTCTTCCACTTAATTATGATTATTACAAGTCCTTTCCCTTCCCTGGCACATCAGTTTCCTCCTCTTTAAAAAGAGGTCTGACTGGTTAATCTCCTAGCTCTAAATCTATGATCCAATTAATGAAATCCTTCGGAAGAGAGGGAAATTGAACATGATGGTGGCTGCCAAGAAGCCAAAGAAAGGTGAATGACAATGCTCACTTGTCAGGGCACCTGGTGCAATTCAAGACTTGATCTCATTTCTAGAACTCGGCTAGAAAGGTGACAAAGCCTGGAATAGAATCTATACTTCAACAGTTTCTCAGCCTTGGGAAACCTTCTTAGAGGCCTTGGTTTCCCTCATCTGCAAGAACGGAGATGACATTTGCACTGGCTGTCTCACAGGGCTCTTGGGAGGCTCAAACAAATAAGTGATGAGAAAACATTATATAAATGTAGTGTATTATCATGGTCACTGTTTTCCTGGAGTCCTGATCAAGAATGACAATACACCAGTATGGCAGTGGAAAGGGAGCTGGGTTTGGGGATCAGAGGCCCTGGGTTCAGAGTCTGGTTCTGCTACCTACTCCCTATGTGACCTTGGGTAAGTTACTGACTCTAACCTCTCTAGGTCACAGTTTTCTCCTGATTCAAATGAAAGGGGTGAATAAGACAGCCAGCTCTAAATCTATGAGCCTATGATCATCTGGTCTATGGTTCCCACTCCATTGAGCCTCTAGGCCAGGCTTTGACCTTACCTACACCCAGATAAGTGCAAAGCAACTTCAATGTCTTTCTCTGTCTTACAAAGCTCTCTGATACCCACAAGCTTCTAGGCAGGAGTCCAGATACCACAATGAAGTCAAATTCAGAATCCAAGAATGAACTTCCCCATGAGAGAAATCCTACCTTGAAGGGCAAGAGCGAAATGGAAAAAAAGGAAATGAAGGATATTTTTACAGCCCTGATTTATTTTTTAATATTTTAAGGACCCACGATTCAATAGGATCATGGGATCAAGGTCTCGAAGGAGCTGTTGAAGGTAATTTTGTTTGATGCCTTCATTTTACAGGTAAAGAAACTGAGTCCTAGGGAGGTGCAGTGGGTTGCCTGGGGTTGCCCAGGTAAGTAAGTACTTAGCCCAGGGTTTTCTTGGCAAAGAAACTGTGGTGGTTTGACATTTACTTCTCCAGTGGATTTAGGCAAACAGAGGTTAAGTCACTTGCCCAGAGTCAAGTACCTAATGAGTGTCTGAGGTCACATTTTAAGTTAGGTCTTTCTGACTCCAGGTCCAGTGCTCTTTCCGCTGCAGCACCACCTAGCTGCCTCGGTGTAGCTGTTTACTAATGTTTGCTGAACTGAATTTCATTAAATTGAACCCAAGCCTCATGCTTTCCCTACCATGCCATGGACAGTAACTAGGGTTTTAGCAAGTCAGAGTATAGGTCTGGATGGGTCTCATCCTGTCTGTGAGTAACCCAGAACATTTGGCTTTTCTAAATGTCCCCATAATATGTGAGGCCTGTAGTGACTTCTTGTCCATCATCCCTGGCATGGCTCTTGAAGTGACAAGGGTTGGGACCAATAACTGTGAGTTACAGCTTTCCCATTAATGAGAAGGATTCTACAGGCCTTCAATTTGGCCCTGGTACATGGAGCCCCCAGACTCGAGGCCCACATAGAGGTAGAGAGGAGCAGAAAACAGGAGATGGCAGGTTTGTAACTCAGCTAGCCATCAGGGTCCTGCCTGCCACAAGATGGTGAGGGCTTCATAAGAATGACATTCTCAAATGCTGCTCAAGTTCTTAATCTCCACCTAGTATAGGAATGTAAGGCCCTAGAGGGCAGGAACTTTCAGTTTTGTCTTTGTACCACCTGAATTTAGCATAGTGCCTGACACTGTTCTTGTTGAACAGAAATAAATGTGTCCTATGGGCTCTATTTTCCCATGTTTAATAATTATCCACATTCGCAGAAGATCACAGAACAGAGAGGAGGCTGGGACACTGGGCATAAGGATAGCCTTGGACTTAGGAAGACTCAGGCTCAAATTCCGCCTGAAACATTCACTAACAGCGTGACCATCATCAGATCATTTATCCGCCCAGCTCTCTAGGCAACTAACTCTATGACCTGAAGTTACTGATACCAGAGGACATTCTAGGTCCGGTCCAAATCACTACTTCCTAGGATTGAGCTCTGAACAAAGTGATTTCTTTATGTACCTCAGCGTGTTATGCAAACATGTGGCACGGGATTGGGAAAGAATACTTGATTTGGACTCCCAAGTCCTGAATTTGGGCACTTGCTGCTGGGATGGCCTCAAGCAAGTTGCTTTAGTTCTCCTATCCTGGGTTTCTTGATCTTTAAAATGATGTATCATGACTTATAATGTCCCTTCCAGCTCTAGAGCCATGATCCTATGTGTAATCTTGGGCAGATTACCATCCCCCTCCCTGGGTCTCAGTTTCCCCATCTGTAGAATAAAAGGGTTGAACTTGCTGGCTTCTGAAGCCCTTTTCAGTTGGAATTCTATGATCCTGTGATCCTCTAAAGTCACTCTGTCTCTCTTGGTCTCAGTTTACTCACTTGTGTTTTTTTTTCTTTTTCTTCCTTTGCTTTTTGAAGAGGAGAAGGCAGAGCAATTGGGGTTAAGTGACTTGCCCAAGGTCACACAGCTAGTTCTGTGTTAAGTGTCTGAGGCCAGATTTGAACTCAGGTCCTCCTGACTCCAGGGCCAGTGCTCTATTCACTGCACCACTTAGCTGCCCTACTCACTTGTAAAGACATTGGATTCAATGTACTCCGAGGTGGCTTCAAACTGTAAATCTGTAATCCTTAGATCACTAAATGGCTGGAAAATATGTGGGCTTTGTCTTGAATCTCTGTATTGTGACATTCCTAAGGCCAATGACTGACACCATCAGAAGAGGTGTCAGCATTTCCCCAGCATTTCCACATATTTCTCTTTGGCCAATGAAATCTCTGATGCTCAGTGATGGGGACCCTGAGTGCCAGCCTTGTGTATTTATCTTTGGAAGAGCAGCTCAGCTGAGCTGGGAGGGACTTCGAAATAGAAAGTTGACCAGTAAGTGAGGATTTGTTTGACTCTAACAAGTCACAAAGGGTTACCAGCCTTCCCTGGAAAGTGAAAGGGTTTGACTAGGTGGTCCCAACCCAGGGACCATAAAGGTAATTGGCCTCAGGAGATGCAAATTCTGTACTACTGAACCCATGTTTCTCTGAGATGTTAGGGCATGGCATAGTGGCTTAGAGAACCAGTCTTGGAGTCAGAAGACCCAGGTTCAAGTCCTGCTTTTGATGGGACCTTGGACAAATCACTTAACCTCTTAGTATCTCAGAGCCCTGAGACCATCAGGTGAAGAAAAAGTGTTGACCTGAATTGGTAAAAGGAGATTTTTCTTCCCCAGGGACTTCCTTGTGCCAGTGAAAGCACAGATTTAGACCATCCTCTATCCTAGTAGAAAAGCACAAGGTTGGAGGCCATAGGACAGGCATCCCCTTCTAGCCAATAAATCTAGAAACTGGGACAACTTGGATAAAGTGGGAAAGAGACCAGGTAAGTGAGAAAAACATCAGGAAACCAGAAAAAAAACACTCACATCGTGTTACAGCTTGGTGGGGCCTTGGGACAACAGAAAAAAATTAGCAATGGGCCAAAATAGCAGCAGCAGCCCTTGATATGGCACTTTACCTATCAAAGTGCTTTGTCTACACTTTCTTCTTTGGGCCTCACAGTAACACTGCAACAGGAAGGAAGACCAGAAGACCACAGATGGGGCCTATGATTTCACCCATGTGGGGAGCTCCCTTTAACAATGTAGGTTTGCAACTTGTGGTCCTAGAGAATTGCCTGGTGTGCTGAGAGATGAAATAACTTGCCCAGGTTCACACAGCCAGAAAGTGTTAGAGACAGGACCTGACCACCTCTGTGCCCATTTCGACCCACTGCCTCTCTTGGGTAGGATGACCTTGGGCTTTATGAATTTCATTTTCAAGATGAGGAAACTGAGGGTTTCCTGGGTGAAAGGACAGTGGTTTCCCACATTCCATTTCTGGCTCTGGTTGACTGATCATAATAAAAGGAAGCTTAGAACATAGGACACGGAATGGCAGAATAGGACATCTGCCATAGGAGCTCAATTCAACTTTATAGTGGGGAACATGAGGGCCCAAGAAGAATGGATCAAGGTCAGGCTGCTTCTCAGTGGCAGAACCAGGGCCAGGACTGAAGTCTCTTCATTCTCATTCAGGGTGAGAGAAGCCGTCAGGCCCATGTTTGTGTCTGAACGAACCACTAAGCTGCTGAGCTGCTGGGAATGTTTGGGAGCCTCTGGGTTGCTTTCTTAGCAACTTCTCACTAATGGCTCTCGTTAAAGAGCTGGCATTCCCAAAGCAGCAGCAATGTGTGCTCAAGACTCTCTGCAAGGCCCCAGACAAGTAGGAATGTGGCACGCCAATGGAATGAAATGAAGGGGTCAGAGGTGTCTGACTGCAGACATGTGCGTTTATGTCTTTGGGGGAGGAGGTCTGGAAGGAAGAAGAGTCAAAGAAACACTTGCAATTTGCCCAGAACACTAAATCAGGATGCTCTGGAGACGCCAGGGAGGATGGTGTCATCCTCTGAGTTCTGCATGCAAGCTGGAGTTCCATTTTTATTGTGTGCCCCAAATGGCCCTAACTGGGTGCAAAACAGACAGATAACTGAATCTCCAATGTTTTGCTAGTAAATGCCTGAAAAAAAGAGTCAATCCTTGGGCCCCTTATGGATTTGATGGATTCATCTAGGAAAATCAGGATGGGAGATCACTGGACCCATGGTAGAGGAGAGGAAATGAGAGGGGTGGGGCCACTGCTCCGAGAAGGCCATGGGGCACACCAATGAAAGTCCAGTGAGCCCAGGCCACAGTCGTCCAGATCTGGCAATCCAAGAGCACTAGAGCCCAAAGGCCATCTAGTCCAACCCTATCATTTTACAGAGGAAGAAACTGAGGCCCCACAGTGATCTGGTAACAAGGTAAGTATGAGTGGTGGGATTTAAACTCATGTCCTTAGACACCTATATCATGCTGCATGTGGCACATTTGTAGACTGTCCAAGCTGAAGATCTCTGTCTTAACTCTCTGATCCAGCCAAACTGGCCGTTTCTCGGTACCTCACGTGTGAGACTTCATCTTCAATTTCTCTGCCTTTACTCAGGCTACATTGCATGCTGGGAATGTACTCACTCCTCAACTCTGCCTCATACACTCCCTCTCTTCATTCAAGATCCAACTGAAACACGGAGGCACTTCTGGATTCCCCCAAGTGCCAGTTTCCTCCTTCTGTCCCTCCCTCCCAAACTGTCTTGTACTGAACTACTTTGGATCAATATACTTCTATATGTCTGTTGTCTGCCCCGTTAAGATGTCATCTCCTTGTGGGTAGGGACTGTTTTGTTCTTTGTCCTTCTCAACCCTGGGCATCATGCCTGGGTACAGAGAAGGCCATGTGCTTGTTGAGTGATCAATGGTTTCCAAAGTGCTTTCTCCATCAGGGCCTTGTGAGATAGGTGCTGCCTTGGCGCCTGGGTAAGAACAAGCATTATTATCCCCAGTTCACAGATGAAAAAACTGAGGTTCAGTTACCTGTGGAAGTCTCCCCAGTTCTTAAATGGAGACACTGGAACTTGGCTTATTGATGGCAGGGGAAGGAGGAAAAGAAGGATGGGGGGGACCAAGGAGGGGTGAGATAGAATGGGAGAGGGAAAAGAGAGGGAGGGAAAGAAGGAGAGGGAGAGAGAGAGAGAAAGAGAGAGAGAGAGAGAGAGAACAGACAGATAGAGACAGAGACAGAGACAGAGACAGACAGAGACAGAGAGACAGAGACAAAGACAGAGAAAGAGAGACAGAAAAAGAGAGAAATAGAGAGAGAGGAGAGAGACAGAGACAGAAACAGAGAGGAAAGGGAGGGTGGGAGGGAAGGAGGGAGGGAGAGAAAGAGACAGAAAAGGAGAGGGAGGGAGGGAGGAAGGGAGGGAAGGAGGGAGGGAGGAAGGGGGAGAGAGAGAGAGAGACAGAGAGACAGAGACAGAGAGACAGAGAAGGAAAGGGAGGGAGAGAGAGATGTTGGGGGGAGAGAAAGAGACAAAGATAGAGGAGATGGGGGTGGGAGGAGGGTAGGCTCTCGGTTCCCCAATTGGTGGGATTCAAAGAACTCAAAAAAGCCAATTTGGCGCACCTCAGCAGCAGAATCTCGCTGGTAGTAAAGATATATTGTAAAAATGGGAAAAACAAATCAATAAATGTTCAAGGCAGGTAATAAGACTCAGCCCTCCTCAAGCCGGGCTGATGAGAGCTGTAAAACAAGTCACACAGCTTTAGAGATGGGAGGAGAAAGAAAACACCAGCAACGATTGCTTCCAAAACCATCTGCCTCCCCCAGCCCCTTCAGCTGAAGGCCTAAATGCAGCCACCTGGGGGCCAGATCCAGTAGGCCTTAGGGGGGTGGACACAGGCCTAGGATGGTTCTGGGGAGCCTCTCTCCTCTCCTTTCTACAAACAAAGATTTAAAAGCCCACTGCGTGTCATAGCCTGGGGCAAACAACACAGGTTTAGATGAGAATCTGGGTCTGGCCTGGCCTTATGAAGCTTACAAATAGGCTAGATGGGAGTGGGGGGTGGGGACGTGTAGCAGAACAGACACTGTGCCCAGAATCTGGAGACTGGGCTGAAGGCCCAGCTTGGCCCCTTATCATCGGCAGGGTGAGAGTATACAAATCACCTCCCTCTTTGGGTCTCAGCTCCTCTGCTAGGAAATGAGGCCCAGATCCAAGATGGAGCCTTCCACAACAAACAAATTATGAGTTGAGATGATATATACACGTAGGATAACCACAGAAAATATTATGTAATCGTGACCTGTGGCTGGACCTGTGGTGACACAGTGGATAGAATCCTGGACCGGGACTTTGTAAGTTCAAATCCAGTTTCAGACATTTATTAGCGGTGTGACCCTGAGCCTCAGGCTCTGTCTGCCTCAGTTTCCTCAACTGTAAAATGAAGATAGTAATAGCACCCACCACCTATGTTGTGGGTGATGTTAATGTTGTGAGCATTAAATGAGGTAATATTTAGATAAATGTGAGCTGTCATTATTTTTAGTACCTCAAAGGTACTGGGTTAACTCTCAATAATCACACCTCATATTTTTGAGCACCTGTTATTATCATTCCTTTTTTTTGGAGGGGGGAAGGCAGGGCAATTGGGGTTAAGTGACTTGCCCAAGGTCATATGGCTAGTAAGTGTCAAGTGTCTGAGGCCGAATTTGAACTCAGGTCCTCCTGACTCCAGGGCCAGTGCTCTATTCACTGTAGTGCCACCTAGCTGCCCCATATCCTTACTTTTTCAGTGATGCTCAGAGAGTGTGACTTGTCCAAGGTCACGAAGAAATGTGAGCCAAGTAGAAGTCAGCTCTCTTAACAGCCAGTCTTCTACCTTGCCCCTCCCCAAGAATCACAGCAAATCTCAAAGCTGTAAAGAGACTTGGAAACCATGTAGTTCAATGCATTCATTTTATAAACGCTAACAACAGAAGGAGAGGGAGTGTGGTGTGTAGACAGTCTTGGAGTGAGGAAGGCCTGCATTTCAGGCCAACTCAGAGTAACTAGTAGCTAGGTCCCTAGTTTAGTGTCTGGCACCCAGTAGGCACTGAATACATGTTTACTGATTAATGGGTTACATAACCTCTCTGTGCCCCAGGAACTCCCCAAGACTGACAGATGGAAGATGAGAGAGATACCAGTCTGTATTGGTGGAGGGAGTTTTCACACAAGGGAGTTCCCTGCATTGGTCAGATCAGTGATTTAGAGCTGGGAGGGCCCTCATAAACCATCCAGTTCAACATCTTCTTTTTACAGAAGAGGAAACTGAGACCCAAGGAGGTCAAGTGACTTGCTCAAAGTCTCACAGGTCATAAATGTCAGAAGTGGTATTTGAACTTAGGTGCTCTGACTCCAGAACCCCTGATCTCACCATAGGAGAAGGAAAGAAGGAGAGAGAGGGGGAGAAAGGAGAACGACACAAATAATGACAGCTCCTGTTACTTTCCTCCCTCCATTCCTAGAAGATATGTGATGTTAGCAATATTATTTCCCATTTTTCTGATGTGAAGACTGAGCCCCAGAGAGGGCCCATGGCTTTTTTGGGCTCAGTACACTAGGAAGTATTACAGCTGGGACTCTAATGCAGCTTGTACTGTAATGGAAACAGGCCTGTAAAATGAAGGAGTCAGAGGCCTTTCCAGCTCTAGATTTAGGACTCCCAGCTGGGGTTGGAATCCTCTAGAGATTCCTGTCCAAAGGCACCATGGTCCTTTATTCATTTTAAGAGGCTTATGAAGGAGGGTGACCCCCAACCTGCCACTTCTTCCCATGTTTTAAAGTCCTCACTGCCAAGGGTCTAGTGTGAACACCCCTCTGTGGGCTCACCATCTTCCCTTGGCTCTGACTCAGTTTCTCCATCAGAACTTTCCTGCACAGGAGGCAGGACAATCTTCCCCTTTCCCAGCCCATTTTCCCTCTTTTCCAAAAACAATAATTTGCTGTCCCAGATCTGTAAAACGTCCTGGAGGTCTGCTCATCTCTCTGTCTTTCGAATTTGCTCCCTGGTAGTCTGATCACTACAACTGTTGTGCCCAGGCCCGAGGGACCAGGTAAGAGAGCAGTGGGAAGAGAAACCTGCCACATCTGGGGAAACGTAAGCCCTCATCCTTAGCCTCATTGTGGATGCTGTGCTTAGGACACAAAGCCAGCCAAGAAGGCCTGAGGTCAAACCTTCCGTGTACCTCAGGCTGACTGCAGGGCCCTGGGCAAATTACTGAATCTGTTGGTCTCAGTGTTCTTATCTGCCAAGTGGGGATAATATCACTTGCTTGCCAGGGTTATTGTGAGGGGGAAAAGGAAAAAAAGAGACAATATTTATAAAGCGTTTAGAACAATGCCTAGCATGTATTCAGCACCATATAAATGCTATTAATATAATTTTTAACTCCTCACTCTCCCCCTCACTGCTCAGAGCAGGTGCCAACTTGCACTGGTAGACAGAGTTCCCTTAACTGGGAGTTCCTTATGCCAAAGAAATCACAGAAACCATCCCATCCCATTATTTGTTGATTTTTATACTTTGTGATTTCCCTAATATAGGGAACTACCAGGAGGAAACTCCTTCTGTCATATCTGTGAAATTACAATAAGTTGTCACAATAATATAGACTAATGATATGCCAGATCCTCTGATTCCTTCAGCGCCAGACTCCTACAGTCTGCAATTCCTTTTTTTTTTGGAGGGGGTAACTGGGGTTAAGTGACTTGCCCAAGGTCACACGGCTAGTTTTTGTGTTATGTGTCTGAGAGCGGATTTGAACTCAGATCCTCCTGACACCAAGGCCGGTGCTCTATTCACTGTGCCACCTAGCCGCCCCTCAGTGTGCAATTCTTAACAACCACCTTGGAAGGTAGCTTTTCTTATTAACATTTTTTTATTATTATGTTATGTTATGTTATATTATATTATATTGCATTACATTATATCATATTATATTATATTACATTAATTGCTATAATAACAACTGGCCTGAGATCTCACAACTTGTAATGAGGTAGGTTCTATTATTATTCCCATTTCACAGATGAGGAAACTGAGGCTCACAGAGGTTAAGCAACTGGCCTGAGGTACCACAACTTGTAATGAGGTACTTTCTATTATTATTATTCCCATTTTACAGATGAAGAAACTGAGGCTCATGGAGGTTAAGCAACTGGCCTGAGGTCCCTCAGCTGCTAAGTTTGATAGGCATGGTCTGAAGCTCTCATTCAGCCCTCTCAAAGGAGAGCACCCTGCCTCTAGCCAGAATGGGAGACTCCCTCTGAATACCCTGGGTTCTTAGCCCAGGAGGAGAAGTGACTTACCCAAAGCCACATACGTAGAGACAGGATTGGGACTCAGTTTTCCTGATTTGAGAGCCAGTGCTCCCCTCACTATACCATTTCAGTTCAGTTTTTCAGTCATGTCTGACTCTTTGTGACCCCACTTGGGGTTTTCTAGGCAGAGATACTGGAGTAGTTTGTCATTTTCTTCTCCAGATCATTTTACAAATGAGGAAACTGAGGCAAGCAGGGTGAAGTGACTTGCCTAGGGTCACACAGGTAGTCGGGGTCTGAAGCCACTGTACTCTGCTGACTCCTTTCTATATGTATGTATTCCATACATGTCACTGCCTATTCAGGACCCCAGTATCAGGTATGGCCAAGCTGCAAAGACACAGAAGTCTTCCTCTAGTCTGTGCCCATGGGGAGCTGATTGTCTGGTAACGAGGCAGAGGCCAGGGTGTGATGAGTACATGGAACAACTGCTTCTGAACATGAAGTGGACACTTCAGGGCCAGGGCCAGACCTGAACAGGTGCCTGAGCAAGCTCCTTCTAAGAGGCCCACTGTTGCAGTGAAGGCCTCAGTTTCCTCTTCTGTAAAATGGAGGGTGTGCTATCAGATTGGCTAACATGACACAACAGGAAAACAATAAATCTTGCAGAAGATGTAGGAAAATTCGAGCACTAATACATCGTTGGTGAAGCTGTGAATTGATCCAACCATTGTGGAGAACAATTTGGAATTATGCCCAAAGGGCAACCAAACTGTGCATACCCTTTGACCCAGCAATAACACTTCTAGGTCTATATCCCAGAGATCATACAAATGGGAAAAGGACCCACATGTACAAAAATCTTTATAGCAGCTCTTTTGGTGGTAGTCAAGAACTGGACATTGAGGGGATGTCCATCAATTGGGGAATGGCTGAACAAATTGTGGTATATGATCATGATGGAATGCTATTGTTCCATAAGAAATGATGAGCAGACAGACTTCAGAAAAACCAAGAAAGATTTGCATGAACTGATGCAGAGTGAAGTGAGCAGAACCAGGAGAACAGCGTACACAGTTACAGCCACATTGTGGGATGACTGACTTTGATAGACTTGGCCCTTCTCAGCAATGCAAAGTTTTAACAACTCCAAAAGACTCATGATGGAAAATGCCATGCACATCCAGAGAAAGGACTATGGAGTCTGAATGCCGAGCAAAGCACACTATTTGCACCTTTTTTTGTTTTTTTCATTCTTGCTGTTTTCCCCTTTGTTCTAACTCTTCTTTACAACATAACTAATGTGAAAATATGTTTACTATGATTGCATATGTATAGCCTATAGCAGATTGCAGGCCATCTTGGGGAGGGGAGGGAAGAGGAAAAATTAAAATCAAAATCTTAAAAAAGTGAATGTTGAAAACCATAAATAAATAAATGTTTTCTAAAAATGGGGTATGTATATGAATTTTCTGAGGTCCCTTCCAGCTCTAGAACTAGGATCCTCTATGTGACCTTGGCAAGTCACTCTCCTTCCGTGGGCCTCAGTTTCCTCCTCTGTAAAATGGGGGCACTGGACTAACTGGCCTCTGAAGTCCCTTTCAGGCCTACCTCTAGGATTCTGTGTGTGATTTGGGGCAGTACACTTCCCTTCCCTGGGCCTCAGTTTCTTCCCCTGTAAAATGAGGAGGTTGGATAAGGTCTAGGTCTGGGATCTGATAATCCTGCTTAATTTTCCCAGCAGTCCTGGGAGGGAAAGAGCCTAGAGAGGCTAAATCCCTCCCAACTACAGGCCCGACGGGCCTTCCTTATACCACAGCTACCTCAAATCAGAGATTACTGTAATTGTGTTCACCGAGTGAACCGAATAAAGCCGAAGTGCTTCAGGAGCAAAATTGGGTCTCCATTCTGCTTTTCCATCAGGGAGAAGAGAGCTGGCTGAGCATCACCCCCCTTCTCGCCTCTGTCCCAGATTCCAGGAACCCACCAATGTTGTTTATGACCCTTACATAAGCCTTGTCTCTGGCTCTAGGCTCAACGGCCTGGGCCAAGCCAAGGAAGGGCTGGATCAGGCACCTGGGTTGGGGCCCAGGGAAGGCTCCCTTTTTTGGGATGATGGCCAACTGTGCTTCTTTCTGAACAAGAGTTAGAGGAAGAGAATGAGACAGCAGGACCCACCTCTCCCATTCTCTGTACCACAGAGAAGCCTTTAGTAAGACAACACCACTACTCCTTCCTCAGCGTTCCTTGTGAGAGTACCTTCAAGCAACCAGAGACCAATTAGATATAAAAAGACAGAACATTGTGCATTGGCTCAAAAGCCAAATAGTAAAAAAAAGATCCTGGGGGCCTTAGTGGACTGCAAGCCTAGTCTGGGACACCAGGGAGATGTAGCACATTAATTAGTTCCTAGGCTGTACTAATTCAGAATAATGTCCAGAATGAGGGAAGCTATATCCCATGAGCCTTTACCCTGGTCAGACGCCACATCTAGAGGATTAAGTCATGTTCTTGGTGCCATGGTGAAGACCATCAAGCAAAAATATGATTCCTGATGCTGCTTTCAAGAATTGCAAGCACCTGTTGGATAAGCCATCGTTGGGAGACTTGGTTAGGTGCGGGTCATACAGAACAGTCAAGGAGGGCCCTTCTAGCTCAGATTCTGTAATTTTAGGAAGGAAGCCGACAAACTGAAGTGCATGAAGGGCAGGACGGTACAGGGGAAATGGAGTTAGAGCTGGAGGACCCTGGTTCAACTCTACTTATTACCTCTATGGTTCTGGACAAGTCACTACTCTTCCCTGGGCCTCAGTTTCCTCATCTGTAAAATCAATGAGTCAGACTGGATGGTCCTTTTCAGCTTTAGAATTCCCTGCGTGATCTTGAAGGCGTCCCTTCCCCTCCCTGGGCCTCAGTTTCCTCTTATATAAAAGGAGAGGGTTGGGCTAGATGACCTCAGAGGTCCTTTCTAGCTCCAGTTCTAGAAGCCCATGTGTGACCTTGGGCAAGTCACTACTGTAAAATGATGGGGGAGTAGACTAGAGGGCCTCTCTAAGCCTCTTTCTAGCACTAGTTCTAGGGTCCAGAGTATGATAAAAGCACGATGAATCGAGGACCAAAGATGACGCCACAATGAGTTTGATCAAAGAAACAAGGAATGTGTAACTTGGAGTAGAGAGGTGTTGGAAGAGAGGGGCATCTGCAGGGATGTCACATGACTCCACAAGGCAGGGCTGAGACTGGGACATCAGTGAAGGACAACAAGGAGGCCGATATGGATGTAACAGGAGGTAGAAATTCCTAATGGTTAGAGCTGACCAGCTAGGGAACTTGGGAAGTAGGAAACTTCATCACTCTAAGTATTCAAATTAGAAGCTGGGTAGTCTCACTTGATTGTATCGAAAATGTCTGGCAGATATTAAGTACTTAATAAGTACTTAAATACTTAATAAATGGAGGCTTCCTGATTGGATGGAATGGTATAGATAGAGGAAAGGGTTGAAATTGCTACTCAAGAAGATGCCTTTCAATGAGAAGATTCTGGGTATTATTTTCTGGATCTGTGCCAGAGGGGAGGGAGAATAGAAGTGCTGACTCCTTGGAGGGGAGAGGCAGGGGCTTGGAAATGGAGGGGAATCTTTAAGAAGAGCCTGCTAATGAGAGTTCCTGACCTCCCAAGAGTGAAATGGGCATTTCTGGTTTCCAAGACCTATCAATGGCACAGAGGATGGCAAAGAACCTACCACCATTATCCACGACACCACCATCATCTCCTCTCATCTGTACGGTACTTTATGATTAATACAATCTAGAGACAATGACCCAATGAGGGGCAAAGGTTCTGAATGACTGTCCTTTTTATACAGATGGGAAAGCAGAGGTTCAGAGAGGACTCAGGACTTTGCTACAATCACATAACTAGAGAGTGGAGGAGCTCAGCTTCAAATCTAGAGCTCTGATGCCCGCAGTGGAATGGCCACTCTGTTAACTCCAAAGCACTCTGGCCCATCCTGGCAGTGCATGTTTAAGATGTTGATGGCTCCTTCCCTGAAGCAGATGAGGGGCCATCAGTTTTGGTTAATGATAGTTAATAGGTGCAGCTAGGTGGCGCTGCAGGAGATAGAGTGCTGGGCCTGGAGTCAGGAAGACCTGAGTTCAAATCCAGCCTGAAACGCTTTCCAGCTGTGTGACCCTGGGCAAGTCATGTTTGCCTCAGTTTCCTCATCTGTCCAACGAGCTGGAGAAGGAAATGGCAAACCATTCCAGTATCTCTGCCAAGAAAACCACAAATGGGGTCACAGAAAGTCACCCACAACTGAAAAATGACTTAACAGAACAGTCAATAAGCTTTTGGGTGAAAGGCAGGGTGATCTGTAGATTGTTCATAAGGGGAGATTTTCTTTCCATCCCCCCACTGCTGCCCTCTTCCCTGGGATAACCCTGCTTCTTGAAATCTTAGTTTTCCTGTAAGCTTCAGGTCAAGCCCCTCTTTCCTTTTCCTGATCTTCCTCCTGTCCCCCCTCCCCCTCAGCCACTAGGACCTTCCCTTCTAAGGCTCGGTTCTACCTTCTCTGCAAGTATCTTGTACTGATGTGTGGCTTCCCCACTAGAGTATAAATCCCTTGAGGACAGGCACTATTTTTGTATCCCCAGTGACTGATTATGTAAGCACTTCATATATCCTGTTGACTGACTGAGAGTCAGCAGGAATGAAAATAGCCAGCAATTTGACATGTAAGAAAGAAACTGGAATGTGAAAAGAGCTGGGTTCAGATCCTAGACCTGCTACTATCTCGTGTGAAGCATGACCAAGCTGCTGCTGATAGAGTTAGTGTGGTGCAGTGGAAAGTGCATTCAATTTGGAACCAGAGAACCTGGGTTTCCATCCAGGCTCTGCCATTCATTACCTACATAACTTTAGGCAAGTCCTTTGACCTCTGAGCATCAGTTTCCCCTCTGTAGAATGAGAGAACCAGACCAGATGACTTCTGAGGTCTCTTCCCTCCTCTGTCAAAATGGGGCTACAACCCCAAATCACAGAACGAAGGTGAGGGAAATGTTTATAAACCTTGCAATGCTATTGACATGGGCCCTGATACTGTTCTGAAGGCTGGGAATGGGCACCCCACCAGATAGCAATTATCGTGGTCAGAGGTGGGGAACCTTTTTAGAAGCCTGTCTACAGACTCTGCCAACAAGCTGACTTCTTCCTTCTCAAGGCTTTGGAGAGAAATCCAAGTGGAAAGGAATTGAAATCTTTTTTCAATCCTCCACTATCTTTCATGTCAGTGATAGAGTCCCAAAGGGTAGCTGGGACCACATGCATTTCTCCAGCTCTCTATCTACCTCACAGGGTTCTGCCTGGGCCAGGGAAAAGCCACTGCGGGCACAACCATCAGCTCCAGGGTGGAGCAGTGCTGGCAGCCCCTCCATGTTCTGGAAAGAAGTGACTTCCCAGGAGAGGTTCAGCCAAGACCTCAGAAGCCCAGGGAATTCTGGAGCCAGAGGGCTGCTATCAATACCAGGCACAGAAAAGGAAGACATAGAGAAGATGGAATCCCTTTTTACCTTCTGCTGCTCGCTTGAAGAAGACTTTGCAGCTGCCGCAGGTGAGTGCCCCATAGTGACAGCCTGAAGCTTCATCGCCACAGATCAGACAGGTCTTTTGTGGTGGAAAGTAATAGTCAATGGGCAACACATGGTCCCTGGCAGCCTCCAATCTGGAAAGGAAGGGCACAGACAAGGAGACATACATCAGAAAATGGCAAAATCAAAAAGTCCAAGACAGAATATTCCCAGGATCTCTTCATGACATGACCACTCCTCTGTGCTCAGGGGAGTTGGCCACAAGGGAACTAGGGAATTTTCTCATGCAAAGAGTTGGGTTGGATTTTGGAGAACTGAACAGCACTGCAAGGTCAGGTGACACCTCATTTGTAAGAGTGAAAAGGAGAGGCAGTGGTTCATAAATTCAAGAACATAAATTACTGGGGCAAGGACTCTTTTTTTGACAAGAAGTTCTGGGGAAACTGAAAAGCAGTTGGGCAGAAATTAGATTTAGATCACCATCTTCTACCATATACCATAATAATATCAAAATGGATATGGAATTTGAATGTAAAAGGTAATACCATAAAAATTAGAAGAGAATGAGATCAGGTAGCTGTCACAATATGTTTAGGGGGAAAATTCTTAACTAAAAAAGAATACAGAAGGTCAAAAAAGATAAAAAGGCAATTTTGATTACATGAAATATAAAGCTTTTGCACAAATAAAATGAAGACAAAACTAGAAATGAAATAGCAGAAGTAGAAAGTACCAAAAATCACTGATGAAACACAATATAGTGAACTGATAATATAGGATACACCAAATCCATTCCCCAATAACTCGCCAAAGAATATAAAAAAAAGTTTTCAAAAGAAACATAAGGTCTTTCCCTCCCAGTTTGACTTTTTTTAATAAAGGGGCAATCCCTTGAATAACTACTTAAAGAGACCTATTCACTAAATTGGCTTTATCTCATTCAAAGTGGGAACCTGAAAAGACCTTAACTTAAAAGGGTCTGGGTCTCCCATTGCATCCTGGGTCATCTCCAGTCGTCCTGATGAATATCAGGCCACCAGACCCAGATGGCTCTGGAGGAGAAAGTGAGGCTGGTGACCTTACACAGTCCTGCCTCACTTAAATCAAAGTCAACTGCAAGTCACGTCATCATCTCCCTGATGCCATGGTCCTCTTTGAGAACGATGGACAAAAACACAACAACAATAAACGATGACATAAAAAATGCTCCAAATCACTAATAGGAAGAGAAATGTAAATTGAAACAACTCTGAAGATTACCTCATACTCAACAAATTTCAACAGATGACAAAAGATGGGAATAGTCCACGTTGAATTTGTTTTTAAAATATTTGCTTAATTTTTTGACACAATTAGTTTCCTTTGTAATCCTATGTATTTTAATTTGTGCATATAAAAACATGATTTTGAGAAGGCTTCACGAGACTGACTACCCTCTATGGAATCTAAGACAAAAAATGTCAAGAACCTCTGGTCTTAGTGGCCACCATTCTGAGAAGCAGAAAGGTCACATCATGGTGTTCTGTTTTGGAGTACAGAATGGGGTTCTTGTACTCTAATGGCCCTTGACCCAAGTGCCTACACCCCAGAAGATTGATTTTAAAAGATTCCAGATGTAGAGTTCGTCACCTTTTGCGCGCCATGGACACCTAGGGCAGTCTGGTGAAACCTGTAGACCCCTTCTCAGGAGAACATTTTTAAATTCACAAAATAAAATACAGAGGATTATAAAGGAAACTAACTATATTGAAACACACTAATCAGAATTATTTTTAAGAATCAAGTTCGCAGACTTTAAGTTAAGAAGCCACGCTCTGGAGGTATCTGGAGAAGACAGTGAATTCTCAAACCTTCAAAGTGCTTTTGTAATCTCCCCATGGCAATGCTTTTGAGAGCTGAATAAGCAATCTGAATTGTCACAGAGAACTTTCTGGACCTATCTACATACATTGATCTGGATCCATTCTTTTATTTGGACATGGAACTCCTAGTGTGTAAACTCCTTCTGCCAATGTAGACTGGCACATGTGCTACAATTTCTGGTTTTCGCAAGTTGCCTGGGGGCGCTAAAGGGGAAACTAACTTGCTTAGGGTCACACTGACTGTAGATATCAGAGGAAAGACATGAACCATGATTTCCTGTTCTCTATTTGCTACACCATGTTGCCTCATTATTCAATTTAATTCAACAGACATTTATTAAACATGAGATACAGTGCTAGGTGCTGAGTGGCAAAGAAAAAGCAATGAAAAAGATAGTTTCTGACCTCAAGAAACTTTCATTCTACTTAGAGGAAATGACATATGCAAATAACATGTACACAAATATATTCAAAGCAATTTTGGCATGGAAGACAGCTATCAACTAGGGGATGGGAAAAGGCCTCATGGAGGAGGTAGCATGTGAGCTGAACTTTGAAGGAAACTAGGGATGCTAAGAGGTGAAGGAGAGGAGAGAGGGCATTCCGAGCATAGGGGACAGCCTATGCAAAGGCCTGGAGATGGAAGATGAACTGTCATGTGTAAGGAACAGCAAGAAAGTCTTTCTAGTTGGATTGTAGAGTATGTGAAGTAGACAAATATATAGGTGTATTATAAGGGTGGAAAGGCAAGTTGGAATCAGGGTGGGAAGGTGTTTGAATGTTTGAGAGGGAAGTTTGTGTTTGTAATAAGGAATCACTGACACATCTTGGCAGGTATTTTATGTATTTTCTAGTTTATATTAGATAACTCATTATGGAGACATGCCACTAGGACCCAATTAGTGCGAATAATTAATCCTGTGAAGTGGTCACATGTATTTCAGTTCATACTATTTGAACAGTATGATGATATTAAACAGGTTCATTGGTTTCAGCTCAGTGGAAATATTCAGTGTGAGTTCAAATAAGGGGATCACATTAGAGGATTCATCATCCATATTAATTAGGTCTTGGCTGTATAATCAACAAAAAACAGTTTCCCCCTAAAATGGAGGAAGAAAGGCAAAAAGTTCATAAGGAGGAATCCGTTTGCATAACAGCCTGTGGATCACACTGTGCCCATTATGTTCAGGCCTGAACACTGCAGAACCTCCTAAATTGCATCTCAAATCACGTAAGTGATTAGCTTAACTATCCACACAGGAAAAACCAAATGGATGAAGAATGCCTTTTATCTAGACTAAAGTAGTTGTGTGGACAACACGTAGAGTCTGCCATCGATAATAACAGTGACAACAACAATAACACACTTATGTTAGCACTTAACACACTTTAAGAATTTTCAAAGCATCTTACATATATGTTATCCTATATATAATATATATTAGGCATAATATAATATATATCATATATTAGCATCTTACATATATATTACCTGATTTAATTTCCAAAAAAGGCTGTAGTATAGGTACTATTCTTATCTCAATTTTACAGATGGGGAAACTAAAGTTTGGTTAAATGATCTTGCCAGAGTCAAAGAGGAAAGATCTGAAGTCCAGATTTCCTGACTCTAAGTTCAATATTCTGACTGTTACGTTATATTTCCGTCTATCTGGGATGAACACTACCAATAGGCAGGCCCAGGTTTGGACAGGGGGAGGAAAGGAGAATATTGAATCTGAGGCTCATCCGATGGGCCATGAAGAGGCACACAGTGGGCACAAACAGGCTACAATATATGACAAACAAAGAAGACATCAGGGAAGTGGTGGTGGCCATGATGTCATCAGAGAAAGAGATGACTGGAAAAAATACCGGGAGGGGTGTGGTGCAGCATAGAGAAGAGTGAAAAACAACTCCCTTGGTATTCCTTTGATGTCAAAGGAACATGAAGAAGGCCTAATTTGGCACCTTGGGAAGGTCTCTTGTGGCAAACTTATGGGAGAACGTGGATGAGAGACAGCTGCATGGGATGGATAGACATGGATGGGTCATAACCTGCACCTGAGTTGATGAGATCACTAATTCATTGAAATACTAGAGTACCAGAAGATCAGACTCAATCACTAATATAAGGAGACTGGGGAAAGGCGTCCACAACCAGAGCTTGAAACACAAGCCTGTCAGGTTGTTTACTCTGAAGATGTGTCTCATGTGTGGGCTCCAGTGGTAGGGCACATTGGCCCTCTGCTGTTATTTCAGAAGCTGTTACTGGTATGGAAGTATTTTCCATCTTCTCTATTCACTTCAAAGTTAATGACTATTAATGTGGCAAATTTCATGCCATTTGGAAGTTGTGAGGTAAGGGAGTTATGCCAAAAACAACTTGCCAACCACGGGAACGAAAAGCATTAATTCTCTCCAGTTAGATTTGAAAGTGTGGTGACATGGGGTAGTAATGAGAGAACTCCTTTAGGGGTCAGGAAAATCTGGATTCATATGTGACACTCTGGCTACATGATCCCATGGGCCTGGGATCAGGAAGGTCTGAGTCCAAATTCAGCTTCAGATACTTACTAGCTAAGTGACCCTGGGTGAGTCACTTAACTGCTGAGTGCCTCAAGTTTCCTCATCTGTAAAACGGAGATTATAATAGCTCCTACCTTGCAGGGCTGCTGTGAGGATCAAAGCATTTATTACAGCACCTGGTGTAGAATAAGCGCCACATAAATGCTATTATGATCATTGTTGCTGTTGTTATTGTCAAGGCACTGTCCCAGGAAGATCTCAAAGGCTGAGTTGCAGAGAAGGTACTGACTTTATAGTGAGAGAGATAGTTGTTGCATTCAGGAGTCCCCTATACAAAGGAAACCACTATCCTTATTCAGATGTCTAAGTGCACAGATAAGAGCATTAGCCTTGGAACGAGGAAGACCTGATTCAAGTTCTGCCTCACATAATTACTGGCTGAGTGATTCTGGGCAACTCAGCTCAGCTTTGGAGATAATGGAGATAATAACAGCCCTACTCTCATAGGGTTATTGTGAGAAACATACTTGCATACATACATATATACATACACAAGCATATGCACACACAGACTATGCTATAAGCCTGATTATGACGATGACAATGTGAAAAAGTACTTCCTTACACATGCCCTAAGAAAGTCAGTGACAAAAAGAAAGGCTCAAAAAAGCATCCAAACATAACAGTATTTTCTGTTGCTGCAAAGGTTAAAGTAGATACCCATCAATTGGAGAACAGCTAAACAATTGTGGTCTACAAAGGTAAACAGAAGATTACTATAATACAAGAAATGACAACTGTTAAGGATTTGGAGGTGAGCTGCCATCAAATCAAGTGATCCAGACATGAACTTGGCAACATCAACAGTGACAACCACTGTGGAAATGAAAAGAATACGGAATGCTGTAAAATGACAATGGCTATGCTTGGCTCCAAGGAAGATCTACGTCTAGGAGAAGACACCTTTCTTCTTATTTCCTTGCAGACTTTGAGTATAGAGAACTGCATAGAAAGTTGGACCTTTTCAATATGGTGGTTAGTTTTACTAAACCACTTCCGCCTCCTCTTTCCTTTTTCAAATTCCTGTAATGAGGGATAGCTTCCCGTGAGGAAGAGGAGAATAAGATACAACGGGAAATGCAGGTGACAGAAAACCAAAATATATCCATAACAACATGTTAAAATAAGGCTTCCTGACCAAAGTTGGCTTTCACCTGGCTCCCCCATTTTCCATTCTTACTGTAGTTACCTGGCAGGAGCAGAGCACAGTCCCCAGTGTCAAAATGGCCCTGAGTGAGGAAGCCCTGCCAGGAACATATGATCTGGAACTGAACTTTTAGCTCTAACACCCCCAAATGCTTCCTCCTAGGTTCTCTCCAAGCAGGTTGTTTAAGCAATCTTCTCTCTCACATACCTCAAAGTTGGCACTCTGGGCAAGCAAGCATCCAGATGAATGCTCCAAGTTCAACATAAAGATCGACAAGAGGAGCCATGTCTGGTTTAGAGGGAACTACCTGACTGCTCCCACACCCACACTTTTCTATCTGTGACCTTCCTGGGAGGTATCTCAGTAACAATTAGGGTTGTACTGTCCCCAAGAGGAATGGACCAAATATATTCTTAGGTCTTCCTGAACTCAAATGTCTTAAAATGTTTTTCAACTAACTGGCTTAATCATGTGTAAAATGAGACAGTTGGACAAGACTCAGCAAACAAATATTTATAAAGTGCCCACTACTCATGTACCAGGCACAATGATACAAAGAACAAAGGGAACACAGTTCCCGCCCTCAGGGAGTATATGTTCCATTGGGAAAGATGTAATGTGTGCACAGAAAAATAAATGGGAGTTATATGTGAAATAAAGACAGAATGATGGGGAAGGGAGCAAAGTACAATCAAGAAGGCCTCGTGAAGGAGATGGGACTAGAGTCAAGCCTTGAAGGGACCTGCAGGTCCTCAGAAATAGCCACGAGGAGGTAGAATATTAAAGACATGGGCCATGGAGAGGGGAGAGATGGAGAGTCAAGGAGGTCACGTTCGCTGGAACACAGAATGGATGAGAAGGAAGAATATGTAGTCAGACCGGAAAGAAAAGATGGAACCAGAGAGCATGAAGGGCTCAAAATGCCAAGCAGAGGAGTTGCTGTGTTCTCTCAGAGGCAAAAGGGCGCCAGTGAGATTTCTTGAGCAAAAAGGTGGCATGCTCAGACCTGGGCTTTCATTTGGCAGCTGTATGGAGGAAGGATTGGAGAATGGAAAGACTAGAGGGGTGTGTGTGTGTGTGTGTGTGTGTAAGCATATATGGGTATATGTGTGTATGTGTGTGTCTCTGTGTGTGTAAGTGTATACATGTGTGTAAGTGCATATGTGTATATGCATGTGTATGTGTGTCTCTCTGTGTGTAAGTGTATGTGTATGTGTGTATAAGTGTATATATGTATAAGTCCATATGTGTATATGTGTGTATGTATGTGTGTGTCTGTGTGTAAGGGTGTGTCTGTGTGTGTGTATGTATGTGTAGGGAGGACCATGTAGGAGACTATTGTAATGGTCTAAGTGAGAGTCACTGAGGGTCAGAACTCAACGGAAAACTCAAATTACCTTCTCAGTTGACTTTACCTCAAAGATCAAAACCAGGTGTGACTGAATCCTTCCCTGAGTGACAAATCAAGGGAAGCTGGTATATAGAAGGAGCTGAATTGGGGGAGGGGGGAAGACCACGGAGCACAGAATGGCAGCAGTGTCAGAGAGCATTTAATCTGATCTCTCAGGAAACAGAGGAACAGTGATGAGGGAGGAGATTTGCCTATGGTCACACATAAGATCCTAAATCTTGATTTAGGAAGAATTTCAGAGGCCATGGAGTCCAAGCCTTCCCCTCATTTTCCAGAGGTAGAAACTTGGCCTGAAGGCGGGGAAGTGACAGCCCATAGTCACAACCAGAAGGGTCCCCAGAAGCCAATCAGTTCAGCCCCTTCATTTTACAAAGGTAGAAACTGAGGCCCAGGGAGGGGAAGGGACTGGCTCAAGGTCACATGGATAAATTTTAGAGGCAAGATTTGAATTGACATCCTTTGACTCCAGAATCAGTGGCCTTCCCTAAGGACCATGCTGCCTTCTTCTTTCTGGGCCCAGCTGCTTTTTTCTATAAAATGAAAGGTTTGGACAAGATGAGACAATACAGTCTCTTTCACCCTTTTTGAATTCCCCAATCTAGCCTTTCAGTTGGTCGTCTCTTTCTGTCTCAGGAGCTCAGATCCCATGTGGCTCTGACTCACCCGTGGCATACTCGGAGAGAAGATATGGCTTCCTTGATGCCTTCGCTGAGTTCAATAACAATACTAGATTACTAGTTATGGCAGTAACAGAAACAGAGACCTCAAAGCAGATAGCGGAAAACCACCATCCCATCCCCTCCCTTCTCCCAAAATGGAGAAAAAGAAAAATCCAGCCCAGTCTCCCTATCCCACTCGAACTTCACCATGTAGGGCTCAAAGCTCTGGCAGAGGGCCAGAATACAATGGGGGAGAAGTGCTCTGGCAAGGCTCCCTTTCCAGGGAGCACAGACCACCCAAGACCAAGACAGGTAGAACTTCAGCCTGGCCTTAGACATGCTGGGTGCCTGGCCACATACCAGCCTGATCTAGAACCCAGGCCTGGGGCCTGCCAGGGAAATGGTAAATGTACTGGTATGATCCTGGTATGTATGTGTGCACACAAGTGCTTTATACATACACATACTCAGACACACACAAACTCACTCACACATACACACACACTCAGACACACCCACTCATACATATACATACCCACTCATACTCACACACACTCAGACACACCCATCCCCTCACACACACACTCTCTCACACACACATTCACTCATACACGCACTCTCACACTCACACATATACAAACTCACACACACACTCACACTCACACATATACACACTGACCCACACACCCGCACCCCACCCACTCCCCATCTTGCTGTGGGATTTGAGCCAAGGCACTCTCCCCTTCTGTGCCTCAGTTTCCTGCTTGGTGCACTAAATCAAGGGTTCCTGACCTTCTTTTGCTTTTTGCATTCTGGACAATGCAGGGCACTGAGCTGTCTGGGGAAGCCTATGGACCCCCTTCTCACAATCATGGGTTTAAATGCATAACACAAAATATCCAGGATTACAAAAGACACTAATTACATTCAAAGTTACCAGAATATTAAGAAACAATTCACAGACCCCAGGCTAAGATGATATCTGAGGGCCCTTCCAGCTCTGTTGCTCTGTTCTAAGGCACTCTATGCTCTGAGGGCCCTCCTCAGCCTATCAGCTCATTAACAACCCTGACCATTTTTGTCCAGGCCAGAAAACCAAATCTAGTTCTGCAGTAGCAGGTACTTAGTACAAGTGAGACAAAGGACAAAGGTGTGAGACTTTGAGCAGTGACCTTGACCTTAGGCAAAGGAATATCTGATTCAGGTAATAAGAAGTAGCAGTTCGATATCATTTTAAGGTTTACAAATATCTCATTTGATCTGCACAACAACATTGGGAGGTAGATGTTGCTATTATCTTCCTTTTACAGTGGAGGAAACTGAAATATACAGGAGGAAAGTGACTTGCCCAGGGTCATACAGCTAGTAAGTATCTGAGGAGGGATTTGAACTCAGGTCTTTCTGATTCCAGGTCAAGTGCTCTAAAGTCACTTTCATCCCCTTAGGCTGGGAACTAGAATTATAAGGTTCTATAATGCCATGTCTATTGCTTGGGGTTCAAAGTAGGCCAAATGGACTAGAGGAGCCACTTGGATCTAGTGACTTGGTTGGTGACTGGGGATATCAACTGAGGCAAAGTCTGGCCTTTGGCTAATGGAAAGCCAACATGATCATATTAAGACTCTTTGAAGGGAGATGCATTGGCTTTCATGTTGGACTGTACTGGGTCCCTTAAGGAACTCTAATGGGCTTGGGAGAGAAAAGGGGAGAGGAGGCATAATGTGTACATTCTTTCTGTGTATTTTGCAATGCTCCTATATATGTATGGATGTCAGAAAGTTACCTCACAAGAAACACAATGAAAATTGGGAGGAAGCAAATGAAGGGATCTTTTGACAAAAACCTGCAAAAAAGTGGAGCTCTCCATGCTTAGGAGTAAGTATTATGGTAGGGAGAAATTGTTGATCAGGTAGGACATGGGTTCCATACTTTGCTCTGGTCACTTCCCTGGCTTTCCATGGCTTTGGCATAGCTACTTTCCTTTTCTGGGCCTCAGTTTTCTGAGATAAGATCATGGCCAAAGGCTATCCCAACTTAAGCATTATTATGTTTTGGTCTGTCTTTCAGTCTAATATCCCATGATCCCTTGCCACTCAAACAATTCAAGTTCTAGACTTATACTCATAAAATAAAGGCACTGGAAGGGTCTTAGATATCATTTAAACCAAGCTTCTCATTTAATGAATGAGGCTGGGACCTGAACTCTGACTTTCAAACTGCCAGGCTAAGGCCTATCCCATGCCAACATACTGCTTTACTCCCAACTCTCAAAGTTCTTTCATTCTCCCTGAGGCTTCACTGAGGTCTCCTGTGGTCATCTGTCTTAAGCTAGGTCTGGTCCAATCAGGTGATAGGGTCACTCCATCAATTTTATGGACAAGAAAACTGAGGCTGAGAGAAGGAATATGATGTGCCCATGGTTGTAGAAGCAGAGCAACAGGTCAAGAGTTAGGAGGGGTCATAGGTCATCTTGTCCAACCCCCTCACCTTAGAGGGGAGGAAACTAGGCCTAGAGAGGTTAAGTAACTTCTTAGGATCTGAGATACAGGGCTGGAAGGGGCCTTAGGGGCCATCTAATTCAACCCTTTCATTTTACAGAGGAGGAAACTGAGGCACAGGGAGGGGAAGGAACTTCACAGGATAAAAGGATCATAGCTTTAGAGCCAGAAGGGACTTTGTTAGTCAAAGGATCCAATCCCCTCAGTTTTATAGAGGAGGGAAATTGAAGCCTGGAAAAGGAAAGTGACCCATTCAAAGTCACATTTAGTAAACAGCAGAGCCTCTGATTGCAAATGTAGCCTTCCTAGAGGGACAGAGAGCAGATAACAAAGATAGGTTGGGATACATTGGTAATTCAGGAGTGGGTCTAGGAGTGCTGAGGATGAAAATCCGAATTATTCATACAGTGAAAAATGGGAGGGGGGCATTAGTGTACATGACATGACTCAGTTCTTGCCTCTCTCTCTCTCTTTCTCTGTGTCTCTCTTTTCTCTTTTCTTCTCTCTCTCTTCCCTCTCTGTCTCTCTTTTCTTCTCTCTCTCTTTCTCTCTCCTTCCCTCTCTCCCTCTCTCTCTCTCCTCTCTCTCTTTCCCCCCTCCCTCCCTCTTTCTCTCTCTCTTTCTCCCTTCCCCCTCTCTCTGTCTGTCTCTGTCTCTCTCCCTGTCTTTCATTCTTCCCCTCTTCATCTTCCTCTCTCTTCCTCCCATCACCCCTCCCCTGCCTCAGCCAGGCACTTTGTTTTCTAAGTCTCGAGTAAAAGTACTGTCATAGAGAATAAAGGAGAGCTCGAGGTCCATAATTTTTTCTATTCTACAGCAGTTTTATAATTAATTACATAAAATGGATTATTTCAAGCTGTGTGCCAGCAAATTTGGGCAGACCAAAAAATGGTTCAACCTTGAGCTGCCAGAACTAGGCTGCCCCCTAGTTAATTAATTAATTAATTACAGCTGTAGGGGAAACCCCAGGTCAGGAGGCCTGGGTTGGAGTCCCAGATGCCTGACCTTAGACAGATGACTTCTGCTCTCTGGGTCTGTTTCCCAATTTGTAAAATGAGGTGGTTGGGCTAGATAACCTCTAAAGCTTCTTTGGCAATGTGGCATTCTCTGTTCTAAGGCCCCTCCCAGCCCTGACATCCCCTGTTCTAAGGCCCTTCCCAGCCCTGACATCCCCTGTTCTAAGGCCCTTCCCAGCCCTGCCATCCCCTGTTCTAAGGCCTCTCCCAGCCCTGACATCCCCTGTTCTAAGGCCCCTCCCAACTCTGACATCCTCTGTTCTACAGGCCCTCCCAGTTCTGTAGTTCCCTGTTCTAAGGCCTCTCCCAGCCCTGACATCCCCTGTTCTAAGGCCCTTCCCAGCCCTGATATCCCCTGTTCTAAGGCCCCTCCCAGCCCTGCCATCCCCTGTTCTAAGGCCCCTCCCAGCCCTGCCATCCCCTGTTCTAAAGCCCCTCCCAGCCCTGCCATCCCCTGTTCTAAAGCCCCTCCCAACCCTGACATCCTCTGTTCTACAGGCCCTCCCAGTTCTGTAGTTCCCTGTTCTAAGGCCCCTCCCAGCTATGACATTCTCTGTTTTAAGGGCCCTCCTGGCTCTGACATTCCATGTTTTAAGATTAGAATGTAGACACTCTGTTCTTACCCTCTGAATTCTAACCTTTTGTGCTCTCTGTTCCTTTCCAACTGTAAAGCCTATGATCACCTTCAATAATAACGCTATTTCACATATGCACAGTGTTTACAAAGCGCTCTGCCCAGGCCCCCCACAACCCCATACCACCTTGGTTAATACAAGTACTGTCCCTATATCCAGTCCCAGAGAGGTGACTTGTCCACAGTCACGTAGTGAGTGCCTATGGAAGTCAGATCTGGCTCTTCTGAGAGTTCCAGTTCTAATGCTAATGTTCCTATACTTTGGGGTGGCAGCTCCTACCCAGATCCCTCCTGGCTGAGAAGACCCAAAGCTCCATGAAAAGTCTTGGTAGCTAAGGCACGGCCCCTAGAGTCTCTTGAACGCTTCAGGACTTTGTAATTTTTATTTTTTCGCATAATGGACAAGCAAAAACACCCAAGCAGACAGCCTGATTTTGTTTAGCTATCATTGGACCAAATCAAAACCCTATCACAGGCTCCCACTGTCTAGCCACGACCATGTGAGTACAGATTCCTGAGAGAGATGCAAGACAGCCTAAGGATCATTTCATCCAACCTCTTCATTTTACAAATGGGGAAACTGAGTGCTGGTAAGGGGGAGGGAGGAGCCCCATGTCAAACAGTCAAGATTGGAAGGCCAGTTCCCTGACTTAGGGATTAATGTTCTTTGCCCACAAAATGGACAAAGTGCTAAGTGGCGCATCCAGAGAAGTGAATTTAACTGGAACCGCTTTAGAAAATGGGGCAGAGGAGCCTGGGAATGAGTTCAGCTCACATCTCCACTTCTCCCTGATCACATCTGCTCAGCTTGGCTGGCCAAACTCTCCACTATGGCTGCCTGCTCAATCTGGCCAAAGCCAAGGGAAGGCCAAGCTGCATTCTTTTGCACAATATCATCAGAAATGTGGACAGAGAGCTTTTTCCATCCTCTGTCATTCCATCTCTGACCCTCCTCGCAGCTAGAACAAGGAATCATAGAAAATACCTTCAAAGCTGTGCAAGCACCTCATTTTCCAGGAGCAGGGGGAGCTGAAGCTCAGAGAGGGCCAGTTACTTGCCCAAGGCCACACAGCAAGTTAGGGTCAAGTCTAGGATTAGAACCTGGGTCTTCTCATTCCCAGTCTGGTATATTTCTCTATGGCGTCAGCACATTCTGAAAATGATGCTGTCATATGAAGATGTTTTAAAAGACCAACATTCTAACCATAATTAAAAATTTGTAATCCTTTAAATAAAAATAAAGCTTTAATTTATATATGTATATATATATATATATATATATATATATATATAATTTTTTCTCCTAATTTCATGGTAAAACATTTTTTATTTAACATTAAAAAAGTTTTGAGTTCCAAATTCTATTCTTCCCTCCTTTCCCCACTCCTTGAAAAGTAAGCAATCAGACAGAATTTAATATTTTAATTTTAAGTAAAAATCTAAATAATGTAATTTAAAGTGATTTAAAAGAAAAGTCCAGTCTACCTACCCCCCACCCACCGAAGGGCTTTGAAAGCTGAGATAAATAACACATAAACCCAAATCAGCAGCTGGGTGGTACAATGGGTACAGCCACTAGCTCAGAGTCAAGAAGATCTGAATTCAAATTTGGTCTGAGACAATTTTTTTTCTTAAGGCAATTGAGGTTAAGTGACTTGCCCAGGGTCACACAGCTAGTAAGTGTCTAAGGCAGTATTTGAACTCAGGTTCTTTTGACTCCAGGGCTGGTGTTCTATTCACTAAGCCACTTAGTTGCCCCAGGACTCAAACACTTACTAGTTATGTGACTTAACCTCTGTCTCAGTTTCCCCAAATGAGCTGGAGAAGGCAATTCAATTCATTTCATTATCTTTGCCAAGAAAATCGCAAATGGGCTGGCAAAGAATCACACACAATTGAAAATGACTAAACAACAACAACAAATCCAAGCCACCATCCCATTTTGGACCTCCATTTCCTATTCCATTAACTGATGAGGTTAGCCTAGAATTCGATGTTCCATGATCTGAAGTTCTTTCCAGCTCTAATGTTCTATGTTCTAAGCTCCATTCCTTCTCTAACATTCTATGATTCTGAACATCTGGCCAGCTCTGACCACAGTGATTTGGCTCAGTTACACCCAAGGAGCCCCAGGGAAAAATGGTCAAGTATCATGGAGCTTGTTTGCTGCGCACAGATTATGTGACGCTCCCACTGATAGATACTTTGGCATACAGAGTTAACTGGAATTCACTCCCCTGAGAAGCTGCTAGTGCAGCCCAGAACCAGTCCACCTGGGGCTCTCAGGCCTCTGCAAACAATGAGGATCCCTGGCAGAGGCTGTTTCCTCAACACCGCCTCATGATCTGAATGGCACGAAGTGTTTTTCTCTCTGTTTTACAAATAAGGAAATTAAGGCTCAGGAAAGGGCAGTGACTTAGCCAGGGTTACAAGGCTATTCCTAAGGGCTAGATATGGGACTAGAACCCAAGTATCCTGACTGAAAATCCAATGTGTTTTCAATTAAGTCAGTACAAAGCAGGCCCAATACAGGAAGCAGGAAATGGAGAGAGGTAAGAAGGTGAAAGAAGTGGGTTTGTATCCCACCTTGGGCACTTCAGACCTGTGTGCTCAGGGGCAAGTCAGTTATTCTCAGTACCTCAGTTTCTTCATCTGTAAAATGGGGCCAATGATATTTATACTATTTACCTGAGAGCCATCTTGAGAGAAGTACGTTGTGAACATCAAAACACTTGTTTTATGGGCTATTACTGGCACTACAGAGAGGCAGTGTGGTCCAATGTCTATAGAAATAACCTTGGAATGAGGAAGACCCAGGCACAAGGCTTGCTTTTGATCTATACTGGCATCTTTTAGTGCCCCAAACAACTCTGTGAGACTAGGAAATGAAGAGCTGGGGCTGATCTTTCCACTGGCAGAGGCAATTTCTTCACTGGGAGTATTTGATGCTGATTAAGTCAGTGGCTCAGTAAAAAGAGAATGAATTGTCAGAGTGGCGGGCCAGGAAGATCTCTGAGGGCTCTTCCACCTAAAAATCCTGTGCTCCTGGGATTCTGCAAACACATCAAATCTTTCCCCTTCAAAGCCCTTTCCAGTCTTTCAGCCTCCTAGTCTATTCACATAAAAAGAGACAGTCCCACTTGAGAAATGTGAAAAATGCTAAGGCAAGTGTCTTAGAGCCCCCCCAAACCCAAGGAAGAGAGATAGCAAGGTATGAGCAGACATAACTTGGTGAGTGCTGACGTGCTCCAGAGATTCCAGGCCTGGGCCATGACCAGGAGGCCAAGGTTAGAGCCAGAAGGCAGACAAGCAAAACAAAGAGATTTGGGGCCTAGGCAGGGAGGGGCCCGGTCCTGCTCCACACCTGCCCCTGCCCCTGTCCCGTGGGTGTAGGCTGACCCTGAGGGCCACATACCCCCCACCCCCCTGAGACCTTGCACCTCAGGAGCTCCCCTTATAAAGAGCTACAAGTGACTGGGGGCAAGTCTGACAGTGGAGAAGGGGCTGAACCAATGATCTGGGAAGTTCCTCCCAGATGTAAATCCAGTACTCTGTATTCCAAGGTCTCTTCCAGCTCCAACATTCTCTGTTCTAAGGTTCCACTTAGTTCTGACATTCCCTGTTCTAAGGGTCCTCCCAGCTCTGACATTCCCTGTTCTAAGATCCCTCCCAGCTTGGACATCCCCATGTTCTAAGGGCCCTCCCAGCTCCGACCTTTCCTGTTCTAAGGGTCTTCACAGTTCTGATCTTCTCTGTTCTAAGATACCTTCCAGCTTTGACCTTCCCTCTTCTAAGGGCCCTCCCAGCTACAACATTCTCCATTCTAAGGGTGACCCAAGCTCAAATATTCTCTGTTCTAAGGGCTCTCCCAGGTCAAACATTCTCTATTATGAGTCCTGGCATTCTTTGTTCTAGGTCCTTTCCATTTCTGATATTTTCTGTTCTAAGATCCCTTCCAGTTCTGACATTCTATATTCTAAAGTCATTCCCAGCTCTGATAGTCTCTATACTAAGGTTTCCTCCCAGATCGGACTTTCTTTGTTCTAAGGTCTTTCTCAGTTTGGACATTCTATTCTGAGGTTCTTTCTAGCTCCAACATTATTTTAAGGTGACTCCCAGCTCTGACATTCTACCTTCTAAGGCCCCTCCCCAGCTCCTGCCATTGAACCCAAATCACTCTTTGAACATTCTATCTCTGGTTCCTGATTCCACCCACTGGGATCAAACTGAACGGTGTAATTGTCCTTCTACAAGAGAACCCTTCAGTTACTCAAACACAGCTATCACTCCCCCATGCTCCCACCCCAAGTCTTCTCTTCTCCAGGCTAAATATGGCTAGCTCCTTCAACTGATATGACAGTCTGTTACGTGAATTTTTCTATCTCTAATTCCATCTGTAATGGTCAAGAGTTCTGATGTCCACACAAGAGGTGAGATTCTAACTCAGGTCTCCCTGTTTGCCCAAACTCAGTATTCTTTCCACTATGCCATTCCAAGATAGGTTGGAACCAGTTCTAATTACCAGAGTTTTGTTTTCTACCCTGGAGGAAACTGAGAACCATTTGCAGCTTCTTTGAGCAAGGAAGTAATATGGTCAGACTTTCGCTTTAGGAATATGAATTTGGCAACCATGTGAAGGATGGTTTGGAAAGGAGAAAGACTGGTTGCAGAGAGATGAAATAGAAGACCGTGGCAATAGCTGAAGGGAGATAGGGAGAAAACCTGATCTGGGAGCATGAAGGAAGAGAAGGATAGATGGGAGCTGTGCTTTGGAGGGAGAATAAGAAGGTGGCCACTGATTGGATTGTGCGTCAAAGGAGAGAAAAGAGCTGAGGCTGACCCTCATGTCACAAAACAGAGTGACTGAAGGTTTGTGGTGTCCTCCACAGGAAAAGGGGAACTGAAGAGTAGGAATGGGTGTGGCAGGTGGCAGGGGTGGTAAAGATGTTGAGCTTGGTTTTGTATATGGTGAACATAAGGGACACACAGGTGGAAATACCTACGGGAAAGGAAGCTGATGATGTGAGATGGAGGCTTAGGAGGAAGGTGAGGGCTAGATATATAGATCTGGGAGTCATCTGCATACAGATGAGAACTGAACCCATAGAAGTTGATGAGATGGCAGGGCACTGATACTGATTCAGCAAAGGGGACTGAGAAAGAACATTCTGATAAGTAGGTGGAGAAGCCAGAGAGAAGCAATCATCAGAAGTGGGGAGTTGTGTGTGTATGTGTGTATATGCATGTGTGTGTATGTGTGTGCGTGTATGTATGTGTATATGTGTGTATGTGCATGTGTATGTGTGCATGTATGTGCATGTGTGTATGCATATGTATGTGTACACATGCATGTGTATGTATGTGTGTATGTGTGCGTGTATATGCATGTGTGTATGTGTGCGCGTGTGTGTGTAGTTGTCAAGAGACGACAAAGAAGTCAGGAAGAAAATAGTGGCCTTTGACTAGATGGTCTCTGATGTCCCTTATAACTAAAAAAGTATGTGATTCTGTGACTCTGAAAAGGTCATTAGATTTCACAGTTGAGATCATTGGTAACCTTGGTGTTTCAAGCAGTAGGGTATGAAACCTGACTATAAGGATGAAAAGTCAAAAGGAAATAGGGAAGTGGAGGCAATGAGTGGAGAGGCAGCTTTTGGGAGGTGGAGTTGGTTATCAAAGACTGGAGAAAAATAGGATGAATTTGAGGGAATAGGAAGGTCATATGAAAGGCTTTTTTTTTTCAAATCATCAGGGAGAACTGAGACTGTTTATGGCCATGGGGAAGGAGCCAGTGGATAAAGAGAGATTGAAAACTAGAAAGCCAAAGATGATGATCAAAGGTACAAGTTCTTGGAGGAGACTGAAAGGGAGAAGGGAATCTGGGGGAGAGCTGTCCATGGCAAGAAGGGCCACCTTCTCCTCAGAGCCTAGTACAAAGGAAGAGAAAATGGGGGATGATGTTGAGGGGGATTTGAGGTGGAAAAGTGGGGAGAAGAAACTCAGGCCTCCATTTTCTTGATGAAATGAGGCCAAATCCTCTGCTGAAAAGGAGTAAGAAAGGACTAATATTGGTGGCTTGAGGGGAGAAGAGAAGGATTAGAATAGAGGCCGTAGGGATAGAGCATCAATCAGAGGAGAGCACAAAGACTGCCATGCAGCAGTGAGGGCCCAGTTGATGAGACAATATGATTCTGTAATAGACCCAGTTGGCAGTGTTTGATTTCTTCCATGGATACTCAGTAGTATGTGAGCAGAAGCAGGAAAGATTGGTGGTACAGGTAACCCAGGGCAAGGGTTTGGAAAAGGATAGGTGGTGACGAGAAAAGTGAAGGCAGAGGATGGTGTTAAGTTAAACCATGTAGAAATGATGGAAAGTGAGACAAGGACAAAGATGAAGGCCTTGTAAAAGGGGAAGAGGTGGTAGGCTAGAAAATAGGTTTAGGAGTGGTGAGGCTGCAGGGAGAGATGGTCTGAGAAAGGAATTTCAGGTGATACCTTAGTGGGTGATGATGACCATTCTTGTGTATGGCTAAGGCAGGCTGGAAGTCTAGGTCAGAGGAACAGAAAAAATTGATGAACTAGGAAGCCAGAATGTTTGAAAAGCATCAATATATTCCTAAAATATAAGGGCAAGGGTTGGGCTAGAGGGGATAATTGTGAGTTAGGTATTGAACTTCTTGAGAAAGAAGGGAGAGAGATCTGAGCATCAGGAGAGAAGAGTAATTGGAATCTAGATAGGGCCAGAGAGAGGGATGGAGGTCAAAAAAGGGGCCTGGAAGGGGCTTCCTCATGATGGGAAGTATTCTGATGTCTCTTCCTGTCTCACTCTGCTGGGGGGAGGGAGAGAGCCCCCAGGGCTGGAGTGGTGGGCCAGGGATGCAGGGTCTTTCTGAGAGAACTAGGTTTCTGTGAGTACAAGAATGTGGAAGGAGTATGAGATTAAGAGGTGTCTGATCCAAAGGGCAGTTTGTTAAAAATAGAAGCAGGTTATCAAAGGGCAAATAGAAGGGGAGGGATAAGGCTCAAGAGAATGGGAAGGAAACATTGGGTGTGCTATCAGGGGAAGAGACTGTTTACTTTGATATCCCAAAAACTCTGAGAGAGACAGACAGAAAGACAGAGAGAGACAGAAAGACAGAGAGAGACAGAGAGAAAGAAAGGAAAGAAAGAAAGAAAGAAAGAAAGAAAGAAAGAAAGAAAGAAAGAAAAAAAGAAAGAAAGAAAGAAAGGAAGGAAGGAAGAAAGAAAGAAAGAAAGAAAGAAAGAGAAAGAAAGAAAGAAAGAAAGAAAGAAAGAAAGAAAGAAAGAAAGAAAGAAAGGAGCCTTTATGGTATATGATACAGTAGGTTCAGTAGGTTGTCATGCCCTTCCTGTGACCAATAGGCCTAGGGCACCAGACAGTATGCTAGTTGTCAGGGGTAGAGAAGGGATATGGAGAGCAAGGAAAAAGGGGAGAAGTTAGGGGTGCCCAGTTGGGTAAAGAGGGGGAGACAGAAGAGGTAGGAAGTGGGGAGCTCTAGACTTGGGCTGGTCTAAGTGTCTCAGGAGGTGACCTGGTGGAGAGGGGTCTAGTTGACTATGGAGGGCTGAAGAAGGTACAATTTCTTCACCCTCTCTAATCAGCAAGAGCATGTAGGCCATGGGGTTCCCAGCTCAGCTGCTGTTTTGATTCTCTGGGCAAATGGAGGATGAGGGGCAGTCTCTGGCAACCAGGCTAGTCCCAGTGATGTAGGGGGAAGGTAGTGGAGAGAGACCAGGTATCTGGGCCCTCATTGGGCTTGTCATTTTTAACCACACCCTCCTCCCTCTTTCCTAGAACCCTCCCTATGTAACAGACAGAAACAATTAAGCAAAACAGCCAACACACAGACCACGTTGGACAGAACCTGCCTCATGACTAGTCCTCCTTTCCATGTCCTTTGTACAGGTGGATAACTCACTGCTTGCCTTAGGATTAAGTGCAAAGGGCACTGGTTCTGAGGCAGGTGGGCCTGCTCTGATCTCTACTGCCACGTGACTGGGGGCTCAAGCCCTCAGTTTCTATCTCTGTAAAATGAGAGGATTAAATTAGATGCACCTGAAGGACTCTTCATCTCTTTTTCTCAATGTTTTAAGGTCCCTTCCCTAGCCAACATGCTATGTTCTCAAGGCACTTTCCAGTTCTATTGCTCCACGTTCTAAGGCCCCTCTCAGCTCTGTCATACTATGTTCTAAGGTCCCTCCCAACTCTGAATTCTCTGTTTTAAGGGCCCTCTAGCTTTGCCATTCTCTGTTCTAAGGCCCCTCCCAGCTCTGCTATTCTGAGTTCTAAGGGCCCTCCAGCTCTGAATTCTCTGTTCTAAGGGCCTTCCTAGCTCTGAATTCTCTGTTCTAAGGGCCCTCCAGCTCTGAATTCTCTGTTCTAAGGGCCCTCCAGCTCTGAATTCTCTGTTCTAAGGGCCCTCCAGCTTTGCCATTCTCTGTTTTAAGGGCTCTCCCAGCTCTGAAATTCAGTGGGCATATCTGTGACTCATCCCTCCAAATGAATAGCTATTAGGTTCATTTCAAATGAAATGATCTGATCCAGGTTGTTTTCACTGATATCTTGAACAATGCTGCCCTTCAAGTACCTTTCCCAGGGTTACTAAGGCCCCAGATACCTGCTTGGTGTTCTGTGTTGCATGGTCTGCTCATGCTCTGGACTGTCTTATCTTTTCCACCAGGGTCTGGGAGGCCCAAGTGGGGGCTGCTGGGCATCCAGAGCCAGGCAGATCATCTGCTGGAGCATGAGCCCATTGGGCTACAATAAGGAAGAAGGGGACCGGTGCAGTATTGATAGCCATTTTGTTCTTTGAAGCAGTCTGTATATCCAGCTTCTCATCTGAGCCTTCGAATCTAATAAGTTAAGTGGCCCCAGGATCATTTTCATTTTACAGATGAGGAAACCAGGGCTCAGAAAGGTCAAAGGATAACACTCTGATCTACTGTTTTGGCTTCTCCCTCTTCACCATCATAAGAGAAGGCAATGCAATGGAAAGAGTGCTAGATTTGGAGTTATAAGCCCTGGGTTCAAATTCTGACTATGCTATTTGTTAGCTTTGAGACCTTGGGTCTAAACCTCAGTTTCTTTCTTTGCAAAATGAAATGGATGAGCTAGATGGCCTCCAAGGTTTCTACCTGCTCTTGAGTCCTGTGACATAAATGTACTGAGGCCACGTTCACCAAGGAAGAAACCCTGGCCCTTGGGAGTAGGAGAGGGGTATATCCTGTGGCAGTGACCAGATTTTTTTCCTTTTTTTATCACTATTGTTTCCCTTCAACAGCTGGGTCTAATGACAACATCTGAAGTTCAGGGTAGTTTTTATTTCTGACCCCCTTTGGACTGCTTGACAGAGTTTGTTCTCCTAGATGAGCAAGAGCCCAGCTGTGATTGTTTTATCTGATGCATGCTGAATCATCAGTGGGCCTGGGGTCACCCCCAGAACGGCTTTGAGAAAGCTGCCCTGCCATTGATCAGGAGAACAACCCCAGAGATGTTTCCTTCAGCTTAGCCAAAAGGACACTCACACCCTCATAAAACTGAACTTTTATACAATTGTAACTCATATATGGGAAGACGCTGCTCTCTGAGCCACCCCAGCTGGTGGGGGCCTTGTGGAGGGGGGCGGGCAACTGTTACACAGAGGCCCAAGACAACCAGCGAGCCTCATCAGCTTGGGAAGTTTCCTTGTGAAAATGGGCCCCAGGACAGGGACCTTTGTCACTCAAGGCTACATTTGGGGAGGTCTCTCATGATACCCAAAACACTTTCCTTAGAACAACTTGAGATGCAGGGAGTCTGTCCTTGCCTTCATTTTAAACACGAGGAAACTCAGGTTTGTAGATTCATCATTTCCTCAAAACCCTTAGGCTGGGGATCTAACCTTTTATTCTATGGCCTGAAGTCCTTTAGCATTCCTAAGGATCCCTTCTCAGAATAATGGTTTTAAAGGTACACAATTAAACACAACAGGATTATGAAGGATGCTAATAATACTGAAACGGTTCTCAGCATGGGAATAGAAAGTATATCTAAAGTATACATGAAGTGGCTCACCACATACTGAAGTCCCCAGATAGATAGCAGGGAGGGGTGAACTGACTACATATAAGAACACAAGACCAGAAGGTCTAGGTCACTTACTATGTGACCTTGGGCCAAGCCTCTCTGAGACTCAGTTTCCTCCTCTGTAAAACTGAGTAGGGTTCATCTCCAATACTCTCTAACACTTTAACACTTTAATTCTTCCCACTCTAACACTTGATGAATCTACCCACAAATCTCAGATCCCCATTGGAAACTAACAGCAGGACCGTGTGACCGTGGGCCAGTCAATAAACCCTTCCAGACGTGTTTTGTTTGAAGAATGAGATGGATGAGCTGTAGGAACTAGAGGCCGAGGGCATGAACAGGCCTTATATTAATCCTTGAACCACCAAATGAAGGAAGAATCCATCTCTGGGGAAGCAGAAGCACTCTGGGGCTGCCCCTCCAGGTCCCAGAGAGTTGCCTCAGCCTAAGATGTCCTCATGGTGATTGTCCAAGTCGATGGTCTTTTGGAAACTGCTCAAGCTACCCTGGTCTGTCTGTTTGATTTCCCCAAATCCCCACCCACTGGCTGCTAAATGTATATTGCCTGATTCATGTACATGAGATGGATTTTTGAAATTCTTCTTAACCACCTTCCCTTTGTTACCCACCGGGATACCCTAGACCAGTAACTGATCACCACTTGCTCAGAGGCCTGTTTGGCCCTATCTGTGAGCAGTGACCGGCTGGGACCATTCAGCCAACAATCTACACACAAAGCCTTACATAGGTAAAAATCAAAGATTAATAAAAAAAGCTGCATGAAAATGAATATTTTGGGGGGCAGAGCCAAGATGGTGGCGTAGAAGCAGCAACATATCGCAGCTCTCACATAGCCACCCCAAAA
>CM053582.1:8183668-8253951 GCA_028627135.1 Pseudochirops cupreus
AATCTGGAGTTCCATAATCAAATGTTATGAATGTGTATCTATCTATCTATCTTTGTATGTATATATATATGTGTGTGTGTGTGTATGTGTGTATATATATATGCAATTATTATTATTATTATTGACTACATCCAACTGGAACTTGAGATACACAGGCACTGCAGTTGGGAGATCCATCCTGCCCTACCCAAAAGTGACATAGGAGAGAATAGACTGGGGGAGGGGGGAAATACTGGGATGGCTGTTTTGGGGTGGTGGGCGGGGGAAAGACGGGGAGAAAATATGTAACTCAAAAAAATTTAATAAAGAATCTCATATTAAATTAAAAAAAAAAAAGAAAATGAATATTTTGAATTTTATGCATGCTTTTGGTGAAAAAGAAAGATCGAGATTAGGCTCACTTTAATTTAAGAGATGAGAAAGTTTCCAGATAATCCTATGATATATTCATTCACAGCCTCACAGACTACTGGAGCAGGAAGGGCCCTTAGTACAGAAATGATGAGATGAGAATGGGAAGGAACTGAACCTTCTCCACCCCCATCCTGGAGGAGGGATTCTCAACCTTTGATGTGGCACAGCTTCTCCCTTTGACACATTGGGAAAGCCCATGAACCCTTTCTCAGAATCCGGCTTTTTAAAAAATGCACAAAGTAAAAAAGATTCTAAAGGAAAATAATTCAATCCCAATACAGTTATCAAAATAGTTTTAAAAGCCAGGTTAAGGACTCCGGCTCTGGACTAAGTATCTCTCATTGCCCAAGAGTCTCCATCCTAGGCTTTCTTTCCACATTCTTCCTCTACGAGCTCATTGGCTCCCATTGGTTCAAATGGCCATCTTGACTCGGCTGACTTCACAGTTAAGGCCTAGTATAGGGGGTGGAGAACCTGCAGCCTGGAGGCCACAGGTGGCCTTCTAGGTCCTCGGGTGCAGCCTTCTAACTGAGTCCAAGTTTTATGGAACAAATCTTTTTAAGGGGATTTGTTCTGTGACTCTGGGATTCAAAGGGCCGCACTTGAGAACCTAGAAAGCAAGAATTTGTTCTGAGAAGTTGGGACTCAGTCAAAGGGCCACACTTGAGGACCTAGAAGGCCACCTATGGCCTTGAGGCTGCAGGCTCCCCACCCCTGGTCTAGTCTCTCTCTTGAGTTCCAGGACTGTATCCAGAACTGGCTAGATGTATCTCAAACTCAACATGTTCAAAAGAGAACTCATTACCTTATGTTTCCACTCCCATCTGTTCAAAGCCCGACCTTCCTCCAGACTTGCCTATTCTGGTTGAAACTCCCCTGAGGTTCAACCACTTATGACCCCAGAGATACTCCTGCCTCGTCCTTATCCTTCAAACCCCATCCAATCCAACAGATTAGCAACTATGCCAGGTCCTGTCAACTCTGCCTCCAAAATGACTCACCCCTTTTCTCTACTCACATAGCCATGAACATTAGCTCTGCCTCTCAGACCCCTGCCTTCCTAGCTCCCATTCCATCTCCTATGTAAAAGCCTTCTCTGACCTCCCAGTTGTTTCAAGAACTAGAGAGAGACCTGGACCTGGAGTCAGAAGGACCTGAGTTCAAATCCAGCCTCAGATATTTACCAGTTGTGTGACACTCAACAAGTCACTTAACCTCTAGCTGCCTCCATTTCCTCAACTATAAAAATAGGGGTGATAATAGCATCTGCAGGGTTGGAGATAATATTTGTAAAGACTTTGGCACAGACAGTGCCTGGACACATAGTTGGCATTTAATAAATGCTTATTTCTTTCCTCATCAATCAACAAGCACTAATTAAGTACCAATTGTATACCAGGCAAGTATTGTGTTGGGTCACTGGGGGATACAAAGGCAGATCATTCCACCACCAAAGAGCTTAAGGTCTGCTAGTCTTACAATGACATTGTATTTACCTATCTTGAAAGCACACTGGGTCTCTAACTCCATCCCTTAACTCCTCCACCAAAATATAAGCCCCCTGAATGTTAGGGAGTGAAAGGAACCTTAGAACATAGACTATCAGGGCAGCTAGGTGGCACAGTGAATACAGCATCAGCCCTGGAGTTCGGACGACCTGAGTTCAAATCTGGCCTTACACTTAACACTTAGTAGCTGTGTCACCTTGGGCAAGTTACTTAACCCCAATTGCCCTACCTTCCCCCTCCAAAAAAAAAGAACATAGGCTATCAGAGGTGGGAGACGTCTAGAGAGAGAAGAAACTTCAGAGAACTTTAACTATTGGCAGACATAGGAGCCCTTAGCACCCATCTAGTCTAAAGTCTTCAATTTATAAATGAGAAAAGAAAGCGAAGAGAGGCTCAATGACCCATACCCCAGGTCACCTAAAGTAGAGCACCCAGTGTACTTTTCCCACACTTCATTCATTTATTCAATATAGCATCAATGAAGTACCTGTTCTGTTTAGGGCCTTATGCCCTGAGATGAGAAACTCTTGGAGCCCAGAATCCATCCAATCTAGCTGCGTGCCAAGCCACAGATACATACATTAAAGAACCAAATACAGTAGGATGTCCCAAGGAGGGAGACAGATTATTTGGCAGGGAGTGGGGTGGGGCACTGAGTATCTGGGAAGGCTTCACAGTTACAGATGTAACTCAGAGTTTGAGATACATCTAGCCAGTTCTGGATACAGTCCTGGAACTCAGGAGAGAGACTAGACCAGGGGTGGGGAGCCTGCAGCCTCAAGGCCATAGGTGGCCTTCTAGGTCCTCAAGTGTGGCCCTTTGACTGAGTCCCAACTTCTCAGAACAAATTCTTGCTTTCTAGGTTCTCAAGTGCGGCCCTTTGAATCCCAGAGTCATAGAACAAATCCCCTTAAAAAGATTTGTTCCATAAAACTTGGACTCAGTTAGAAGGCTGCACCCGAGGACCTAGAAGGCCACCTGTGGCCTCCAGGCTGCAGGTTCTCCACCCCCTATACTAGGCCTTAACTGTGAAGTCAGCCGAGTCAAGATGGCCATTTGAACCAATGGAAGCCAATGAGCTCGTAAAGGAAGAATGCTTGAAGTGCCAGGCAGGATTTCAACCAGTAAAAATGGAAAAGGGCCAGGATTCCCTGGAACTGAGAGGATAAGGTGTGAGCAAAGGCAAGGAATTGGGAAATGTTGGCATCATCATAGCTAGTATTTATATAGCACTTATTGTTTGTCAGACACTGTGCTAAGTGCTTTATAATGAACTCACTTGATCCTTATAGCAACCCCAGGAACAAAACATGGAGCAGTTTTTGGTCTCCCTTTGGGGCAGGAACCATACCCCTGGATTTCCTGGTGTGAGAGATAATATATCTTCTACGAGAAATTTTCTCAGATAGGCCTTTTTCTCGCACTTCTCCACTGTGGGTACATCCGGGCAATCCCTTTGCTGCCCAAGGAGCCCAGTCTCCGGCAGGTGCTGCCCAATAACAGCCTTTTATGATAGCAGCTCTAAGAAGATTTTAGGGCCAAGAGTAGATTTCCTTTCAAAGAAACTCTGGTCAGGGATCTGGTGGGCCTCACTCAGCATCTGGCTTCTTCGGAAGTAAAAAATATGAATCTCATTTCATCAGCAGGTGTAAAGCATGCTTTCTGCCTCTGCTCTAAATTGAGAAATAGTTTTAGAATGTTTTTTAAATGCAAGAAACCTCATCTTTCCTTTTTCAGGTTGCAAATAGTCAAAAAGATAAAGTGAAGTCTATTATAAAAAAAAATAAATTTCCCCAGGGCCAAAAGTCTAAAAGCCAAAAAATTTCACATTCTAAAATAGATTAAAAACATCTATGCCTGTTTGGTTAATATAATTAGAGGTCTGTTGTTCCAGATTAATATATGGAATGGAATATTGACTCTACAACCACTTGGGTGAATGGGATTCACTTTAAGTCTGAGCTCTGCCACCATGCGACCAGCCACAGGTCACTGGCCTCTCATTCAGGCCTCAGCTTTCTTCTCTGTAAGATGAAGGCCTCTCGTAGCTCCAATGGTCGATGTTCTACTTTCAAGTTCCTCTAACACTTGGATCTATGCTCAGAAACTCGAGTTCTAAAGCCTGGCTTTGACACTCAGCTATATGACAACAGTTAAGTCATGTCCCCCATTGGCCCTCCAACCCTCAAAGGGTTGGTAGTGAGGAAAAAGTCCTTTATAATTCTAAAAGCACTAGAGAAATTTTGAGAAGAGTTGATTTTCTTCCAGTTGTCTCTCTCCTGATGTCAGTTCTGATCATCTATATTTGAAAGGGTCTCTTCCAGCTTGTGCACTACAGGGGCTCCCTATTACCTCTAGGAATAAATACCAGATCCTCTCTTTGGCTTTTAAAGTCTTCCCTGACCTGGCCCTTTCCTACCTTTTTCATTCTTTTTACCCTTTACTCCCTTTCACATACTGTACAATCTAGGATCTAGTGATAGTGACCTTTTTATACCTCACACATATTTCATATCCCATCTCTAGACCTTTGCACTGACTATGCCTCACGCCTGGAATGCTCTCTCTCCTTGCCTCTACCACCTGGCTTCCCTCAAGACTCAATTCAAATCCTACCTTCTGCAGGAGGTTTTTCTCAGTATCCCATCCTTGCCCTTCTCTGAGATGACCTCCCATTTACTCATGTGTATACTTGTAGCTGTCTGCATGCTATCTTCTCCACCAGACTTCCTTGTGTGTAGGGGCTGTCTTGTCTTTGTCTTTGTAATCCTAGAATTTCTTGCTCCTGGAACATGGTAAGTGCAGTTATCCCTTTCACATCTTGGGGCTTAGGGTCTAGAAAATCCATTTGATCCTCCCTTCATGCAGAGAAGTAGTCTGTTGGTATTATACAATACTCTACACACATTTTATGCATTTCTGAGTTTCTAAACTTCTTCTGTGTTGTCTATTGATCTTTGTGGGTCATCTGTGGCTTCCAAAAAACTCCCCTGAAATTCCCCTTTAATTACCTAATTAATTAATTTTGAGGGGCAATTGGGATTAAGTGACTCACCCAAGGTCACACAGCTAGTATGTGTGTCAAGTATCTGAGGCCAAATTTGAACTCAGGTCCTCCTGACTCCAGGGCCAGTGCTCTATCCACTGCAGCGCCACCTAGCAGCCCCTCCCATTTAATTTCTTATGCTGACTCGTGATATATTGAAATCGTGATGAGGAAAGTCAAGATGTGGAAGGGAGAACTGTACTTAAAAAATGCCTGCTAACTGTTTAGGGTGCAAGGTTCATCCCAGCTCTGGCTGTATCCTAAAGGACAGTCTGGTTCTGACATCCTAAATTCTTGAATGCCAAATCATTGATGTTTTGGGGGTGATGTTATTTTCTAATTAGTACAATGTGGCAAAAATAATCCCCAAGTCTGTGACTCACCAGCTGCACTAGTCATATCTCAGAATTATTATTAACAATAATAATAACATTTAGTGATTTATGGTTTGTAAAGCACTTCAGAAATATTATCTCGTTTAACCCTCTCAACAATTCTAGGAGGTGAGTGCTATTTTTTAAATTTATTTTTTATTTTTAAATTTTTAAATTATTTTTTATTCCCATTTAACAGATGAAGAAACTGAGGCATAGAGAGGTTCAGTGACTTGTCCAGTATCAGCGGCAGGATTTGAACTTCCTGACTAAAGCCTGATTCTCTTCTCTGTCCAGCTGCCTCTTAGCAATGATGAGCAATAATTGACTTTGGTGAATAGAACAATAATCACATCTTCAATTCTCTGTGATAAAGGCACAATTACTCTCAAAAAATAGCAAAAGATTTCAATGCTCAAAAATCTATCATGTGGAGCTCGGAAAAGTGAAACTGGGGTAGAGAATTCTGTCAGTGGAGGTTTTCAAACAGATATCTAGATATGTCAGAGCCACCCCCCATTTCTGATCGACATTCTCGGATTCTATAGAATGTAAGCTCTTGGAGGCCAGTGAAGGTTTCTCTCTTCTCTTTGTGTTGTCCAACATCTGGCACATAGTAGGTGGTCTGGTACACAGTAGGTGCTTTAATAATTTGTTATTGACTGATTCTAGTCGCTGCCCTGAAACTCCATCATTCCTAGTGTTACAGTTACAACAGAAAAAAGAAAACTTTTAGTGCTTTTAGTTTTTTTAAATAGCGGAAACTAACCTTTATGCAAAGTGATTTGAACAGGGCTGATTTAAGTTAAATGACCTTTCTCTCACCACCTCAAGCACCCATGTGCTGTGTCCTCCTCTTTTCAGTAAGTGTTCCAAGGGTCTGACATTTAGAGCTACAGGAAGTAAGGGCCTCAGAGAGATCTTCTTTCCAAGACCCTCCTTCTACAGAGAAGAGTGGGTTTTGGGTGGTTCACCTAAACTCGCAAGGCCAGTAACAAGTGGTAAAGCCAGCACTAAAATCTAGAGCCTGAAAACTGGGAGCCAGGCTGGAGAGAGAATTCTAAAACACACCATCATGTTCACCATTAAATTGAATGGGATTAGGTTCTAATTATAGATGAATTATATGAATATTAGAGCTGGGTAAGACAGATAATTTTTGCAAAATGGATTTGGTCTGTATAGTAAAGGATTTTTAAAAATAAAACTGATGTCCTGTACTTCCTTCTAAATCTTAACCTGGGGTCCCTACACCATGAAAAGGTATGGGAAATAGGTTTCAGGGGATTCGTTTACTTTGATGGGATAAACGTCTTTATTTTCACTGATGTCTAATTGAAATGTGGCATTTCCTTCAATTATTTTAAAAACACAATTCTAAGAGGGGTCCATCAGTTTCCCCAACCTACCGAAGAGAGCCCAGGATCCCCAAAGTTTGCAAACTGCTGCTCTCTGAACTTCTCAGGAGCAAAGAATAAACCTTCTTCATCTTGGAATCTTCAACGTTCCTCATACACTGAAAGCACTTGACAAATGTTTATTTAATGAAAGAATTAACAAAAAGTCTGCTGATTCAATTCTGTACTCATGACCCTGTACAGAATGAAACCAAACTCTAAATGAGAATGTGAGTGTTTGCACTCAGACTTGGTTCAGTATTCTTCAGCACAGCTGCCCTGCCTGTAAAAAATGTTAAAAGCATGAAAAGGCTGGATCTTAGAAATGCAGAATGTCTAAGCTGGGAGGGACCTTAGAACCTAGAATATCAGAGCTGGGTGAGACGTGAGAACCCAGAATATCAGATCTGGGTGAGACCTGAGAACCGAGAATATCAGAGTTGGGTGAGACATGAGAACCCAAAATATCAGATCTGGGTGAGACCTTAGAACCCATATTAGAGTAAGAGAGACCTTAGAATAGAGAAAATTAGGGTTGGAAGAGGTCTGAGAATACAGAGCACTGGAATGGAAAGGGACCTTAGAATAGAGAATGTCAGAGCCAGGAGAGACCTTAGAACCTAGAATATCAGAGCTAGGAGAGATCTCAGATTCTAAAGTTTAGAATATCAAAAATTAGGGTCAGAAGAGACCTTAGAATACAGTGTCAGAACCAAGAGGGACCTTAGAACAGAACGTCAGAGCTAGAGAGTTTTTTAATAATTTTTTTTTACAATGTCCCCCCCTTCTCTTCTACCTCTACATCTCCGTCTTTGGAAATCTCACCTGCTGGCTCACGTAGTATCTCTATAAAAATGACTCCACTAATATATCAGGATCTAAGCCCTCTCGGAAAGCCCAGACACATTCCCAACTGCCTGCTGGCCTTCTCCAATAGGCACAAAAGTCCTGATGCTTACTTCCCCCCAAACCTACCCCTCCTTCAAACTCTCCTGCTGCTGCTGGAACAACAGTCCCCAGGTCTGGATTCTTAGAATGGCTCTCTGACTCTTCCTCTCCCACAAACCCCCACTCCAATCACTCGCCAAGAGTGGGCCAGCTCTATTTCTACATCTCTACAGAAGTTACCTTTTTACCCCTCAAGAACCAATTCACTAATTCAAAGCCTTATCACCTCTTACCTAGATTATTTGGACAGGCTTCTAATTGGTCACCTTGCACTGGTTTCTTCCCATTTCCACTCCATTCTCTAAAAGGATGCTGTGAAAGGGATATTCCCAAAACACAGAATTGAGCCACATCATGTTACCTTGGCCTCAAGGCCAAGGTTTTCTAAGTCCTCGGGTGTGGTCTTTGACTGAGTCCAAATTTTACACAACAAATCCTTTTATGAAGGGGATTTTGTGAAGCTTGGATTCAGTCAAAGGGTCGCCCTTGAGGACCTAGAAGGGATCTGTTCTGTGAAGTTTAGATTCAGTCAAAGGGCTGCCCTTGAGGACCTAGAGGGCCACATGTAGCTTCAACATTGCAGGTTCCCTACCCCACAGCACTTTATTTAGACTCAAGAATACCTCAGTTCAAAACTCAGACAAAACTCTCAGACGTGTACTAGCTGTGAACATCCTAGACAAGGTACTTCCCCTCTCTGTTCCTCAGTTTCCTCATGTGTAAAATAAGGAAGTTGGATCTGGAGGGCCCTTAAGGTTCCTTCTCTTTTTTTCATTTTTAAAAAATTGGTTTTTTTGTTACATTTTAAGTTCCAAATTATCTTCCTCTCCCTCTCCACACTGCATTAGAGAAGGCCACCATTTGACACAGATACATGCGCATGGGTATACACAGACACGCACGCACGCATGCACGCACCCATACTACGCATAATTCTATTTAATGGTTCTTTCTCGGTAGGTAGACAGCATCTTCCCTCAAAGGTCCTTTGTAGTTGATTAAGTTATTCATAAATAACTTAGTCATATTTTGTTTAATGACAGATCTGTTTAGTATGGTTTTCTATAGCTACCCTTCATGCTAACTGTGAGTACTTGTAAATACATTGTTTAGTCATCTCAGTCCACTCTGACTCTCTGTGACCCCATGTGGGGTTTTCTTGGCAAAGATACTGGAGTGGTTGGCCATTTCATTCTCCAGCTCATTTTACAGATGAGGAAACTGAGGCAAATAGGGTGAAGTGACATGCCTAGCTAGTAAGTGTCTGGTAAGGTTCCTTCTCACCATCAAACTGTGATCTTATCTTTGTACAGCAGATATATGCTCCTTGAGGGCACGGACTATTTCATTTTGGTTTCTGTATCTCCAGTACCTAACAGAGGTCCTGGTATACAGCAGGTGTTTGAGAGAGATTTCTTGAATTATAAGTCTCACTTAGGAGGCATGGATCTTCCCATGGCTGAAGAATCCAACCACAAAAGACAAATAATGGTTCAGTCCAAATCAGTTGCTCATGGCAGCTTTCTTGGTTCGGTGGGTTCATAAACCACAAATGCTAAGAAACAAGTCTCAGAGTTCACTGCTGGTTTCAGGCCATGAAAACTCTCTGTTTCTCCTGAGCACCGGTCTCATGGGCTGACCCATTTGGCTAGCATGAAGAGGGGAGCTGGGGGTTCCTCGGAGAGTTGTGTGCCATACCATACATAGACTCTACTATCACATATGGGGTAGAACTGTCTATAACTGAAAAGCTGCAGGCCATAGTGATCATAGGCCTGGAGCTGAAAGGGATCTTCAGGGTGCTCTATCCCATTCCTCCCATTTTATGGAATATGAAGCTAAGGCCCAGAGAGAAAAGGAGACTTTCCCAGGATCATACAAGGGAGTAAGTGGCAGAACCAGGAGTCAAATCAAGGTCCCTGGATGCCATATGTGGTGCTCAGGCCAGGGATGGCAGGTTGCAATGGGTCTCATAGAAAGCCAGGGCTAGAAGGGACCAAAGAACCAAGGGATAGAAGAAGCAAGTATTTTAGGGAATAGACCTCCAGGAATGGGAGAAACTTTAAGAGACAAAATGTCAAATCTAGAAGGGACCTTGGAACACAGAACATAAGATCTGGGAAGGCCTTTAGAATGCAGGATGTCAGAGCTGGGAGGGAGCTTAGAATATAGGCTGTTAGCTCTCTCGGGAACAGAGGAAGTCAGAACTACAAAGAACCCAAAACATAGATTATTTGAGCTGGAAAGGCACTGGGGAATAACCTACTCCAAAGTCCTCTTTATAACAGGTTAAAAAACTACAAAATGGTCACATAAAAAAAAAGAATCCGAGCCACCAAACTTTTGATTCTGGTGTATACGCGTAGACTAGTCTGGGAAAATTAAATGAAATTTTCCTAGGACTATAAACTAACAACATCATTTAAATGTTCCCCCAAACCAATCCACACAAAAATAGTTAACAGCCTCCTTATTTGTAACAATGAAAATTGAGAAACAATACATTGTGCAATGGTCAGGAAATGGCTAATCACATGCATGGCACAGCATGGCCTTATCGGATAGCAAATAGTTAGTCATATGAAAAGATAGACTGAATGATGGCCAGGGTAGAATGTTTAACTAGAGGGGATTACATAAAAGAAAATCAAATCATACCCATTTGTTGATAGAAAAGAGATCAGAGAGACAGGAGAACCTAGTAAGTTGGTAGCAATAACAATGACTATTTTGCAAAAACATTTATCCCTGAATTTGAAGTTGTTAGGGACCTCGGTCAGTCAATGGTCCAATCTGTACACTTTGCAAAGGAAGTCCTACTATAAAGTAATCAACAAGGGGGGTGGCTGGGTGGCACAGTGAATAGAGCACCAGCCCTGGAGTCAAGAGGACCTGAGTTCAAATCTGACCTCAGACACTTTACACTAGCCTTGTGACCTTGGGCAAGTCACTTAATCTCAATTGCCCTACCTTCCCCCCTCCAAAAAAAAAAAAAAAACAAGTAATCATTCACTGAGCTACTACTTGGAGACCTTCAATAGGTCTCCTTCGACAGGAGGGGGAGGTCTTCTTTGGGGGGCAGGCCCATCAGAAACCTTTCTACCTGATTTGGAGATACAGCTTACCATAGTATTAGGGATCCCCCTCCCTGCCTCTCATCATCCTTTTCCAGTTCATGTCATGTAAGCAGGTAGGGGCCACGAGCTCCTCCTGGCCTAACCCACTCTTGGGAGACATACCTCTAATCCGTCATTGCTCACACGGTGGATCCTCACCCTGGCAGCAACTCCAGGGGACAGCTGCACAAAACTGGGGGGAGGGGCAGGGTAGGGACTGGGAGTGACAAGTGACTTCTTCCTGCTCCACCACTGTCCACTCTGTTGTCTGGCTGGCCCCGCAAAGCCTCTTGGTTCCCAGCTTGAATTCCCATTTGAAGGTGTAAACAGCAGGGATTTTCACCCACCCTCTATCCCATGGCTGCACTAAGCACTGGTAGATGAGCAGCTGTCCCATTCGTCTGCTGCCCTGTGACCTGTCAGCAGCCCCAACAAGGAAGGTCTCAGTCAGCCTGCCATCCATGTCTCCAGGTTAGGGCCGCGCTTTGTGTGTGTGTGTGTGGGGGGAGTGGGGGGGTTCCTGTTCTCTCCTGGGCCTGAGAAGAGCCCCAAACATTAAGAGTAAATGCCTTCTCATTGGTTTGTATCGATTTTGTGTAGCTTGCATGTATACATGTATATATGTATATATAAGCATATATGTTCGCATATATACATAGCATATACTGTAAATACATACATATGCCTATTTGTATATTTATAAGTATATATTTATGTCATAAATATACTATTTATGACAAGTGGCCCCTTCCTGCCCCACCTTTATCCACTTCATTGTCAGGCAGGCCCGGTCCCCAGCTTGAATCCCTATGTTCTGCTCTCAGGAATTGCTCTCAGTAATGGCCAGTGAGCAGACTGAACCCTTACGTGACAGGCCATTGGGCTGTAGAGAATGGGGCAACTGCTTGTCTACAGATGGCCAGTGCCTGGGACAGGAATGGGATGGAGAAGGGGGGTGAAAATACCTGCTGTTTGTGCCTTATGTAGATACACATATACTTATAGATGTACACAGCCACTCCCCTAGGAACCCCCTGAGGGCAAGGGTTGTTTCTTTGCATTCCCAGAGCTTAGCACAGTTCTGGGCACCTAATAGGCCCTTAATAAATGGTGGTTGGTCAACTGATGTCTCACCTTATAAAATGTCTCCTCTGCCAGAGCAGCAGCACCCTTCAGCACCTTGAAGGCAGGGAGGGACTCTTTCACTTTGCCTTCATAGTCTGGGCACCTAGCACAGGGCCTGGTACAGAATAGGCACCTAATGAATATTTATGCACTTATGTGATGCCTACAGAGCACTTCACACATATATGATAACTCGTATTTCCCAGGAAGTATTTAGCTAATGAAAAAACTGAGGCACAGAATTATCCTAGTCACTGGTCAAAGCCTAAACCAGTCAAAGGAGGGATTGAAAAATTAGAAGATCATCAGAGTTCAGAGCTGGAAAGGATCATCTACCTCAGAGGTTCTTAACCTTCTGTAATTAACTTCTTTTAAAACACATTCTGCTAGCTTTGGATATATATATGTGTGTGTGTGTATGTGTGTGTGTGTGTGTGTGTGTGTGTGTGTGTGTGTGTGTGTGTGTGTGTGTGTATGATTGGATTCCTTAGTAATCTTATACACTTCTATTTTACACATTTTCAAACATGATTCTGAGTTGGGTTCATAGGTATCATGGCTGTGCCCAAGGGGCCACATCATCAAAAAGGGTAAGAACCCCTGATCTAGCCCAACAGTAACATTTGGGGCAGGAAGAAGCCCAACAGAAACCGATGAAAACAGTTACAAGTCAGGGAGGTCAAGGGAAGTACTCAAAGTCACACAGCAAGGAAATAGGAGACCTCAGATTCCAATTCCAGCCCTCTGATAGCAAATTCATTATATTCTCCACTAAGAAGACACTGCCTTTTGGAATGAAGATCAGGCTTTGGCACACTTAAACAACTTTTTTTTTTAAAGAAAAATTGGTTTTTAAAATTTTAGTTAAATTAGATATGGTTTATTAAAATGTGAAAAGTCTACATAAAGGTAGTTTCCTTTAAGTTATACCAAAGCACAAAGATATAAAAAGGCAATAATTTTATAGTATTTATAGACAACCCAATCATGCAACCCTTCTGAAGAAGTAGGATAAATAGGTCACAAAAGGCCATGTACTACCTCTAGCGTCTCTTGCCAAAATTCTCAATACTTGGTAGCAAGGTCACAGAATAATAAAATTTCAGAGCTAGATGGGAACTTGGAAAGGACCGAATTCATCCCCCATGTGAAACAGAGACCATCTCTACAACATCTGTGACAAATGGTCTCCTGGAATACCTTCAGTGGTGGGTATCTCATTACCTATCTGCTAAGGCAGCCCATTCCATTCTTGATGAGTGGCAGGTTCAGGGAAAAGGATTCTGCCCCTTTAAAGAGGGGCTGGTTAGGGAAGAGCAGCTTGACCTGTTCACTTCTAAAGGAGTTAAATACTTTGGGCCATGCTCCATGAAATTCAGTGGGTTATTGACTTACAGCTTCAAAGTGTTTAGGGAAGGCCAATCACCTGATTTTACAGATGAGGAAACAGAGGTCTACGGAGAAGTGACTTGTCCAAGGTCACACAGCTAGAAAGTGGCAGATAGGAGATTCAAACCCAGTCCTCTGGCTTCAAATCCCCCACCTTCCAAAGGTCTGCTTTTCTTTTAGCATTCCCCAACACTTAGGGCCTTTCCAGCACTGAGACTCCTGTTGTTTTCATCTCTGTTCTCATAATGGGAAAATCGAGGTCTGATTGTAAGCCTGGATCAGTAAAGGAGAGAGGGGCCCAGGGCATTAGGGGAAAAGAAGAAATATGGACAGGGGAGGGATTCTGATCTTTGCAGTGTGGGTGGGAGTGAGGAAAGAGAAAGACCAACTTGTAAGTTGCCAAGACAAGGAGACAAAGGAACTGGGAGTAGTTTAATTATATTATTAATAAAGATGATGATGCCAACTAAGGAGTTTTTTATAAAAAGTGTTACAAATTTTTCAAGCTTATTATCTAATCTGTTCATAGGCTTTCCAGCTAGAATGGATGTTGGAGGTCACTCAGTCCAAACTCTCTGCTTTTTAAAGGGGAAACTGAGGCCTGGATTTGGAAGAAGGTCAGGCAGGCAGGAAGGGGCAAAGCTAGGCTTCAAACCAATCAATTAACACAAAGGTCTCCTGACTCTGGGCCCCAAGCTACTTTGTTCTACATATGGTCATAGAGGCTTGGAGATGGAAGGGACCTTGAAGAGTTTACACTGAGTCTAACTTCCTTATTTAACAGCAGAATAGATTTGCTCAAGATCACTTGGGGAACAAATGACAAAATCAGGATTTGAACCCAAACCCCATCACTCCAGAGCCAGCCCTCTTTCCACTGTTCCCATTTTTGCAGATGAGTAAACAGGCCTATCAAGGGAAAGTGACTTGCCTAGAGTCACAAAGGCAGTCACTGGTGATTCCAGAATTTCCTGGATCAGAGAATGTCAGAAGTGGAAGGAACTTCAGAAAAATCATGTGTAGTCCTAATCTATGCCTGACCAGGATTCCTCCTCCTCCCCATTGATGATATTCCTGTCACTTTCTGCCTATGCTGGGCTCAAGGTTGATTACTTGCGGTCCACCAGGCACATTCCAAGCTTGGCTGCCTCTCCCTCATTTCTTCCCGCCATTCTGTATTCCTGAAATGCTCTCTCCACCTTTGTCCACCTAAAGCTGCTTTGTCCTCTCCACCCACTTCCTCCTTCCCTGGTCCAGTTCTAATGCTACTGTCTTCTTCATGAAGTCTCCTGGAGGTCCCTCAGCCAGATTAGTTCATTCCTGGACCTCAAATAGTAATTGTCATTTACCTACTTCCATGCACACTGATCATGATAGGTTCTTGTGTCTGTGTCTTACCATCCTTACTTGACAGAGAACTCCAAATAGGGAAGGACTGAGTTTCAATTATGCTTGTTTTTCTCCCAGGGCTCAGAATGGGGTGTGTGTCTCTTTAGGATTATTCAGACCTATGAAACCCCTTCTCCCCCAAATCTGCTGAATATCCCAAGCTGTTTTCCCAGGGCCAGACAGGACACCCAGCTAGTCACTATCTAAATTCTGTCCTGACCAGACATTCGATTCTATAGGAGGATTCTCCCCTGTACAGGTATTGACATTTTTAATGCTAGAGTGGCATAGGGGAGAGTATTGGATTTAGAATCAGAGGCCCTGGGTCTGAATCCTGACTCTGCCTCCTACTAGCTATATGAGCTTGGACCAATTGCTTGACCTTTCTAGGCCTCAGTTTCTCCATTTCTGAGAGTGGTTTGGTTCAAGACAAGTCCTAATGTCTCAAAGGGTTCCCTATAGATATGACATTCAATGATTCAATATAAAGTTGTTTGTTCTATGGTTCTGGACAAAAGTATTGCAATAACCTCCCATTTGGCCTCCCTACCTCAAATGTTTCCCCATTCCAATCCATCCACTGCTCAGCTGCCTACACACTGTGCCAATCCCTACTCATTATTACCTCCAGGACCAAATAGAAAGTTCTTTGGTATTTAAAGCCATTCACAGTTGTTTTATTGCTACCTTTCCAATCTTCTTACCCTTGACTCTATGGTCCAGCTCACTGACCTTCATGTTTCTCAAATACAGCTCAGTATCCCCAACCCAACACTTTTACTCCAGTGGGCCACCATGCTCTCAATCCTCACCTCTGCCTCCTGGTTTCCTTCAAGATTCACTCAAATCCTACCTTCTAGAGAAGAAGGCCTTTCCTGGTTGTCTCTCCCCAACCTCCTTCCCTCTGAGATCAGCTCTTATTTACACAATCTATTTTGCATGTACTTTATTCTCATGTTATCTTCTCCCATTAGAATGTGAGCTCCCTGAAGGAAGGTACCATGTTTTTTACTTTCTTTATATTCTCAGCACTTAGCATAATGCCTGGCACAAAGGCAGGGTGATGGGCAGATTGATCGATTTGAGAAATCTGCCAGCCTGCCATGGATGCTTTTTGGGGATTGAAGGGTTCAGAGAAGTTCACAAGCCGCATGGTTGGAAGGGTCATAAAAGATAATCTAGTTCAACAAACTTGTTTTACAGTAGAGGGAACTACAGCCCAAAGTCACATGGTAGCAGAGCGAGGATTCAAACTCAGGTCCTTTAAGTCCAAATTGAGTGCTCACTGGCGCAAATGGACTCAGGAAGAGGCACTGTTGCTAAGATACCTAGAAGTCCATGTCTGGAACTTAGATTTGCTACTGTAGCAAACTGGCAATTCCTTTAAGGCTGCCCCCAGAGGGGAGGAGGTCCTGGGATTTGAAGCAGTGACCCAGGATGCCAGGAGGAAGCTCAGGGTCTGCACAGTCTAATCTTTCCTGTAGGAAAAATAACTCTGAATTTTGTAGCGTGGAGTTGGCAGGTTCTGCTGAGGTCTTCTAGGCCAAAGCCCTCATTTGAGAGATGAGGAAATGAGGCCCAGTGATCTGTTTTAAGGCTACAGAGTCCATTAATCTAGCCATCTTATCATCATGCCACACTGTAACTAGGAGCTTTCTTCACTCCTTTTTGGGAGACTCATTCAATATGGATTGGAAGTTGCTAAAGATATTGTAGCTAGTAGCAGCAACAATTTGATATTGACATGCTTATAAATAAAGAAATTCTCTGAATCTGCCATAAGATTTTGGGTAAGACTTGCCCCTTTGGATAGGAGATCACAACTTATATATTCAACTCCTTCAGGATGTTACATAGGGCTAGAAATCCCTTTCTCTCCCTGGGCCTCAGTTTCCCCATCCATAGAATCAGGAAGTTGGACTCTGAGGTCATTTCTAGCTTTAGATCTATGATGTAATATGTGACCTTGGACAAGTCCCTTTCCCTCTACGGACCTCAGGTTCCCTCTCTGTAAAATGAAGGAGATGGCCTAGATGGTCTCTGAGGCCTTACATGTCTCTAGAGCTATGACACTATGTGTGACCTTGGGCAAGTCCTTTTCCCTCCCTGGACTCAGTTTTTCTTTCTGTAAAATGAGGGAGATGGCCTAGATGGCTTCTGAGGCCCCTTCCAGCTCTCAATCTTTGATCCTGTGACTCCAAGTCAAACACCCCCTACCAGGCAGTGAGTTCTGATGAAACTGTGGGACAATGAATGACAGGGCCAGAGCTGCTGCTCCAACATGGAAAGATTTGAGGGGGCCAAGGGTGTGGCCAAGGGGGGAGAGGATAAGGGTGCTCAATAAAAAGGAATTTAATGTGTGGTGGAAGCTAATGTGTCCAAGTCCTGGTGATGGAGAGGGGTGGGGGATGATGCCTCTGGAAAGGAGGGCTAAGAAATGAATTGTACACAGACCCAGCTTGGTAAGAGACCAATGCTACTCAAAGGAAACATTAGCATTCTTAAGTGTGTGGTCGGGTTTGGTTTTTTTTTAATTGCAGAAGAGAGCACCAAAGTGGATTTTAAAAAAATCAATAACTGGAAAAAAAACACTGGTCCCTGGCAAAGCTTTGAGAACCTGTACAAAGAAGAAGCAGGTGGGATGCAGTAGAAAGAGCATGAACCTGGGAGGCAGGCAATGGGTTTGAGTCCTGGTTCTGCCACACACTGTGACTTTAGGTAAGTCCCTTCACCTCCCTGGCCTCAGTTTACCCCTCTGTAAAACAAGGGGGCCAGACTCCATGGGTTCTGAAGTCCCTTCCAGCTCTAGATCTAGGGTCCTATGTGTCACCTTGGGCCAATCCTTTCCTTTCCCTGGGCCTCAGTTTCCCCCTCTGTAAAGGGGGGTCTCTGAGGCTCCTTCCAGCTCTCAATCCCACAATTCTATAACCTTTCCTCAGAGATAGCTTGTTAAATGGAACCATCTGTGGCCAGCCCAATGACATCATAGAATGTCAGCAGAAAGGCAGCCCAGCCATTCCAATGAGGGCGACATCATTTCAGGGAACACTGAGGACAAGAGCCTGCTTCTAGCATGAGGCGCTGAGGCTCCTGAGGAGGAGAAAGCTGAGGACCCAGAGGGCAGGAGATTGAGGCTCTTCTGAGCTAAGCCAGTCAGAAGTGAGTGCTTGAGATATCTACTGGATGGCAGAACCCAGGCTCATGTGGCAGCACCAGCTAGTTAAAGGAGGAAACGTGTGTAGGCCGGCCTGTTCAGCAATTTTTCTTTGCCTCATACAATCCCAAGTCCTCAGGCCTCCAATCCAGTGTTCTTCCAGGTGTTCTTTGATTTTAATATGCTGCCCCCCTCTCTTCCCTGTCCCTCTCCCCTCTCTTCCTCCCTCCATCTCCCACTGTCTCTCTGAATCTCTCTTGGTCTCTGTCTGTCTCTCTCCATCTGTCTCTGAATCTCTCTTTCTACCTTCCTGTCCCTCCCCCTCTTTGCTTCCTCCCTCCCCTTCCCCTCCTCTCTCCCTCTCCAAATTTGTCTCTCTCTCTGTCTCTTTGTGTCTCCCTCCCTCTCCCTCTCTGAATCTCTGTCTCTCTTTCCCTGTTCCTCCCTGCTCTCCTTGGCTCTCCCCCCTCACTCTCCATCCCTGAATCTCTGTCTCTGTCTCTCACCCACTCTGAGATGCTGCCTCAAAATCAAATCTTAGGCCAGCTGGGGGAAGCCTGAAGCTAGAATCCAGATATCAAAGTGAAAGTTACACAGTTTACCTTTTCTGTACTTAATAGCTCTCTTTCTGCCCTCTTGTCTTTCTGTTTGGATGTGGCAGAAATGAAGTCATAGTAGAAATCCATTATAAATATTTGTCTCTCTCCATCTTATCTCCATGGTGATTTTTCAGAATCACTATATTGCTATTCTTCAGTGAATCTAAGCCTTTTGGTCCCAAACCTGCCCAAGGCCCAACACAGCTGAAAACTGGTGGGAGCACATTGAGGCAATGGGAAGTGTGATGAGAGTGTAGCCTGAAGGCCGAGCTTCCAGGAATGAGGAGGTGATGGGCCCTCTGGTCTGTGCCTGGCCACATCTCAGCTGGGTCCCACCACTTAAGAAGGGGAGCAAGGTAGCGAGGATGGGCCTTCAATTCAGGCCATCTGAAGACTGACTGAAGGAGAAGGGGATGCTTAGCCTGGGGAAGAGAAGACTCCAGAAGCCCATGAAAGCTGTCACTAAGCATGTGAAGAAAGGAGTAGACTCATTCACTTTGGCCTTGAGGGGCAGAATTAAAAGTGATGAATGGGGACAAGTCATAACAGAGTAAATCTAGGCTTAATGGCAAAGAAAACTTCCTACGAGTTAATTAGAGCTGCCTCCAAGTGGAAGGGCTGCCTAGGGAGGCTGTGGGCTCCCCCTTCCCTGGAGGTCTTAAGTAGAAGCTGGGGCATTGCTTGGCAAGTGTGGATTAAGGTTCTGTAGCCACTGTAGAAATCCAGCTATTAACCACCCATTTCCTTCTGAACCAACCTCCATCTCAAGAACATTGGAGACTCTGTGAGAAACTTTCTGCCTTGTGATTTATGTCATCATTTAAACTGACTAAGCTGCAAATCCACCCTCACCCAGGCCAACATGTTTTCTGTGGGATCAGAGACACGAAAAGACCATTTGCTATACATGCATCCATTTTGCATACCTTTCAAGATGAAATGACAAATATGAGGAATTTGGAGAAACATGGGAAGATTTGTATGAACTGATACAGAACAAAAATCACCATGGAGATAACAAAAGAGAACAGTATGTAAGGAATTTGAACTACGAGTAATTGAAAAGCCATTAAAATTCTAGAAGAGGGATAATTAGACATATCTTCTTCCCCGACCCCACAGAGAGAAGAGGAACTGTTAATACAGAATATAACATTACATTGTCAAGCCAAGTTTCTCTATTGGATATTTAGGCTTAATATTTTTCTTTGCCACAAGGATGAGTTCAGTCTAAGGCAATAGAAAGTGGAAAATGACATGTGAAGATAAAAGGCATAAATAAAATATGTATTTTTAAATTATGCATTTAAAATGATCTAGCACATAAAGTGAGAGGGGCCTGTATTTTCCTATTCTTTGTAAGATCAGGTTCAACGTGAAGGCAATCTGTCTCATTACATGCTGCAGTGATAAGACCATAAAGTTGTCCTTATGTTATAAACTCAAAAAATATCAATGATGGGAAAGGGGGTCCCTGAGTTTCCCCAACTGAGGAACCTAAGGCCCAGAGACTGGAAAAGACTTGCCCAAGGTCACACAACAAATTAATGGTGTGGGTTGAAATTTGGGGCACTGGGATCTCATTCAAGTTTTCTTTCTACTATCTCATGTCAATGAGCTTCAAATATAAAAAGTTGTCCAGAGAGTCTTTTCTTAAGAAGAATAAGCCTTCACTATGGCTAATATGGAAATCTATTTTTGCAAGATATAATATAACTGATATCATTTGCTTGCCTTTTCAGGGGATGGGGGAGGAGTGGGAGGGAAGGACAGAATTCAAAATTCAAAATATAAAAAGAAAAAAGTTAAACAATAAAGTTTTTTCAAAAGAAAAAGAAGGAAGAGAAGAAGGAGGAGGAGGAGGAGAAGGAGGAGGAACAGTAGGAGGTGGAGGAGGAAGAGGAGAAGAACAAGAAGAAGAAGGAGGAAGAGGAGGAGAAAGAAGAGGAGGAAGAGGAGGAGGAGGAGGAGGAAGAGGAGGAGGAGGAGGAGGAGGAGGAGGAGGAGGAGGAGGAGAAGTCCTTAATAGAGTTTGAGGGTAAATCTGGCTGCTCATAGACTGATTCCCCTTAAGCTGTTTCCACTTGACTGCTGGTATGGTGTCGACCTCCCTTCTGTCTGCTCTATGGAGCCATGGAGAACACCTTCTTGCTTTCCCAAGACAGAAAATCAGTAGGCACCAGGCCAGCAGTGTTTGGGGCTAGGGGATGAACACCCAGGGTCTGTAGTGAAAATCTTTATCAATGTATATAACAAGTCATGGACTTGGGAGTCAGGAGACTCCATCCCTGGTCCTGTTTCTTGTACTCCCTCATGGCATGATCTTGGGGAGAGGGTCAGTCAATGGGGGTGCACAGAGAAAAGGTCTTCCTTTGTCTGAGCCTCAGTTTTCTCATTTGTATTCAGTCAAAACAAAAACTGGACTAGATTTCACTGACAATAACAGTAATAGCTCAAATTTCTATAGTGTTCTTAAGTTTGTAGAGTACTTTTTTATATTATCTCATTTGAGCCTCATACCAACACTGAGATGTAGGTACTGTTATGATTCCCACTTTACAGATAAGGAAACTGAGACTAAGAGAGAAGCGAAGTGACAAATCTGAGGTCAAACACCTAGTAATTTAGGCAGGATTGGAACTCAGGTTTTCCTGACTCCGAGCACTTTAATACTCTGCCTACCTTCATCCCCATGAGCAAATTCCCTCTGCCAATGCAGGTGGGCACCTTGCTGTGATTTCAAGTCTAAGATATTGAGAAGATGAGTGCCATGCCCAAGGTCAAACAGCCACGACGTGTCAGAGGTGATGCTTAGAACCCAGGTCTCCCAGCTTCTGAGGCCAGCTTGTTAACCACCGTGTGAGGTTGCCTCTTTGGACAACAGGGATTCAAAGAAAACTCCCTCCTCAAACAGGCTCGGCCTATTCAGCTGGCCAAACCCATCTTTAGGACTCAACTTTCCTCTATTCTCCATAAGGGGAGAAACTAAAACAAGCATGCTCCAAATCACAAGTCCACTGAGACCAACACTTTAATCAAAACAGCACTAAGGGAGGTCAAGACTCCAAGTTTCTTTCTTAGCCTGTAACATGTGGCAATCTTGTTATTTCTAAATGCATTTCTGGTTTCCAGTGATCATAGGTTGTTATTCTTTTCGAGTCTTATGGAAAGATCTCTTGATCCCATACAGTAGGATTTGTTTTTTTTTAAGCAAAACTTTCTACCATGTCACTATGTGTGCAGTAGGCCTGGGTTTGGATTCTGCCTCAAACATTTATTAGCTGGTGATCCCAGCTGGGCAAATCATTTCATGTCTTTGGGAGTCTGCTTTCTCATCTGTACAAATCAGAGTAAGAATCATTGCCCAGCCCATTTCCCAGAGTTTCTGTGAAGGCACTTTGTTACAGAAACAGGAGTTGTACTGATAGTCATTATTGCTGGTTGGAGTTTTTAACTGGGCCATCTCCTTGGCCTTTCTGGGTTTGAATTTTCTCACCTGTAACATAAGGGGGATGGATGAGATGAGTTTGAAGGTTCCCTTCATCTCTAAATCCTGTGCTCCCATTCTAAGGTAGGCTGCCTGAATGGAATGTAAGCTCCTTGAGGGCCTGCCCAGTGTCAGAGGCACAGTATCACAGATCACCTTTCAAAAATATAGCAAATGGTGCAGCAAGAAATGACAAATATGAGGAATTTGGAAAACATGGGAAGATTTGTATGAATTGATACAAAGGAGTGGGACTAAGAGAACATTATGTGAGGAATTTGAACTATGAGTAACTGAAAAGTCATTAAAAACCCTGGAAGAGGGATAATTAGACATCTCTCCTCTCCCCACCCCACAGAGAGAAGAGGAACTGTTAATACAGAATATAACATTACATTGTCAAGCAAGGTTTCTCTATTGGATATCTGGGCTTAATATTTTTCTTTGCCACAAGGATGAGTTCAGTCTAAGGCAGCAGAAAGTGGGAAATGACATATGAAGACAAAAGGCATCAATAAAATACATATTTTTAAAATTATGCATTTAAAAATGCTCTAACACATAAAGTGAGAGGGGCCTATATTTTCCTGTTCTTTGTAAGATCACGTCCAACATGGAGCTCCAAAGGACTCCATTTTACACAGAGAGAAAGTGATTTGCTTAGTCATACAGTTTGCGAATGTCAGAGGTGGGGTTCAAACTCATCTTCCTGACTCCACAGTCACTGCTCTAGCCACTGTACTTTTGTCTTTTTGTCCCCGAGGCCTGGAACAGTACCTGGCTTATAGCAGATACTTAAGAAGTGTCTGTGGAATGATTGGTATTCCATGATAAATTGAATGGTGCTTGGTATATAACAGGGACTTAATTCCTTGGTGCCTAATTGCTATTCCTTAAATATTAAATATTTTAAAATATTATTATTAATTAAAATATTAGACACTGACTGGCCTACAGTAGGAGCTTAATAAAATCTTCATCACCGGACATTTATTAAGCTTCTACTGCTGGAGTTAAATAAATTACACAATACCAGGCACTGTTAAATATTTCATGGTCTTTTAATATTTCATGAATATCTGTTAATCACCAAGTATTGATTAAGCATCAAGTAACATACCAGGCATCTAGGTGGTCCAGTGGATAGAGAGCTGGGCCTGTAGTCAAAAGACCTGTGTTCAAATCTGGCCTCAAATGGCCTACTAGCTGTGTGACCCTGGGCAAGTCACTTCACTTCTTTTTGCTTTAATCCCCTAGAGAAAGAAATGGTCCACAGGGTCACAAAGAGTCAGACAGGGCTGAACAACAACATATGCCAGGCTCTGTCCTAGGTGCTGAGGATATAAAGAGAGCAAGGAAATGGTCAGCCCCTCCCTCCAAGAGTTTTCCATCTGAGTCAGAGAAGCACAGACTTTCAAGCCAGAGGGAACCTAACTCATCTAGTCCAACCCTCTTATTTCACAAGGACCAAGAAGGTGCAGAGGGGTCGCAATTGACTTCAATGGTGGGGAGTTACTGCACAGACTGATGAAAGGAGGGCCACGTTTCTCATGATACAAAGTTCTGTTTGCCAGCAGGATATACAGCATGTCTGTGCCTGTGGAAAGTCTGGACACATAGGAAATCTCATTAACTATGCATATTTTCAAGAAACGAAATGAATGACATTTTCAACATTTTTAATCAGCACAAATTTTAGCCATGACAATTTCATATGGAATAAAAGTTTTCATTAGCTATTTGGGGAATATTTTTCCATGTTAATAAGATTAATTTAATTAAATTAATTAATGATATTTCCTATGTGTCTCCTGTGTCTTCCTATGAAATCTCATTTATGCTAATTAAATAAAATGTTGTTGAAAATTTCATTCATTTCTTGAAAATAGGTGTAGTTAGTGAAATTTCCTATGTGTCCAGACTTTAGAGACAGCCTGTATTTTGAGGTGATAGGACTAGAGAATGTAGTTACCTCTGCTCATCCTTCAAAGCCCAAATGAAAGAACACCTCCTCAGAGAAGCATTGCAGTGGAAAGAATACCAACCTTGGAACTGGGAGACCTATTCAAGAGCTCTGTGCCCACAGGCCAGTCGCTTCCTTCTATAGGCCTCATTTCAGCAAACTCCTCATCTGGCAATAGTAATCTTCCCACTCCACTCCCCACCTCCAGCTAATGGGTTTTATAATTATGTCAAGAGCCCTAGCTCAGGAGTCTAAGGACTTGGGATTGAGTCCCTTCTCTGATGCGTATTATCTTTGTACAGCCTGGAGCAAGTCAATGTCCCTCCCTAGGCCTCAGTTTCCCATTCTGTATAATGAGGGAGTTAGACTAGATAGACTCTGAGGTCCCTTCCAGCTCTAAGTTTCTCCCCCTCTCTGGGCCTCAGTTTCCCTCTCTGTAAAATGAGGGGGTTAGACTAGCTGGCACCTGACAGCCCTGCCAACCAAAGATCTGTTAGATTTCCAGTAGAACAGAAACTCCTCTGGGGGAATGTAAGTTCTCTGTGGGCAGGGCTTGCTTTGTCTTGGTAAGGCTTTATCTTGCCTTTGTATCCCCATCCTTTTTAGCACATGCTAAGCATTTAAATACTTGATGACTGATTGAACAGACTGGATCTGTCAAGAGCCTAGTATAGGATTCTTTGCACAGTACAGATGTTGAATGAATAAATGTATGAATGAATGAATGCATGAATACATGCATGAGTGGATGAGCGGATACATGCATGAGTGGATGAGCGGATACATGCATGAGTGGATGAGCGGATACATGCATGAGTGGATGCATGGATACATGCATGAATGAATGAATGGATACATGCATGAAGGAATGCACGAATACATTCATGCATGAGTGACTACATAGACCTTAGTGATCATCTGGTTCATTTGCCTCATTTGGCAGAGGAGGAAACTTAGTTACAGAGAATGAAGTGATTCATCCAAGATCACAAAGTGACTTACAGGCAGAGGAGAGACTAGCCTTGCTCAGTGTCAGTGAAGGCCTATGGGTCCCAGGGAAGGCTCAAAGGTAGGCACACAAGGACTTTGTTCAGACCCTGCTGACACCTGGCATTCCCTGCCTCTCCCCTACCCCACACATAAAAGGGAAGAAGGTCCTGGGCACCCATGGGGCTGCTGAAGCCACAAATCCAAGGCATACTGATCACTGCTGACATTGCCACCCCCAAGCAAAAATAGGATGCAGAGCTCAGCCAACTTCCCATCCTGTTAATTTTACTATTTATCTGAACAACAATCAGATGCCAGCACTTAGTGAAAGAACACTATCTCCAGTTACTTTTTAAGAGACATCACCAAAGCTGACGAGTTCCAGATTTCTACTTGGCCCTAAATCATGCTTTTCTTCCTTTAAAGAATCTGGGAAAGGCAGAACTTGGAGGCTCCAAGGTTGAGAAGAAGCTTGCCCAGGCATCTCATCCAAATGTGCGAATGCTCTGAAGGTAGAGGGGATCAACAACAGCAATGTGGACTGATGGGAGGCTGAGATTGGGCCTGCAAGGGCCCTTCAAGCTCTGTGTTGGCACTGCCCCCTGAGCAGAGAGGCCTGGACTCTAGCACTACTCCAACTCTGCTCCTAACTTAATGTGAGAGTTTGAGAACAGGAAATTCCTTCTTGTGTCAAATTAGGCCATTGGGGGGTCTCTCTCATTTCTGACATTCTGTGTTCTAAGGGCCCTCCCAGCCTTGACATTGCTTGTTCTAAGGCCCCTCCCAGCTCTGACATTCCCTGTTCTAAGGGCCCTCCCAGCTCTGACATTCCTCTGACATTCTCTGTTCTAAGACCCCTCCCACTTCTGCTGCCTATATTTTTAAGTCCCTTCCAGCTTTAAATAAGGGTTGCAATGTGGTGCAGGAGAGGAAATAGTGGTTTTGGAGTCAAAGGCCTTGGATATGAATCCTTGCCCTGCCTTCCTCACTGTGTAGCTTTGAGAAAGTCACCAAAGTTCTCTTCACTCCAAAGTTCTTAACTGTGAAATGAGGGAACTCAAGGCACAGTATATAGTATGTACTACGTAGTGTAGGGGTGGGGAGTCTGTGGCCTCAAGGTCACATGTGGCCCTCTAGGTCCTCAAGTGCAGCCCTTTGATGGAATCTTCTGTCACTGGACTTAGGAGGCCTGGCTTTCCATGCTAACTCAGACATTAAGCTCTGCAGGACTCCTGGCAAATCATGTGACCCTGTTGTGCCTTAGTCTTCTCATCTCTAAAATGTACCCACTACATCACAGGGCTGTTCTGAGCAACACATGAGAGAATTTCTGTGAAGTGCTTTAGAAACCTTAAGATGTTAGCAGATGCTCAAATGTTGTCTATTATTGTTCTTCTTGGAGATCACCTGATCTCCAAGGTCTCCTATCAGAGTCCCTTCTGACCCTGGGAACCTGGGCTAAGTATTCAGCACCATGGCTGGGGTTCTGGCCCCATCTGCATAACCGGACAACCTGGGGGCTGCCTAATAGGTCAGTTTGAGAGGTGGCTCCTTTCTGTGGCTTTGTGGGTAAGTGGAGGGGGGGGGGGGAGAGCTGAGAAGCCCATCTGCTAAGGCTGTCTGCCTGCACACCAAAACCCAGCTGCTCTAGCTAATTTTAGCCCTCCTGGCCTGGAGCATTTCTTTTAGCAAGGAGCCCGCAACTGACCCCAGAAAGCAAAACCATTAATGGAGGTAGCACCAGAGGGCCAGTCCCGTGGTGGAGTGGGGCGGATTTTTTTTTCCAAATCAGGATACCGGCTTGGCATATAAAGATGAACCAGACACATAACCCATAGACCAGCGGTTCTCAACCTGTGGGTTATGTTCAATTTGTAACAATGAAAATATATCCTGCATATCAGATAGATTCATAACAGTAGCAAAATTACAGTTACGAAGTAGCGACGAAAATAATTTTATGGTTGGGGGTCACGACAACATGAAGAACTGTATTAAAGGGTTGCAGCATTAGGAAGGTTGAGAACCACTGCCATAGACCAACACCAGATCTGCCTCTTCTATACCCTGATCATTACCCAGAAGCAGCTGGGGCCACCCAAATCCAAAGTTCCCTGTCTGAAATCTGTTAGGCCCTGTTCCTCTCCCAAAAGGAGACCGTTGAATCAGAGCTAGGAGGGCCCTTTGAGGCCATCTGGTCTCTGTGCCTTCCTCTGTAAAACGAGGAGGGCTGGCCTAGAAGGCCTAGCCATCGAGATGCAAACCAGGACAAAAATAATAACAGAGGCCGGCCCTGAGGAAGAGGGGAGAAGAAAAATCTCTTTCCTTTCTTTTTTAAGGTAAGCCACTCTAGCCATGGGCCAGCAGACTTTGTGGACACATTGCCTGATTCATTTTGATCAATTTGTTTTATTCTCTTCTCTCTTTCTCCTTTTTGTATCATTTGTTACAAGGGTCAAGGGGAGGGAGGGATATACTTGGGAATAAAGGAGATTTTAAAATGAGATATGCCAATAAATATTACAACCAAGCAAAAGGAACAAAATAGAAAGTTGGGGAAAGGGGGAGGGCTGGCGTAGATATTGTCTTGAAGGGACCTTCCAGGACGGACATTTTGTATCTCATGTTCTAAGAGTCCTGCCAGCTCGGGCATACCCTATGTTTAGAGGGTCATGAATGCAAAAGCAATCCTGAAAATTCATTCATGGGAACATAAATCCAGACTGGCAGGGGCCTCATTGGACAAAGGAAGAAAGTAGGGCACAGGGACATTAATTGGCCTACATGTGGCCACACGACTCATAGTCAGGAGGCAATATTTGAACACAGGCCTTCCTGACCCCAAGGCCAGCATCCCCTGTGCTGTGCCATACTGCCTCTCAGAAAGAAGGGCCTCCTACGTTCAAAGGTCTCTCTCAGTTCTGATGTTCCATTTGGGCGATTCTAGAATCCCAGTGTCCAAATGGCACCGGTATAGGCTACGGGGGAGAGGCTCCAACCCCCTGTGCTTGGCCAGGCTATACCTCTGACTCAGCACTTCCTTTCCTTATGTCCAAAGGTGACGACTTAGGCTACCCAATCCCTAAATTCTTTTTAGCTCCAAATCCCATAATTTATAATGTTTATATTATAATGCTTTAAGTAGGAGGCCCCAGTTCCCAAGCAAGCTCTAGGAGGAGGTCGAGGGGGATGTGGAGATTGGGGAGTTATCACAGATGTAACCCATGCCTGGCCATGGAATACCTTCCTCTTGGACTTTGCTCAAAGGCACTCCTGCCTTAGCATGGGGCCTTTGTCCTAGACCATCCCCATGGCCACCTTTGGGGAAGGCCTGGATGAGGAACTAATTTCTCCACAAAAATTTTTCTGCTTCTTGTCCTGATCCTCACTCATCTGGGAGTTATCCCCCCATCTCATCTCGTGGCACTCGGTCCCTCTCTCTTATCCATCTAGGCAGTACCTTAATGGGAGGTGAGTGAACCTAGTTCAGCCACTTCCAAGTCATGAGTCACTTCAGCTCACTGAGACTGTTTCTTAATCTGTATAATGGGGATAATAGTCACTTACACCATTTATATAACTTATAACTTACAACTGCCACCAAAGGGTCATTGCAAGATCATTATGTAAACCCAGAAATAGGACCTATTATCATATTCTAATGTGTATCATAGTTAATTGGGTCCTTGTTTTAGGCCCAATACTAGACTGTCAGCTTCTTGAGGGCAGGAATCAAGCCATCCATGTCTGGATTCTCAAAGCCTAACTAAGAGCCTCGCATGGTGGTAGGTGGCATGGTAAATGTTGGCCAAATGGACCTCGAGATGGCACTACTTTGAAGACTTCCTCTCCCAGGTGGCCTTAAGGCCTGAAGGCTGAGCACAGATGGGCTGAATGGGCTGGCTGCTCTGAAATGTTACCCCATCTTGCAGCTGAACTCTCTCTCCAAGGATCACACTGGAGCTTGGGAATGGAAGCAGGGAGAAGAAGGGCCAGGCAAAGGCTAACTTTGTGACCCACAACTTTGGGCACCATGACCAGATGTCGACTCCATGCCATTAAGTCTGGCTTCTGGGAGAATCCAAGATCAACAGGGCCCTTCTCAGTCTTAGCCTAGAACTGGTTATTCAGGTGCAAGCAGAAGAGCCCAGGGCACTTTCACAAAGGGTATGTGGGGGAAACAGCAGCCAACATTCCCTCCCTTCCACTAAAAACAGGCCATGAGCCCAGGCTGGGCGGGCCCAGTTGCCTAGGGTGGCAGCTGCTTCCTTAGCCTCTGTAGCCCCAGTATCTGTCACACAGCTCAGCCAAGTAAGGATTCGGTGATACCTGGTAGATAGGTACAAACACCCAGTTATTTGCAAGTCTATGTAAAGCCCAAAGTCTCCCAAAGTATGGTTGGTCATGCCTTAGTTTCTGGGGTTTTTTTACATTTTTTTTAAAAGGGGGAAGGGCACTTGGATAATGTGTTTCCTGGGCAAGTCTGAGCCTGGCTTCCTGCCCCTTGGGATGGATCCGGGTACAAGTTCCAATGAATGCATGACACACACGTGGGCTTGCAGACCCAGATTGGGGCTGGGTAGAGAGTGCAGACAAGGAGCTATCCCAAACTGTCCCAGCATACTGAACAATGGCTTCTGATGGCCCGTGGATCAGCCCAGACCTTCCCGTGGCTTAAGCTAGTAAAGAGAGCAGTGAACGGGGAGTCAGGAAAACCTGGATTCAAATTAAGCATTGTACATTTCCAAGCTCTAGATGACTCCCACCCTGGTCACTGAGATCCTCTTCCACTTCAAATGGATGATCCCAGGAACCCCTCAGAATGGAGCTTTTGGTCCAAGATGTTCGATTTTAACATAAAGGTCAGGGCTTGGCTTGGTAACACACCTGGGCAGGGGATCTCACCCATACCAGAAGGGGAGAGATTTCCCTAGAGGATGCTCCTGCTCCTAGATCACCAAGATTAGCCAAGTAAATGGTCAGGGATACCCAATTATCTTCAGAAAGAAATTAATAGCTAAGTGCAATCTTCTGATAGCAAGAGAAGCAGAGTCAAACAGGCAGATGGACCTAGAAGGGAAGTATCCAAACCTTGCAGGCGTTTGTCCCGGCTTGTTTCAGCTTGCTCTCCCCACTAGGATGTATATAGAGAGCCAAAAAATTGGAACTGACATTACCGAATGCTTGTCTAGGATAAATCACTACTGGCCCTCAGCAAGGACACAGTTCTCCTCCACCCCCAAGCTACCCCTTACTCTTAATACTCAATGTGACAGAGAAGTCAACAGAGGGATGCTGGGGCCCCTTCCATCCTCCAGTGCTAGACTAGGGCTTAGTGGACCTTGGTTCTAGTTTTGATTCAACTATGTGACCTTGGCTAAGTAATTTTCCCTCTGTGGACTTGGTTATTACATTTGTCAAATGAGAGAATTGATGGAAAGACCCTTCCAACTTGGATATCCTATGTTCTAATATCCTTTCTAGATACAAGGTTCTATGGTGTATGTTCTAATATTGCTTTCTTCTGTAATGTTCTATGTTCTAGGGCTCCTTGCTCTACCATTCTATGCTCTAAGATCTGCTGTAGCTTCTAGATTCCATGTTCTAGAATCCCTCTTGGCTCTGATATTCTGTGTTCTCCAGGTAAATCAGGAAAGGTAAGGGAGAAGGCAGATGCTTTGGTCCAGCACTAGAGATGGGTATACAAAATATTGGGAAGGTAAAGTCACAAGAAGCCTGGGGGCTAGGAGAAAGGGGCCTGGAGGTTAGGGGGAAAAGGGCCTGGAAGTTGGGGGAGAAAAGGGCCTAGAGCCTAGGGGAAAGGGAACTGGAAGTTGGGGGAAAGTGAGGGAAGGGGCCTGGAGGCTGGAAGGAAGGGACCTGGAGAAAGCTGTTGAAAAGAGACCCAGACTCCAGGTCTCACTGCTCTCTCCAAAGACAAAAGTAAACAATTTGGGTTCCCAAATGCTTCCCTGATCCTCTTAGTCTACTTGGACATGTACCCAATCAGCACTCATTCTCCAAACAAAATGCAAGGGCTTGGCAGTGACCTGGCATAGGGCTGTGCCAGGAGTCAGGAAGACTTGAATTCAAATCCAGCCTCCGACATTCACCAGTCACGTGACCCTTGGAAAGTCACCTCTGTTTGTTTCCTCAACTGTCAAGTGGGGATCACAGGGGCCTCCTTCCCAGGGCTGCTGTGAGGATCAAATGAGCTGAGCACAGAGCCTGCCACGTAGTAGGTGCTATAGAGATGGTAGCCATTATTGTTATGGTCATAGAACGCCAGAGTTGAAAGAGATTTTTGTGATCACCTAGGTTGTCACTTCCTTTGAAAGATTAGAAAACTGGGGCTCTGAGAGAGGAAGTTATACAGAATTTGAACATTCGAATTAGAGGTCCTGAGTTCAAATCCAGCCTCAGACCTTTACTAGTTTGGTGACCCTGGGCAAGTCACTTCACCTGTGTGCCTTAATTTCCTCAACTCTCAAATGACAAGAATAATAGCACCTAGCTCCCAGGGTTGTTGTGAGAATCAAATGAGATATTTGTATAGTGCCCAGTACAGTGACTGATAGCAAGGACTTAATAAACGTGTGTTTCCTTTCTTCCTTCCTTCTTTCTTTCTTCCCTTCCTTTTCTTCCTTCCTTCTTTCCTCCTTCCATTCCTTCCTTCCTTCTTTCCTTCCTTTCTTTCTTTTCTTCCTTCCTTCCTTCTTTCCTTCCTTCCTTCCTTCCTCCCTTCCTTTTCTTTCTCTGTCCCTTCCTTCCTTTCTTTCCTTCTTTTTCTTCCTTCTTTCTTTCCTCCTTCCCTCCCTTCCTTGTTTCCTTTCAGCAAGCAGGTGTGGACAGCCTCACATGGCTTCCCTCTTGCCCAGTCCTTCCTCTCTGACCTTTGCTCCTTTAACCGTCCCTTTCCCTTTTGCCAGGTCACAACACTTGGCCCCTCCAGCTTAAAGTCCAACTCAGGGGGTGGGGCCAAGGTTCCCTCTTGTCCAATGGCTAAAGAGTTGTGCAGCTGATAGCTCTGGAGGCCAAGGCCACAGAAGCGGGGATGGTGGGGGTGGTGGGGGGGAATGTTACTGGAAAATAGACTTTGGATCTGGAGAAAGAAGGAGCCAACCGACCCACAAGGTCATATGACCTGTCAGCCTCATCTCTTTATCACTGTGTTAACCAACCACCACCATAATCTTGGCTGGTGGTCTCTAAATAGGAAATGAACTGTCCACTTGGATTTACTATTGATTAATTCTGATTGTCAGATAGCTAATTCAGCTGTGCGGAATGGCAGAAGTGGGCATCTAGCCTCTGGTGAAACTGGGGAAGTTCCTGAAGTAGCCTATCCCACTTTGGGACAGCTGATTTTTTTTTTCCTGACATCTGTCTCAGTTGACCCCTCTAAGCCTCTCCCTTGTTCTTGGTTCTCAGGAGCCAAGTAGGGCAAGTCTAATATCTTTCCCACAGGATAGCCCTTTAATTACTTGAAGACAGTTGTCTTCCCCCCAGATCCTTTATATTGCAAACTAAATACCCCCAGTTCCTTCAATCATTTGTATGAACACTAGGATCTCAGATCTAGGTCTGGAAGGGATGTCAGAGGCCAGCTAGTTCAATCCTCTCATTTGCCAGATGAAGAAATTCAGGTCCAGGGAGGGGAAGAAGCGACTTGCTCAAGGTCACATAGAGAATCGCCAATGTAGGCAGAAGCTATTTAGGCCAAGCCTTTCTATTTACAGAAGAGGAACTGAGGCCCTAGGGAGATACAGTGACTTGTCCAAAGCCACTCAAGTAGTACATATTGGAAGCAGAATTTCAACCCAGGTTCTTGGAGTCTAGAGTTTCTTTTCCCTCTACTGACTACCTCATTCAGTACCCTCTGGACTCAGTACATTGTCCTCTTTATGGTTACTGATGGTTCAGAAGGTCTGTCTGAGTTTATTAAGCTTTCCCCAGGACTATGGGCAGTGGTCTGAGGTTTTCACTAACAAAACTGTGGTAGGTCCAGCTGAAATCTCAGTTTGCTTTTTTGAGATACTTGGCCTCCCTGAGAGTCACCTGAACCTCCCCCTTCCAAGTGCTAGCTATGACTTTGGAGAGGCCTGGAGGCCTGGAGCGGGGCAGGGAGCTGCTTCTTGCCCTGGCCTTGGCATTTTAGGCCAGGTTCATGCACAATCTATTTTCTATTCTGGTTAGGGTGCACCAAAAGTGCACCCACTTAACCCCCACAAAAGAAAAAAAAAACCTGGGTTACCTGCGCAGCTATAGCTGTGCCCTTCTCCACTTGCCAACTGATGCCAAGCACTGGTTTCTATTTTGATGCTCATGCAAATCAGCCTAAAGATAACAGGGTTATGCACAGCAACCCTGCCATCCCAGCCTCTCAGCACACTCCAGAAACAGCTGTTTTACCGAGAATGGGCCAACAAGTCCTGGGGGAAAGATGAACTAACGAAGGATCACCTTTCCAGCCTCCACAAAACATCCCCTTCCCTCTAGGCTCACAGATCTAGAGATGAAGGGGCCTTTCAAGGCCATCGGGTTCAACCCCTTTATTAGACAAATAAAGAAACTGGGGTGGCTAGGTGGTGCAGTGAATAGAGCACCAGCCCTGGAGTCAGAGGACCTGAGTTCAAACCTGGCCTCAGATACTTAACACTTATTAGCCATGTGACCTTGGGCAAATCACTTAACCCCAATTGCCCTGCCTTCTCTCTACAAAAAAAGAAAGGATGACTGTTTTGGGGTGGCTAGGTGGCACAGTGAATGGGCGCAGTGAATAGTGCACTGGCTCTGGAGTCAGAAAGACCTGAGTTCAAATCCAACCTCAGACACTTAACACTTATTAGCCATGTGACCTTGGGCAAATCACTTAACCCCAATTGCCCTGCCTTCCCCCCTACAAAAAAAGAAAAAAAAAGAAAAAAAGAAACTGAGGTCCAGGGTGTTAAAGTAATGTGTCCAGGGCCACACAGCTAATAAATACCTAAAAAAGTGGGATGCTATGAATAGAGCGAGTACTAAATAGTATAGGAGAAAACCCCAGTTCAGGAGTAAGTAGGTAGTGAAACCAGAAACCAAACCCAGGTCTCCCAGTGCCCACTATGAAGCGTTTCCTTTCTGATTCCCATAAATTCCTAGCTCTCAGATTTCAGTGTGTGCCATTTTAAATGGAGTTTATATAGATATCGGATCCCAGAGAGGAGAGATGATCACCTATCATATGCCCCAAATTGGCAGCCTTAGATTGGCACAGGCAGCAAACATCCACCTAATACCACAGAACCTGACAAGCTTCAAAAAATTCTCCAGTTATTACAAAGGGAGAGACAGAGGAGAGAAGGAGCTCACCACCACCAGCAGTGGCCAAGAGAAGGAAGGGAAACTCATTAGTCTTCCCTGAAAATACTTTATTACTATCCAAGGTACCAGGATCCTTTCAGGTGCCACTACCCAGTTCCCACCTTGGGTGTCTTCCTCAACTCCTGCCCCTCCTCTGCCTCTCCCCAGATCTAATCAGTTGCCAGATCTTAGAATTTCTACCTCTGCTTCTCTCCCACCCTCCTCTCCATGCATACATCAACCCTGGTTCAGCCCCTTCCTTGGACAAGGGCACAGCCTCCTAATCACATCCCCCTCTCTGCTCGCTTCCCACTCTAACTCATCCTCCTCTCAACTGCCAAAATCATCATCCTAAAACACAGATCTGACCCTGTCACCTCTCCCCCTCTTTCCTGCCTCCCCCACCTCAGAAGCTGCAGGGGCTCCCTATTATCTCCAGGATTAAATATAAACTACTCTCTGTGACAAAGGGAGAGCCCTACAGAAGCTGGCCCTGTCCCCACCTTTCTGGCCTTGTGACACTTTAGCCCAACCAAAGTGGCCTTCTTGCCCACAGTGCTCCATTTCTTGTCTCTACCCTTTTTTGGAAGCTGTCTGCTCCCCCTCTCCACCTCTGACTCCTTCCAAACTCACCTAAAATGCCACCTTCTGTCCAAGTAGAAGGTCTCCTCCAGCTAGTGCCTCCCTGGCCAAGGCCACTTTGTATGTATCTATTGTGTGTATGTGCATACATGTATATGTGTATGTGTGAATATATGCATATACATACATGTATATATGTGCACACTTAATATATTTGTGCACACGCACATATGCATATATGTGTGCATGTTTGTATATACATGTGTGCATATATGCGCATGTGTATATGTACATGTCTGTGTATATGCATGCATATATGAATATATGTGTGCATATGTATATATGTGTGCATGTAGGTATATTTACGTGTGTATATGTGTGTGTGTGTGAGAAAGAGAGTGTATGGCAGCTCCCCCATTGGAATGTAAACTCTCTGAGGGCAGGGATTGTTTCACCTCTGTCTTTGTGTTCCTAGTAACTGGCTTGTTGATAAATGATTGAGATCTATACCCAAACAAAAGAATAATCCAGTCTTTTAGACAAAAGATGAAGAAGGAAGAAAGAGCAATGAGCTAAGTTCATAAGTCTGGGAGGGCCCTAAGAACAGGGAATGTCAGAGCTGGGAGGGCCCTTAGAACACAAAATGTCAGAACTGGGAGGGCCCTTAGAACCCAGAATGTGGGAGCTGGGAGGGCTCTGAGAACACAAAATGTCAGAGCTGAGAGGGATCATAGAACACAAAATGTCAGAGCTGGGAGGGACAGGGAGGGCCCTTAGAACATTGAACATTAAATGTTAGGGAGAAATATGCCCTCAAAAGTCCTGTAGTCCAATCTTCTCATTTTTATGGTGGAGGAATCAGGTCAGTGACCAAGTCTGGCTCAGGACCAGGCCTCCTGCCTTCCTAGGCCACCGCTGGTCTCATTCACTGTTAGTGAAACATAAAGGCACATTTCTATCATGTTTTCAGATGTCCAAAGAGCTCTCCTGTAATACAGGGCAGAGGTGTCAAAGGGGCCCTGGCACAGCCCAATGATCACTCCAGAGTGAAGGCAGAAGCAGATTCAAATGTAAATGGACAATATTTAACAAAACAAAGAAAAATACAATAGAATATAGATAATGTTCATCTGTGATTTTCTAAGTCAATATGGGGCCTGAAGGGAGCCTTATGTACTATTTGGTAGTCCCTGTTTCTGCTTGAGTTTGATAACACTGATGTAGGGAATGCAAGTGTTCCCTTCCCCACCCCACCCTACCCCCATTTTATAATTAAGGAAACTGAAACTAAAATTGATCCTGAGCCTTACCCAGGGCCATAAAGTTAGTCAGTGGCAGAACTGGCCCTCAAGTCCTGGCCTTGACTCTGAATCCAGAGCTCTTACCACTGTACCTACTATGTGGCTCTCTAAGAACAAGAAAAGAAACCCGGTTCTTGCTTTGGCCTCTTGTCATGCTGCCACCTTCAGGAAGATAGGGTCAAAAATAATTTTCAAGGCAATCAAATTGTTGGCTTCCCTGGGCTAAGTAAGAGACAGAGAAAGAATCAATTACCTGCCTAGAACCTAGAACCCAGAACATTTCAGGCAGCCAATGAGGTTGGAATAGAACATTAGTTTCAGTGTCCAGAAAATCTGAATCTGGGGCAGCTAGGTGGCGCAGTGAATAGAGCACTGGCCCTGGAGTCAGGAGGACCTGAGTTCAAATTCGACCTCAGACCCTTAACACATACTAGTTGTGTGACCTTGGACAAATCACTTAACCCCAATTGCCCTGCCTTCCCCACTCCAAAAAGACAAAGAAAATCTGATTCCAAATCCCCACTCTGCCACTTATTGTGCACTTGGGTCTTAGTGTGCTCCTCTGCCAGAAAGAGAATATTATCTTGAAGGTTTTCCCCAACTCTCAATCTATGTTTCACGAACTTGCCTTCCAGAAAAACACTGAATTCTTCCCCTGGCCCAAGATGGAGAGCCTGCTGTTATTACAAGTAGAATCCTGGGTACTCCATTTTGAGAGCAAACAGAGAAATGAAATTGGCTTGAATTCCCCCAAGAATTTGCTGGGGCATAGGGAATTCCTGGCCTTTGACTGTTTAGGTCCAAACACCACAATCTATTATGGACTCTGCATCTTAAAAGATCCTTAAGAAGAAAACAATCTCAAAAAACAGAATAAGAGAATCTCCTGTTTGGGATCACTTAAGCATAATGGCTCTCTTCTCCCTTTCCCAAATCACCCTTGCCCTGCTTTGTTCTCAGAGGAGGACCTCCCCTCATATTTTACTAAGAAAATCTCAATCATTTGCCCCAAGCTTCCTCTTTTCCTTCAGCTGACATTTCAAAACTTCCCGACCCTGTGCCCCATTATCCACTCCCCCTTATTCCGAGGTGGTCCCATCTCTTCCAGCAGATGCCCTCCCTGTCCCTAGTAATCCCCTTTTGGGGATCTCAAACTTCATGTGAATATCCCCCATAAGGTTGCAAAGAGGTAAATTGAGGCTCGAGGCCAGGAAAATCTTTCATAACAATGAGAGCTGTCCAAGTGTGAAACAGGGTGACTCAGGAGGCGATGGGTTCCCCCTCACTGGAGGTCTTCAAACAGAGGCTGACTGTCACAATGTGGAGGGAATTATTTTTCAGCTACACATCAGCCTAGTTAAGCACTAGGGTCCCTTTTAGCACTGAGCCTTCAAGAGAACGGACTGGAGCCAATCCTTATGGTACCATTCATCGCAGAAGCCACATTCTACTTCCTAAGATCTCTTCTGATTCTACTATTCTATGACTATAGCTAGTAAGACAGGAGGGAGGCTCTCAAGGTCTTTCCCTGCTGTCTGATTTCTAGAGATCTAAGGGATTGGAAAGAGGGGAGGGAGGGAGTTGGCTTAAATGAGAGCCCTTGCTGGTTTCTGCAAGCACAGGCTTTTTCTCTGAGTAGACTACATCCTACTTAAGAGTTTGTATTCTCATTCTACTTTATACAAACTCTTCAGAGGCTACTTTGGAGCTGAACTTAGAGCTGGAAGAGGCCTCAAAAGCTATCTAGTTCAACTCTCATTTTACAGAGGGAAGAAACAGAAGTCTAGGGAAAAGTGAAGTGATGTGTCAAAAGTCACACAGATTTTAGGGTTAGAGCCAGGGTCTGAAGCTTGTTCTCTCACTCAAATACCTGTGTGCCTTTCTGCCTATAGCCTTGATAAGAGCAGGGGAAAAGCTGTGAACAGTAGCTAAATACAGAGTTTTTCCCATGGTTTTTTTATTTCCTTTGCTATATTATAGCAATCAGAACTCAACCAAGATAAGAGATGGGATTTTCCTTTTTAAAAGTTCAGAGTAGAGAAAGATATAAATTATACTAACCAGGGGAGGATGGCATGGGATGTGGTACACTAAGCTTGAAATATGGATGAATTAGGTTTGAATTCTGCCTCAGATACTCAGGAGCTATGTGACCCTGGGCAAGTCATTTCCTATCTCTGACCCTCTGTTTCAGAATCTGTAAAATGAGAAGGTTGGCCTCAGAGACCTCTAAAGATTCCTTAGAGCTCTTAATCTATGATCTTGTGATGTAAAAATGAAGTAAGCCAAACAGAGAATATACTCTGGAAATAGAAGAAAAACAACAAACCAATTGAAACTGAACACTGTGAAATTATAATGACCCAGCCTGGCCCCAAAGAAGAGACAGAAGGCACCTCTCCACCCCTCACACAATCGTGGGGCAATGGATGTGGGTCATCACATATGCTACCAAACTTTTTCAACATACAGATTAGTTTCACTGAACGGGTTTCAAGTCAATCAGTTTCTCTGTACTTCATAGCAGCTAGGTGGCACTGCAGTGGATAAGGAGCTGGGCCTGGAGTTCAAATATGATCTCACATGCATTCTAGCTATGTGACTCTGGGCAAGTCACTTCACCCTGTTTGCTGAAGTTTCCTCACCTGTAAAATGAGCTGAAGGAAACAGTAAACTAGTCAGTCAGTTAGTTTCATCTTTATATCTCCCTCCTCTTTTACAATTCTTTATGCTAAGGACTGGCTCCCTGGGAAAGGATGGGGAATGTAGGTGAAGGAAAAATAAAGATACGGATAAAATTTATTTTTCTTTTCCTTTTTTTTTTAAATTAATTTTTCAAAAATGTTCAGGACAAAGGCAGTAAGCCTACCTAGCCCTCTGTGGCATTAAGCCAAATGGTAAGAGTCTTCAGAATAATTAGCAAGACTAATTACTATTAAAAAAAAAAAGAAAATGTGTTGGTAAAGGTCAGATAACCAAGTATAAGCCAGGACTGCTCTTTGCAGAGGCTCCTGTCACTGCTGGGCTTGAGCAGAGTGTTAAGAATGACAGTGTATTGAAGAGAGGATTGCATTTAAGTCAAATGGCTTGACTTCAAATCTTAGCTCAGGTACTTAGTTCCTAGAAACCTTGGGAAAGTCATTTCACCTCTTAGAGTCAACTTCTTCATCTGTAAAATGAGCAGGTGTCAGTTTCCCTTTGGATCTTAGGTTTTGTCCTTTGTTCTTATTTAAGGAAAAGTCTTTAGTCATTCTAATTGCGGGACCTTAGAGAGAGGGTTGCATTGTCTAGTCAAGCAGCTGTTGTCTACTGATGGTTTCACAGGCTTGTTCTGCTAACTAATCTGTTCCTTCTTTTTAGGTAGGCTCTTTCCCTAATGCAGGCTGCTATTCGATTCCCTATGTACTTTGTGGAATAAACATGGGAGACACCAAATTGATTTTCCAACCATAAAGAAGATAATTAGGGCTTGAGTCTTGTGTGAAAGCATCTCGAGTCACTCATTGGTGGTATCTTCCAGATGCCAGTGAGACTGGGGAAAAGCATACTGCTAAGTAGCTTCAGACCACAGCTAGTGGCTGTGACTCAGGGATGTACACGTCTTATAAGTTAGGGGACCCTCATCCCTACTCCTGGAATCCTGGCTGAGTCAGTCTGTTGAGGCTTAGCTTAGCTCAGAGCCACAGCTATTAGACTTGTTCCTTTCATGCTTATGACATGATTATCAGCTGCTACTTTCTGTTTTTCAGTGAATGTCCCACAAGTCATGTAGATTCCTTCACCTGCCCCCAGGTGAAGAAAATGAATGCTCTCTCTCTTTTTCATTTAATCGATGTACATTTAATAGGGGTTATGAGAACTGGTGAAAACAGTATTCTACTTGGAGTTTGAAGGCCTAGGTTGGAGTTCTGGTCCTGCCCCCTGACTCTGTGTATGACACTTCTCTCTCTCTCTCTGCTTTTTCTTGGAGGGGGAGGGCAGGATAATTGGGGTTAAGTGACTTGCCCAAAGTCACAAGGCTAGTAAGTGTCAAGTGTCTGAGGCCAGATTTGAACTCAAGTCCTCCTGACTCCAGGGCCAGTGCTCTATTCACTGTGCCACCTAGCCTCCCCATTGTCTATTTCTTTCTTTCTTTCTTTCTTTTTTTCTTTTTGAGGACATTTCTCTTGGCTTTAGTTTCTTCTTCAAGAGGATTAGGCTGGGTGATCTCTCAGGCCCCTTCAATTACATCCAACAAACACATTTAAGGACCTACTGAGAATAGAGAACTGAGAAAAGTACAAGAGAGACAAAGTTTAGAAGGGAAAGTGAAAATAAGCTCCTGTCCCTGACCTCAGGAAGCTTGCAGTCTACTAAGGATTCGAGGTCAATCAACTTTTCTGTAATTCACAGCAGCTAGCTAGGTGGCACTGCAGTGGATAGGGAACTAGGCCTGGAGTCAGGAAGACCTGAGTTCAAATCTGCCCTCAGAAGCTTTCTAGTTATATGACTCTGGGCAAGTCACTTCACCCTATTTGCCTCTGTTTCCTCATCTGTAAAATGAGCTGGAGAAGGAAATTGTAAACTGTTCCAGTATCTTTGCCAAGAAAACCCTAAATGGTATCACAAAGAATTGGACACGACTGAAAAACAACTGGACAACAACATTGCTTCACAGAAAGGCAGAGGTGGGAGGGACCTTAGGACACAGAATATCAGACTTGAAAGCATGAGAGAATTTAGTGCTGGACGTAAGTGACCTTACAGATCATTCAATCCAGAGAGTCTTAACCTTGGGATCTGTGATTTTGTTTACTATTTTAATAACTATATTTCAACATAATTGGTGTCTTTCACAGTCCTGTGTATTTTATGCATTTAAAATCATTCTTTTGAGAAGGGGTCCATGACACAAAAAAATATGAAGAAACCCTGACCTATTCCAATTCCCTCATTTTACAGATGAGGAAACCAAGACCCAGGGAAGATTCTAAATGCATTGTCCAACATGATATGGCTTATAAACAGCAGAGCTGAAAAACCCTGGTTCCTCTGATTCCAAATCCTGGGCTTTTTTTTTTTTTTTTGGTATACTGTGTTGTCTCTCTAGGACTGACCTGACAGATTAATTTTAATAAGTTAATTAATTTTTAAAGATTAATTTTCTAACTCCATTTCATTTCCAATAAGCATTTATTAGGCACCTACTATTCTCAACTGGCAGAAGGCAGCTCAGGAAGCAGCTAGGTGGCTCAGTGGATAGAGCTCTGGGCTTGGAATCAGGAAGACACAAGTTCAAATCCAGCCTCAGACATTTACTAGCTCTGTGCAAATGGGCAAGTTGCTTAACCTCTGTTTGTCTAGGAGGCAGCTAGATGGCTCGGTGGATAGAACATGAGGCCTGGAGTCAGGATGACCTAGTTCTGTGCAACTGGGCAAGTTGCTTAACTCTGTTTTCCTTAATCCACTGGAGAAGGAAAATGGCAAAGCACTCTAGTATCTTTGCCAAGAAAACCCCATGGACAGTAGGGTCCACAAGGTCACAAAGAGTCAAACATGGTTGAATGACTGAAACAACAATAACAGAATTCTCAGCTGGTATTTTTTTTGGATACTGAAAATCGTACTTGTCTCACCTGCCTTCTAAGGTCAATCAAGAGAATCAAATGAGAAAAAATATTGGTAAATAATCCATAGTTTTGGAGCTATTCTTTTAGCTGTCATTAGAGGAGGAGACCTAGTGTCTGCCCTCAAGGTGATTTCAATCACAGCAAGGGAGCTAAGGCACAGAGGCAGATCAGACACCAAACAAAGGACCTTATTCTAAGGGAAGGACCCAATGGAAGCCTCAGTGCTAAAGACCTCAAAAAGGGAAAGCGGATTGTGAACTGAATTGGTGATGAAAGGTTTCTTGGAAGAGTCAAGGCATAGAGAAGTGTCAAAGTGTTGACTGCTGGAAAAGCTTGGGCAAAGGGATGGAGGTGGGACAGAGAGAAAGGAATGCGCAAGACCCATCTGGGGCATAGTGAATAAACTAAGTGGGTGAGTTTGGCCTCAGTGGAGAAACGACTTGTTAGAAGTAGCAATGGGATACATGGCAGGATTGGTACCTGTGTCCTTTGAGAATTGAGAGCATCACTACTTTAGAGCTGGCAAGATGCCTAGAGATCACCTAGACCAGTGATTCTCAACCTGTGGGTTGTGAGCCCTTTGGGGGCTGAACGACTCTTTCACAGGGGTTGCCTAAGGCCATCGGAAAACACATATTTCTGATGGTCTTAGGAACCGAGACACCGCTTCTCTGTCTCCAGGCGGCTCTGCCCACGTGCAGATACACCCACATACGAGTATTAAAGGGTTGCGGCATTAGGAAGGTTGAGAACCACTGACCTAGACTCTAGAGTAAGCACATTATTTCACTGAGGCAGTGTGGTACAATGGAAAAACTCACTGGATTCAGAGTTGGTGGCCCTCCACTTTGCTACCTGTGGGACCCTGGACAAGTCACTTCATATGCGTGGATCACAAGGTGTAGAGTAAAGGAGATGATTGGTAGCCTCAATTTTTTCAGTCAAGTAGGAAACAAAGTTATCTGCTGAGAGAGAGAGAGAGAAAGTGGTAGTAGAGGTTTAAGGAGAAGAATGGAGAGAATCCCCAAGAAAGAATGAAAGGGGACAGTTAGGTGACTTCTGTCAGGGTCTTAAAGCATCATGGGAGCAGGACTGGACTTCAAAAGTTTGGTAGGGTTGGCATACGGAAGACAGATGAATTCTGTACCATTCACCCCCAGAGGACAGAGCCAGGGGTGAATGGTACAGAAGCTATCAGGCAGAGTTGTCCCAAAGTGGCACAGGCCACCTTTTCCTACCACCATGTCTGCCATTATCCTTTCTAATTCAGAGACTGGACTCTATAGCAGCTACAGTCTGGCCTAGATGGCCTCAGTTGCTCCTTCCAATTCAGATGTCCTGATTCTCAGTGCCTAGGGGCCCAGCAAATGAACTGAGATCATGCTGAGGACCAGCCAGAGAGCTAGTGGGGGGAAGGGAGAGGTGAAGCCCACCTCAATGATGTCTCACGGACAGAGCAATCACTAGGCCTCAGAGAGCCCAGGTTCTCTGCTATCTTTGACTCTCCTTTGAGGGACATGCCCTCTCAGGAAAGTCTGCTCCTCTTTTCTGCAACACTGTCCCCTCCTGACAACTACACAGCCACCTTGTGATGGGACTGGGGATCACGAATCATTCACTATCCCCTTGGCTAATGTTCAAGGTCCTTCCCTGCAGTTCACATAAGAGGGCCTCGATTCAGCCTAGCAGCTGTGCCAAAACACGAGAAGTGGGAGAGAGGCAAGCAGGGCCTGTTATCACTTTATCTGGTTTATTTGTTACTAGCCCTGGAAAGCACGGGAGTGTGGGAGTAGACTATGAGGGAAGGAGATTGGTGGGCTATCTGGAAACTGAATTTCTCTGCAATTGGCTGCCCCCAGCAGCAAGAAGAACTATCTGAGTTACAGATACCCGTTGACCAGTATGGACCAGCTAACTCCCAGGTCTGGACACTCACAGTACTGTCTGAACAACAAGTCAGGACATTTCTAAGGAAGCAAAGTCTAGCTGACTAAAGATCTGTGCCTAAGGCAGCGGGGAATCTCTCAGAATCTCTTTTGGATTCTGGAGTTGGATTTCAAATGCTGGGAGGTTCTACTCTTAGGTAGAAAGTGATTGATTGATTGAGGTAAACATCTTCTTCTCACAGATACACCTGATACTGCTTCCCAAAGAGTTCAAGGCTGCTGCAGGGCTTAGAACAAAGGATGTAGAATTAGCAGAGCACTTAGAACAGGGAATATCAGAACTGAGAAGGACCATAGAACAGAAAATGTATGAGGGAGCTTGGAAGACAGAATGCCAGAGCTGGGAGAGAACTTAGAACCAAGAATGTCAGACCTGGAAGGGGTCTTAAAACACAGAATGTCAGAGATGGAAGGGACCTTAGAACATGGAATGTTGAAGCTGAGGATGGCCTTAGAACAGGGAATTTCAGAGCTGAGAGAGATCTTGGAACAGAAAATGGCAGAGTAGGGAGGGGCCTTAGAACAGGGAATGTCAGAAGTGGGAGGGCCTTTAGAACACAGAATGTCAGGACTGGGAGGGACTTTAGACAGAATGGCAGAGCAGGGAAGGGCCTTAGAATAGAGACTAGCAGAGTTGGGAGGAGCCTTAAAAACAAAAACAAAAACTTGGTTAGAATCAAACTGCCTCCCTGAAGACAATGGGTCAGTGTGGCTCATGAGCTGAGAGTTCCTGTATTTGGGGTCTGGCTCTGGCCCCTTAGCATCTTTGTCCTTGGGGAAATCACTTCCATACTTTGTGCTTGTCTCCTTATCTGCAGAATGGGAGACCTCCTGGATGTTTGTTTCTTGAGCAAATGAATGGGTTTTTCTCCCCACCACCCATTCTCTCTTCTCTCCCTCCAAAAGCCAAGTTTTGCCTAGTTCCAACATTTTCTGGCCAATTCAGGAGTGAGTTCCCTAGTTCAGAAAGAGGAGCACAAATAACTGTCCATGGCTGCACCCTTTCATCTCCAACAGAGGTCCCTGAGGGCAGGGCCGTTCTCTTTCATCCTTTGGCGTCTCCTCACTGTACCTAGTCAAAGCTCTCACAGAACAGGCTCTTTTTCTTTCCTAAAAAGGGCCACTTTCCTCTTTAAAAAGTTAATAACTTTTTTACTTCACTTTAGTTTCCAAATATATCCCTTATAACAATTTTTAAAGAGAGAAAAAAAAACAATTCAGTAAAACCAACCAACCATCAACTGAATCTGACAGTATATACAGTCTCCCACTGCCACAGCCCCCCACCTCTGCAGAGAAGGGACAGAAGTCTCACACTGCTTTTTCTGAAAGCATAAGAAATATAAAATGAGGGATTTCTCTACATTGTCTCCCAGCTCTGACATTCTGGGTTCTAATGTTCTTGAGGACCTAGAAGGGATTTGTTCTGGGAAGTTGGGATTTAGTCAAAGGGCCACACTTGAGGATCTAGAGGGCCTTGAGGCCCCAGGTTCCCCACTCCTGGACCTTCTATTAAGATCTCTTCTTGTTGTCACTTACAACCTGTAGGACCTAAGGGAAGTCCCTTAACTGCTTCTGGGCCTCAGTTTCATTCTCTATAAAATGAGAGGTATGGACTCCGCCTCAAAGACCCCATCCAGTTCTAGGTGCAAACCTACCCCACTGTGCTATTGTGTTCTTACCAGTCTCCAGGGCAACCCTGCCCTGCTTCTGAGAGTCTATCTGATAACCTTCCAACATTATTTCAAAGTGGCCTAAGTCATCTGGGGCCATCTGTATACCTTTGGCCCAAATCCCATCAGTAATAAAAGGTCTAATTATTACCAAATTAATACCCAGACAGATGTTTCTCTCTCCTTGCTCTTTGTGCCACAGCTAAGAGTAGCTACACCGTAACAAGGACAACTCCAGGTATGGGTATTTATTTGGACAGGACTATTACTACTTGTGTGATTAAGGCCGCTATTATGTTCTGAGAACAGGATAAAAGGTAAAGAGGAGGAAGGAGCAAGGTTAGCCAGCAGACTGGCAGGATAGAAAAGGAATGAGTTCCCAGAGACTCCACCCCAGGCTGGGTGGAGGAGGGATCTTTATGACTCAGTTGCCCAGTGATTGTGCTAGGCTGGGGGTCACAGGCTTGGAGGGGGAAGAAGGAAGGCCCGGTGAGCAGTGGGTTCTAGGCCTTCCAGGATTGGGCCAAGGAACAAATGGAATAAAAGACTGAGATGGTAGAGGAGACTCTGTGTCTGGATCAGGTGCCAAGGCAGGAGAAGGGGAAGGGGAAGGGGAAGGGGAAGGGCCAAGCTGGTGGTGATACACAGAACCCCAGCCCATTTCTTGTACCCGCCCTTGAGCCCTCCCCCCACCTCCACCCCACCCCATGCTTCCATTTTGTTCTACCAGTGGCTGAATTGCTGTTGGAATTACATCAGCAGGAAATCAAATGTCCTTTTGCACAGAGCCCCAAAAACTGCGCTTTGTTTAATAGTCACATAGAAACCTGATGCTCATAAATTGTCCTTCATGTGCCCAGGAAGACAGCGGACCACAGATTTATGAGCTTCTTGCTGGAAATCTGTAATAGTATCTCTCGTGTTAGACAGAGCCTATTCAAATGGCATTTCAAGGATGGTGTTCTGGATGTTAAGGAGAAATTACCCAAGCGACTCATCGACTGCCTTCTTTTTTTCTAAGAAGCTCCCGCAGTCCTTCCAAGTGCCTTCTACTCTCCCAGATTCCCCAAGAAACAGGCTCTCTCTGAGAATTACAAACAGCCTCAGATAGAAGTCTCTTTAGCCCCCAAACACTTTTTGCTAAGAACCAAAGGCTCATCAGACTGGCCCACACTTCTCAGGATCACTCTCCAATCATCCGGAATCGATCCACAAGCATTTTAAAAATATCTACCATGTGTCAGGCACTGTGCTAAATGCTGGGGCTACAAAGACAAAAAATGAAAAGAGTCCCTGCCCTCAAGGGGCTTACGTTCTATCAGGGAGCACAACATGTGCACATATATATATATAAGTATATACAAGGACTTATTTTGGTCCATACCTGTGATTTCATGGATAGTGGGCACTCCACAGTGAACAAACTCCTCTTACCAATGGGAGATGAAGTCATGTCAAGGAAAACATATTAAGGGCTTCCTGTTAAGGAAGGCACTCTGTTAAGATCAATGCCTGTTCTACTCTCTTACTGCCCTGGGACACAGTATGTGTCAGAGGCACAACTTGAACACTAGAGTCTTCCTAACTCTGGGGCCCACTCTCTGTTTCCTAAGTCACATGCCTCATACAACTAGGCCCCTTCAGCTCTGTCTGGTAAAGCAAAGGATGGCTCTCTGGGTGGAGGAAGGACCACAGCATCCTAGAGGAACCTTCTAGGCCAACCCCCTCATGTTACAGAAGCAGCTTGCATGACCACTCCATGGGGAGGAGGTGTCAGTCCCGGGATCTGAACCCAGCTCTTTGGAAGGTGATTAAAAAAAAAAAAGATGCCAATAGTAGCTTTGCAAGAACACAACAGCATTTTTTGTTCTTAAAAGTGTGACCTCCAATCTGGGAATGTGCTATATGTCAGTACAGCTCTGACCAGTTTGTACAACGAGCCCACTGAGCCTCAATCTGCAAAACGGGGCAAGACTATTATACATACGATATGCTTCATGAGGTTTTTGAGACAATTCAGTGGGATAATGAATGAGTAACGGTTGTTAAGGTCTTAAGTACTGTGTAATATAGAAAAAAGTACTATAAGAAATTGTCACTGAATTCTACTCTTTGTGCTCACAATGAAGACTTCTGGCCCCCAGCCTCAGCCCCCCAGGAATTAAGATAGCCAGACAAGACAGAACTGGAGTGTGCTAGCCAGCACATAAGGCGGGACTGAGGCCAGTGCGGGTCTAGTCCATGCCTTATGTTTCCTTCCTCCGTAAAAAACACAAAATCTGGGGGTTGGAGAAAACCCTAAGGTCATTTTGGGGGCATTAATCCTAGCTGGGTGATGACCTAGCTGTATGACGTTGGCTAAGTGATTTCCCCTTTGCAGACCTCTTTTCTCTTCTCTATAAAATGTTGGGGTGGAATCAGGTTATCACTAGGGCCCCTTCAATTATTTGCATCCTATGTCCTATGATTCTAAGCCCTCTAATTCTAGACTTGCCTGACACTCGCTATCTGTGACAGTTAAGATTCACGCCAAACTCTTTCAATGCCTCTGCCGGCCCGTTCACATCAGCTGTCACTAGGGAGAAGCAGTCAGCCGTCGGAATGGAAGCTCCTAGAAGGCAGCGATCGCTGCTCTCTTTGTCTTTGGATGCTCTGCTAGACTGGGAGTTACTTGAGGGCAGGGACTATCATGGCCTTTCTCTGAATTCCCGGCACTTAGCGTATTATTGTTGTTATTGTTGTTTTTAGTCATTCTGTCCTCTTTGTAACGCCATGAAACTTATCACGCCAATATCATCCATGGGGTTTTCTTGGCAAAGCCACTGGAGAGATTCTCCATGTCCTTTTCCAGTGGATTGAAACAAACAGCTTAAGTGACTTGCCCACAGTCACGCAGCTAGTGTCTGATGCTGGATTTGAACTCAGGTCTTCCTGATTCTAGGTCCAGCCCTCTATCCACTGAGCCATCCTAGATGCCCCAACCTGGCACATAGTAGGCACTTAATAAATGTGTATTGACTGACCAACCCAGCACCTAGCATATGCAGAAGGTGCTAAATAAATGCCCATGGATTAGTTGCTTGATTTTAGTTTCCCCCAATAGAATACCAATTCCTTGATGCTGGAGACCAATTCTTTTGTATCCCTCAAATAGTGCTAGATATACAATAGGGGTTTAATAGATGTTTATTTATTGATTGAACACAGGTCTTTTGACTCTCTGTATTTAGTTCAAAGAGTGGCTAGGGGGCACAGTGGATAGAATGTGGGGCCTGGAGACAGGAAAATCCAAGTTCAAACCCCACCTCAGATACTTACCAGCTGTGTGACCCTGGGCAAGTCACTCAACCCTGTTTGCCTCAGTTTCCTCATCTGTAAAATGAGCTGGAGGAGAAAATGGCAAACTATTCCAGGATCTCTGCCAAGAAAAACCTAAATGGAGTCACAAAGGGTCAGCCATGACTGAAACAGCTGAACAATAACAATTTAGTTCAAAACAGCCAATATCAAACACAAACACCCACATACATATATATACAGATAGGGCTCTTAGGGAAAGGATCTCTCTGGCCCTTGCTTATCCATCTCTGAGGATCAAATGATATCAGCAATTGAAACTAAAGTGTCTTTCTAAACATAGGTGGATGTAGTCACCACACACACACAGACACAGACACAGACACAGACACACACACACACACACACACACACACACACACACACACGGACACACACATGTCGCTGAGTCTAAGTTCCATTTTGTCCAAAACTGAAGTTGGTCAAAGTTGAGAACACACAGAAATTCTAAATCTCTCTGCTGCAGATAAAGGGGAGAAAGAGGGGAATGGGAGTGGGGTCAGGATGGGGGGGCTTTGCATGGTAAATTACTGATACAAAAAAAATTTATTCCGCAACTGATTTCTCAGCAAGGAAGCCAAGGTCACTGCAATTTTTTCTGGCATTTACACCAGGCCAGGCAAGCCAATAGAGCTAAACTATGTAACCCCCAGGCAGACTGTTGAAGTGTTTGCTGGAAAACATCAGATAATGGGAGAGAGCGTTATTACCCTTCCAAAGGCAACAACAGGCCTTATATGGGTGAAGAGCTTGCTCCCTTTTTCTCTAAGAAAGAACAGAAGTGTAAAAAAAAACAAAAAACAAGAGGGGCTGGGAAGAGGGGTGATGAGGAGGAAAGTACCCCAGGAGCGCAGCCTTGATGGGTGAACTCTTCACATTGGCTCCCCCAGTACACTGGGTTCCAGGGAGTCTGGTGGCACTCTTCTCCCCCTGAAAGACGGGCTCTCAAAGAATGACTTGGTTCAGTACCAAGGGAGACTTCCATTCATCAAGACCACAGGAGGCAGCATGAAGAGCCCAAATGGAAACTTTCTGGCCTAGCTTGTACTCCTCACTCTGGAAGTGACGCATCAATGACCCTGAGTAAGTCACTTCCTATTTGGAGATTCCAGTCCCCTCCTTTTACAAAAGAGTGCTGAACCCAACGACGTCCAAGCTTTCTTCCGCTATTATCCTTTTGGCTGTGAGACTGCACAATCTAAGGCTTGACTAGAAACGTGGGCCACCAAATCTTACAGCCACATATTGACATAGAAAACCACAATTTAATCAATCAGTCAACCAATAAGCATTTAGTAGGAGCCTACTATGTGCCAGCATAAACACTGGAGAAGGAAATGGCTTAACCACTACAGTATCTGTGCCAAGAAAATCCCCAAATGGAGTCACCAAGAGGCAGATACAACTGAAAACAACTAAATACAACAGGTGGCTAAGTGCTGTGACAGAGACCTAGACCTGGATTTGGGAAGACCTGAGTTCAAATCCTGCCTCAGACATTTACTGGCTGCATGACTCTGGGCAAGTCATTTAACTGTTGCCTCAGTTTCCCTATCTGTAAAAATGGGAATCATAATAGCACCTATGTCCCAGGGCTGGTATGAGCAGCAAATGAGATGATAGTTATAAAGTAGCTAGCACAGTGCTAGGTTATAGGTAATAAATGCTTACTTCCTTCTTTTTGTATGGAGGAGCCTTTGAGCAACCATTTCTCACCCAATCCTCCCTGGATCTCCCTTCCCTCTCATCAGCCAGCTGACTATCTTAGTTCAGTGACACACCAAGAGCCCCCAGGGGAATTTTCAAGCCTAGCTTGTCTGACCGTCTTTTCATCACACTCACATTTTTCTACTCTACTCAGTATATCTTTGTCTTTTCTCTAGGAAACTATGAATGTTGCTGCCTTAACAGTTCCAGTCTCATCTTGGCAAGCGCACAGCCAGGATTTCCAAAAATAAAAGACATGGCAGTTTCCTAAGTGGAGCAAAGCAAAACACCTAGCTGAATAGCAGTAACATCCTTGGCTATACGTCCCCCACCCCATTCCACCCGTAAAAGCCTCTAAAATTATCACCAAGCTAGGCTGTGGCCAGTAACAGACTTTCCATGTTCTGGGAAGGATGGCAGGGGCTGGGGAGGGGGAGGAGGGAGAGAAGGTAACTACTAACTTTTCTCAAAGGACCACAGCTGAAAGGGATCTCAGAGACCAGCCCCCTCATTTTAAAGAGAAAGAAGTCAAGGCCCAGAGGAGGGAAGTCATTCACCAAAAGGCCCAAAGGCATAAGTAGCAGAGCTGAGATTTGAACCTGGGTCTTGGACGCCAAAGTCCAGAGGAGTGAGATCATTCCCCAAAGGGCCCAAAGGCATAAGTAGCAGAGCTAAAATCTGAACTCAGGTCTTTTGACTCTAAATCCAGCTCTTTCTACTGCCCCCATGCTTTTCCTCTAGCCAGCGGCCAACCTAGCCAGACTGAGGCATCTGATCACAGATCAGGAGGACCTGAGTTCAAGGCCTTCCTGTGATACACACTGGCTATGGGACCCTGAGTCCCTCAATCTCTCAGTGCCCCTCAGGACACTCCCTAAGATGGTGAGTTCTAGAGTGGGTGTCAATCAGCAGTGGTGCAAGGACTTTCCACACTGGGAGTTTCTTATGCCAAGCAAAGTACAGATCTGGTTCCCCATTCCCTTCCCCCTGCCCATACAAACGTGGATAAAGGTTCCTGTTCTACTTCCCACTTAAGCTATTGTGAGAATTCAAATGAAATGCTGGGTGCCAAAAAGACTTTCCAAACAGGAAAGCCCAAGAGAACAAAGCATTAGACAGAAAATTTGAGGTATTTAAGTTCAGCTTCTTTGACTTAGTCTGACTGGGCAATTCGTTTCTGGCTCTCAACCCTCCCTATCTGCAAAATGGGCCCAATGACTTAGGACTTATTACTTCACAGGCTTTTCTGCAAGGTTTAAATGGGTCAATGGCTATAAAGTACTACAGATATAATCCGATATTGCCATCGTTGTTGTAAAACCCAACATTATTCAATTCAACAAAGACCTAATTGAATGCTTACTCCATAGATTCAGAGCACTCAGCTCAGGGGCTGCAAATGCAGAAATGACAATAAAAGACACAAAGTAGGCATTTGTGGACTGATAACACAATTGCCGTCATGTGACCAGAGCACCTCTTTTGTCTTTGAGCAAAGTCTTTTTAAGGCTGTTTCCTGAAAGGCTTCACCGGCTGACTGGGCCGGGTCTACACCAGCAGAGTAGGTTCCTCAAACTGGAACGTGACAATGAGCATAAATATTGGATCATAAGACTCCAAATTTGAAGGAAATATGGAGATTGAGCCCAGTGCCCCCATTTTACAGAGGGGGAAACTGAGACCCAGGGAGAAGCCTCAAGATCACATCTCAAAGAGAAACAGACCCAGGGTGCTTTTTAAATAAATCTGGTATAGGGCTTTAGCTTATGACATCTTGACTGCAGGGGACTGTATTATATAACCCCAAGGCACAGTGCTAAGGCAGGCTTAGTGCCAGGGCCTGGCCACCTCCTCCTCCCTCCTTAATGTTTTGCAGGAGAGAAGGGCAACTCTGTGGCCTTCAGTGACTGTCCCTAGAAAAGAAACCAACCAAACAAACAAATTCCACATTACTTTAAGGGAGTCAGAGATTTCTAAGGATTTCTGGCCCTTTTTCAAGGTTTGTTTCCAAGGGATACGATGGCTTAGTTTTTCTTTTTTTCCTGTTTTTTGTTTTGTTTTTTTGCTTTTTGGAGGAGCAATTGGGGTTAAGTGACTTGCCCAAGGTCACACAGCCAGTAAGTGTTAAGTGTCTGAGGTCACATTTGAACTGAGGTCCTCCTGACTCCAGGAGCAGTGTTCTATTCACTGCACCACCTAGCCATCCCTTTTTCCCCTGTTTCTTATTCCTCCTTTTCAATGGCTCCCAATCCCCCCTCCTGCTGGGTAGGGAATTTTGTGGCCTTGTCTACAAATGACCATTCTTAGCCCAATTGCGCCCCCCCTCCCTCTTCCCTTCTTCAGTCTGTCCTCCCTTTCTTTAAAAATGTTCTGGGAGTTGGAAATCAGGTCCAGAGCAGAGAACACTCACGGAACCTGGGGGAAAAAAAAAAACAAATGGAAAGAGAAGTATTGATCAGATAGGCTCACTATGTTTCTTTTTTTGGGAGAGGAAAGAAAACACCACCTCCTTGATTTAATTTATTTATTTTATATGACCTTAAAATATTTTATGCTAACAGAGTCTTATGGATTAGGATAGGATAGCCCAAAGGAAACACAACTAGAAATCGGGAGAGTTGGGGTGTTATCCCATTTCTGACATGAATTCTAAGTATGATTGTAGAAAAGTAAGCATAGACTCTCTTGGCCTCAGTGTCCCCATTGGTCAAATTAGGAGAGTTCAACATAGAGAAAGGACTTTTTACCTAAACTTGATTTAAAAGAAACATTATAACTATAATTCAACATAACTGGTTCTTTTGGGATCCTGTCTTTATGCATTTCAAACCCTAATTTGATGAAGGGACCCATAGACTTCACCAGACTGATCGCTAAAGAGGACAGGAAAGCGGAGATGTTAAGAATCCCCAGCTTGTGTTACAATGGAGGGGAAGAACAGAAAGGTGAAAGGGAAAGTGTCAACCTCACTCACTGGATTTGTTTTTTGGAGGGAATAACATACACACTCAATTGAGTATTTTACCCTACAGGAAAGTAGGAGGGAAGGGGAAAAGAGGGGGGATGATAGAAGGGAGGGCAGATTGGGGGAGGGGCAGTCAGAAACAAACACTTTTGAAAAGGGACAAGGTCAAAGGAGAAAACCGAATAAATGGGGGGTGGGATAGGATGGAGGGAAATATAGTTAGTCCTTCACAATATGACTATTATGGAAATGTTTTGTATAACTACACATATATAACCTATATTGAATTGCTTGTCTTCCCAGTGGAGGGTGGGTGAGGAGGAGAGAAGGAAGAGAATCTGGAACTCAAAGTTTTAAGAACAAATGTTAAAAAAAAATGGTTTTTGCATGCAATCAGGAAATAAGATATACAGGCAATGGGATATAGAAATCCATCTTGCACTACAAGAAAGTAAAGGGGTAGGGGATAAGGGGAGGAAAGGGGGGAGAGAAGAGAGGGCAGACTGAGGAAGGGGTATTCAGTATGCTTGCCATCTTAGGATGGGGGTAGAGGGAAAGATGGGGAAAAATTTGGAACTCAAAATCTTGTGGAAATGAATGTTGAAAACTAAAAAATAAATAAAGTGATTCCAAAAAAAAAAAAAAAAGAAAAAAGAATCCCCAGCTTGTAGTATCCTTTGGTTCCCTCTAATGCTAAGAAATATTTTCTGTACACCAAATGTAGGGGGGGACGTGAATTCAACGATTGTTAAGGTTTCCTCCAGCTCCAGTAATCTGGGGTGGGGAGTTGTTTTAAAGCCCTTTCCAGCTCTGGTGTTCTATGTTCTAAGGACCATCCCAGTTGTGGTGTTCATGACAGGATGATGAGAATCTAGATCTAGAGCTGACAGGGCCCTCAGAGGCCATGGAGTCCAGCCCCTTCATTTTACAGATGAGGAAACTGAGACCCAGAGAGGGAAAGAGACTTGTCCAAAGTCACTCAGGTAGGAAGTGACAGAGACAGGCTTTGAGTTTGGGTCTGTTGTACCAGATTCACTCTGTGTGAGCTCCTTCTAGCTTAAAAGGCCACGTTCTATGGTCCCACCATTTCTGACACTCTGTCTTATGGTTTAACAACCTCTCCAGTGCTGACGTTTTATTTCTTAATGTTTCTTCCAGGCCCACTAGGAAATGTTCTAAGGTGCCTTCCAGTTTGGCCAGTCTCAGAATCTGCTATCTCTCATTAACGTCACCAAGAATTCAGGCTTATGACAGGTTTTGGTTGCCAAATCCTGTTGGCTGCAGTGGCCACGAGCAGGCCACTTCTTTAATTAAGCCCTCCTCCCACCAGCATCACCTTCGTGAAAAGAGAAAATTGGCCTCTATTCCTTCATTCTCCACGGATTAACCAGAGCTTCCCCAAGAGCACTTGAGCTCAGTCAAGGCTGCTGAAAAGGGGCAAGAACTAAAACATGCAGTTGTTTTGTCATTTTGAGTTTCTGCTTTGCTTTTTCCCCTCTTTCTTCCTTCTTTTCTTCCATGTTTCCTTCCCTTCTATCCTTCCTTCCAACCTTCCTTCCCTCCCTCTCTTCCTCCCTTCTATCTCTCCTCCCTCCCTTTTGCCTTTACTTCTCTTCTTCCTTCCTTCCATTTCTTCCTTCCTACCTCCCTTCCTTTCTTCACTCCCTCTTTCCTTCCTTTCCTCTTTCCTTCCTTCCATCCTTTTCTACCTTCTCCCTCCTCTCTCTCTCTCTCTCTTTCTCTCTCTTCCCCTCCATCACTCCCTCCTTTCTTTAAAAAAAGGCATGGCCCTTGTACTAGGTCCCCTTACAAAAATCTTGGAGGCTATGTTTGGAAGATAGAATGGTGGAGTGGAAAATAAGCCAGAAGAATAATTCCAAGGGAATTAGGCAGGACTAGGGAAACACCCAACACCATGACTACAGCAGTGTAAATGACAAGAAGGGCCAGGATGGAAAGATGAACGTGATAAAAAATATCCCTTGCACAGGACGGGGGGGGGGAGGGGAGCTATGGATGTGGAATGGGACATATACTGTCAGGGTTGGTATGCTCATTTTCCTTTCCTTTCTTTTCTTTCCTTTCTACTCTTTCCTTTCTTTTTTATTCTTTGTTCCAAGGGATGGCTCACTGGGTAGGCCAAGGAAGGTGGAAATGAAGGGGATTATTCTGAAAAGAAAAAAAACACCTGAATTTGGAGTCAGAGAACCTAGGTAGGTTCTGCTGTTTATTAACTGTGTTGCCTGGGGCCAAGTCCCTTCCTGTCTCTGGGCTTCACTTTCCTCATCCATCAAAATGGGCACCATAATTCTAGTGGTCCTTACTTTACTGGGAAGCCAATGTTTTTCTAAACCAGAAGGGGCCGCATGAATATGAAGAGTTGTTTCAGAGGAAGTTTCTACATGGGTTCTGTCACTCTCCCTTGAACAAGGTGGTGGAGGGGAGGAGGACCAAAGGGCCCCAAAAGATTTCTAGAAAACCAGGCCTCTGCCCTGATCCATGGACCTGTGGCAATCCAGAAGATGAAATGGGGCCCTGGCATCCCCTCAATCTCACCAACATATCACTGCTGGAACCCCCTTCTCCATGTGGGTCCCACCAACCTTCAGGGTGGGGGGGGGGTCTCCCTACCCCATCCCAAACCTTTTAATTTCCTCTCCAGGATCAACTGTTGGAAAAGAAAGAGGTTAGATTCACCTATCCCCCAAAGACTGGGCACACGTTACTGATGCCGAGGAATTACAAAGTGAAAAATACTCAGCTTCTTGTCCATGTATATGAATCACTATATGGTATCAGATTTTTTTTTCAATGTGTCCACTGATTTTACTGAACACTTCCCCCTTATTATTCCTCTTTTTCTTCCTTTAGAAAAATTGTTTTTTTAATAAGAGATCCCTGGGGTCAGGGATTAGAGAAGATAGTGGGAAACAGAAACCATATAAGAATAAAGAAAGTCAAGAAAATAGATTTTAAAGCTTCAAAACAAATATGCTGAGTCCTAGAGAAAATTCTGCTTTTAGCAAAAGCCCTCCCACATGACAAAGAATGATCTTATTAGATGTAATTAGGGCAATGACATTGTAACTGCTCCAAGTCCTCTTACCAAACCATACTTGCTCAATGACTGGTCTGAAAGCCCAAGTTTTCCATTAACATTCTACGTGATCTCACTTTCAGGGACCTCAGTTTCCTAGAAAAATCAAGCTGTACTGGATGGCCTCAAAGGCCCCTTTCCAGTTCTGATGTGGTCTATCAGTCAATCGATAAGAATTAATGTGCTGAGCACTGGGCACACAAAGACAAAGAAAACAGTTCTCATCCTCAATAAACTTACATTCTCTTGGAGGAAAGGACATTCACAGATAAAGGAAAAATGCAGAATATATACAAAGTAATCGAGAGAGAGAACTCAAAACTGTGGGGAACAGAAAAGGACTCATTTGGGAGACAGGTTGAGTCTTAAAGGAAGCTAGGGATTCTAGAGGTAGAGGTAAGGTGTCAGGGACAGCCTACGCAAAGGCACGGAGGTGGGAGATAGAATATCAAGTTGAGGGACAGTGAGAAGACCAGTGTGGCTGAATCACAGATTGTGGTAGTGGGAGGAATATGAAATATGGCTGGAAAGGTAGGTGGAAGCCAGGTTGTGAAAGGCTTTAAATGCCAAGCAAGAGTTTGGATTTGATCCTAGAGGTAATAGGTAGCCACTGGAGTTTCCTGAGGAAGAGAGTGACATGGTCAGAACTAGGCTTACTGAATCTCATTCTAGTAGCCTGGTAGAGAATGGATCAGGAAGGGGGAGAGATTAGAGGAGTCTGTTGCAATAGGCCAGGCAAGAGGCCACACTGGCCTGAGCTAGAAGAGCGGCTCAATGAGTAAATGATTGACTATGTGGCAAGAAGAGAAAGGGAGCTGTCAAGGAGGACTCCACACTTACCAAAATGGAGCCTGTAGGAGTTGATGAGGTCACCAAGGGACAAGAAGGCCCAAGCCAGAGTTCAGTTAAGAATGGCTTCTAGACTGGTAATCTCCTTGGTGTAAAGAACTCTTAGTACCAATGCAAAATCACTACCTTCTTTGCCATTTAGAGTCTGAAGAGAGCTGCCCAGAGCACTCATACTTGCCCAAGATCACACAGCCAATACATGTCAGAGGAGGTGACTTCAGCCCAGGTGTTTCTGGTTCCAAGGTACCATATTACTGCCCATAAAGATGATCACCCAGTAAAGAATGCTGAAAAGGAATGGTCAGAGAGGTAGAAGGAGAACAAAGAGAGGGCAATGTCATGAAAACCCAGAGAGGAAAGTGTTCAAGGGGAGAGTGTGGCCAGTGGTATCAGATGGCCCAGAGAGGTCAAGCCTGAAGACTGAGAAAAGCACACTGGAATCAGGAAGTTAAGAGATCCTTGGTGACTTCAGAGACAGCCGTTTTGGTGGAATGATTAGGTCAGAAGCTGGAATGCAGAGGGTTTGGAAGGCAGTGAGAGGAGAGGAGCTGGAGGAAATGAGTACCTATCAGGGGTGGGGAACCTGCGGCCTTAAGGCCACATGTGGCCCTCTAGGTCCTCAGGCATGGCCCTTTGATGGAATCCAAACTTGACAGAACAAACCCCCTCTAGGTCCTCAAGTGTGGCCCTTTGACAGAATCCAAACTTCATAGAACAAGACCCCTTAATAAAAGGATTTGTTCTATAAAACTTGGACTCAATCAAAAGGCTGCATCCAAGGACCTAGAGGACCACACGTGGCCCCGGGGATCTCAGGTTTCCCATCCCTAAGGGGTCTAGGACCTCCCCACAAAAGGCAAGAACTCCTGTTCTAGTGGGTCAAGATTTGAAAGGGAGAAAAAATAAAGCCTCAGCTGGGGTAAGGCCCCTTCCAGCTCAGATGGTCAGCATTCTATGTTCTATGGTCCTTTCTAGCTCAACTTGTGTTCAATGTTCCAAGGCCCCTTCTAGCTTAGACGGTCTGTGTGTGGTCTTATGTTCAATGGCCCCTTCCAGCTCAGACAGTGTTCTACATTCTAAGGCCTGTTCTATCTCGGATGGTCTGTGTTCAATGTTTGAAGGGCCCTTCTAGCTTGGATGGTCTGTGGTCTTATGTTCTAAGCCTCCTTTCAGCTCAGATGTTCTGTGTTCTACATTCTAAGGCCTGTTTTAGCTCAGATTGTCTATGTGTAATGTTCTAAAATCCCTTCCAGCTCTTGTCCTTCTCTGAGACTATGCAGCCCATCTCCAAGACACATAACTCCAAGTGGGCATCCCATCGAGGGTGACTGGCTTTGGGTCATTTTCACAGGGTTGCCAGTCCTTAGCTCAAGACAGATCCATTTCAGGCAGCACGACCTGCCCCAAAGTGGGGAAATATTTAGGGCCATTCAAAAACATTTGGGTTGTTAACTGGAACTCCAGAGTTGCAAGACAAACAAATCTCCGCCCAAGTTAGAACAGGTTCTGCAGTCTTTGTCAACCCTTGTAGCTTACTTTGCCATGGCCAAGTTCTCCAGGGCTGTCTCTTCCTCTCCCCAAGTCCTTTTACCTGACACAGACTTGGATTTATTATTGTTCGCTTAGCCTCTGATATCTGCATGGCTGAGGGCTCTTCAGAGGAGCAGATGCTTGGGTATGGGAGGGACAGCCCTGAAGGGCCTAGCTGCATGAGTCTGGAAGCCTGGTCAAAGCAGAGCTCTGAGCTGCAAGGCTCAAGGCCAGGGTGCCAGTCCGGCCTGCCGTACTTACTAACTGTGTGACTTTGGACAAGAGCATTTACCTTCCCCAGGTCTCAGTTTTCTCATATATAAAATGGGGAAAGATCAATTTCCAAAGAGTTATTGTTTTCATTACAATACTACTACTAGCGAGTGAAGGGCCAGCCTCCGAGTCAGGAAGACCTTGTTCAGCTCCTGCCTCTGACATAGACTGCCTATGACTCTGGGCAAGTTACTTAACATCTCAATGACCCCAGGCAAGTCTTTCAGACCATAAGTTGAACAGAAGGTACTTTAGCAGAGGGAGTTTCCACTATCAGTGAAATCATGGGTCCATTTCTGTCATGTATGAAGGTTCCAATCTGACTTCAGATATTTATTAGCTGAGTGACCCTAGGCAAGTCACTTCACTCTCAGTTTCCTCATCTGTAAACTGAGCTGGAGAAGGAAATGCCAAACCACTCCAGTATCTTCCAAGAAAACCCCAAATAGGGTCACAGAGAGTCGGATTTGTCTGAAATGACTGAACAATAACCACAAACTCTGTGGAAGACAAATTCTCCTGAGGATGATCATAGAGCTGGACAGGGTAGGAACAGACACCTTAGCAGGAATTAGTCTTACCCAACCCTTCCCAGCAGCAGGATGGCAAAGAAACAGAGAACCAGAGAAGGTGGGAGGGAGGTGATGCTGCCCTAGGCCCAGGGCCTCTTAACCTTTCTTGTATCATGGACACCACTGGCAGAGTGGGGAGGTCTATGGGCCCCTTATCAGAATCATGGTTTTAAATGCATAGAAATACATGTCATTACAGGGGAAACTAATTATACTGCAATATCATTATCTTTCTATCTATATCATCCATTTATCTATCTATGCATCCTTTCATCTATCTATCCATCCATCGACCTACCCATCCACCCATTCATCTATCTACTCTTCCACCCATCATTAATCTATCCATCCAGCTACCCATCCATCCATCTATCTATCTAACTATCTATCTATCTATCTATCTAACTATCTATCTATCCATCTATCCATCCATCCATCCATCTAGCCATCCAGCCATCTACCTACCTACCTACCAAGCTCAGGGTTCCCAGATTAGGAAGCCCTGATCTAGATGTATACCTACTGGAGATTTTATGGAAGGCTTTAATGCATCTAGTACAGAGCTGAACAATGTACTTTCTCAGTATTTGTAAAGGAACAAGAGCACTGGCCTAGGACTTGGGATACCCTAGCTCTAGGTTCCACTTCCCCTCTCTAAGCCTCAATTTCCTCCTCTGTAAAAAAAGTGTTGAATAGAATAGAATAGAGATCCCTTCCAGCTCTGAGTGACCTTGGCCAAGTCATTTCCTTTGTCTGGGCCTCAGTTTCCTCCTCTGTAAAATGAGAGGGTTGGACTAAATGGTCTCTGAGGTCCCTTCCAGCTTCAAAGCTAGTGTGACCCTGGCCAAGCCACTTCTCCTCCCTGGACCTCAGTTTCCTTCTCTGTAAAATGAAAGGAATTAGACTGGCTGGCTTTTGGGTTCCCTTTCAATTCTAGTCCTAGGATCCTGTGTGTGACTTTGGGGTGAGTAGGCTCACCCTTCCGTGAGCCACTCTGTAAAATGAGGGGATTGGCTTACATGACTTCTACATGGAGGATCCTCTGTGTGTGATCTAGGTTTCCTCCGGCTCTGCCAGCCCAGGTCTCAACATTGGGAGGCACTTTCCAGCTTGTATATGCCATGAGTCTAGGGACCCTGGTGATTGTACGTTAAGGAAACAGCCTTCCGAGAGAGAGGCACTAAATACAAAGAACTCACACTGCCATCATACTGCATGCAATGTTTATACAACTATTTTCCTTGAACCAACCCTGTGAGTGTAAGCATTATCGACCCATTTTACAGATGGGCTAGGAGAGGTGAAAGAACTTTTCTAAGGTCACAGGGATAGGAAACAGGGGGGCCATGACTCCCAACCAGATCCCCTCACTCCAAGGCCTCTGCTTTAGCTGCTGGATTGATTTGTCTGGTTTATTTCAATAACAAACAAAATTCTGGCATTCTAACTAGTTCTTCAACCCCAGGGTGGCCAGTGTCCCCAGCTCTTAGAAGAAGTCTTTTGGGGTTATCGACTTGTTTTGCAATCTGGTGAAACCTATGGACCCTTTCTAAGAATCACATTTTAAATAACAGGAAAAAATGAAAAACGTTATTCAGAGGAGTGTGAAAATAAGATGCCATTTTTTTCCCATCTGAGTTCAAGAATTACAGATTAAGACTCCTTGGTTTAGGGCAGGGATGGGGATCCTGTGACCTCGAGGCCACATGTGGCCCTCTAGGTCCTCAAGTGCAGCCCTCTGACTGAATCCCAACTTCACAGAACAAATCCCCTTAACAAAAGGCTTTATTCTGTAAAAGTTGGACTCAGTCAAAAGGCTGCACCCAAGGACCTAGAAGGCCACATGTGGCTTTGAGGCTGTAGGTTCTCTACCCCTAGTGTAGGCTGATCTCCCATTTCTATCTACACAGTTTTTTCCGGGTAGATATGTGTGGAGTGGGAGTGGTGGAAGGTATAAGATTTTCCCAATGGCAACTAAATGCTGTTGCTATGGGTTTCTGGGTTGGGATTATATTAGAATTGTCCCGAGTGGCAACCCCAGGCTTAGAAGGGGGAAACTGTGAGCTTGCACAGGCAGAGGGGGAAGGCTAAGGATGTATGCCCATGAATGTCTAAGGATGTCACCCATCTCTCCCACCCAATGAGAACTGCTTAATCACATACCCCTGGGGTCAGGCCACTGTCACCCGGGGAGATCTGAACCCGCCCCCCCCACTTTGGAGACCACTGTCCAGGCTTGGGAACCTGGCACTTCAGCAGGGAAATATATCTCACTGGTTACTCTCTGACCTTTAGAGGAAACCCAAAATCTGATATGGGAAACCCATAATCTAGGTGTACACCCTTGCTTATGTATAAGACTGTTGTATAATAGTAGTGTCTACTGCAATGAAATTGCCCAGAGGATACCAGAATTTCTTAGATGTGTGTGATTAAGTGTTTTCCTTCCCAACAGGCTTGAGAGGTAAATATTTCAAGTGTTATTATCCCCAGTCTAGAGATGAGGAAATTGAGGCTACAAGATTGTTACTTTCACAGGGTCACACAGCTTACAAGATCTACAAATCCAGGGGCAGCTAGGTGGTGCAGTGAATAGAACACCAGCCCTGGAGTCAGGAGGACCTGAGTTCAAATCCAACTTCAGACACTTAACACTTACTAGCCCTGTGACCTTGGGCAAGTCACTTAACCCCAATTGTCCTGCTTTTCCCCCTTCCAAAAAGCCAAAAAAAAAAAAGATCTACGAATCCAAAGACCTACCTGAAGTGGAGGAAAATGCTGGGTTTGGAGTCAGCACACTGGCTATCACTTCCACCTGCATGACCCTGGGCAAGTCACAAGCCCCAGATCAATGAAGTGAGTTGTGAAAGTCCATGACACTCAGTTTCCTAAACTATAAAACCAAGGGGGATGGGCCAGTGTTAAATCAATCATTCCATAAGCTGGAGTTCAGGTCCCTCTGAGGCCATCTAGGCCCACCCCTTCATTTACAGGCAGGAAATTGAGGCCCAGAAATATGGGCACATCTTTTCCTGCCAACATTATGGCCTCCAAGGCAATTCCTGAGCCACTTTCCACCCACCCACCCAGAGGCCAAATGCCAACTGGAAATCTCAGCAATTCAACTGACTATTCAGTATGACCTTGGACAACTCACTTCTCCCTGGCCCTCAGTTTTCTCCTCTGTAAAATGAGGGGGGCTGGACTGGGTGGCCTCTGAGGACCCTCTCAGTTCTAGTTCTAGAAACCTATGTGCACCTTAGAATAGTCACTGCCCTTCTCTGGGCCTTGGTTTGCCTCTCTAGAAAAACAAAGAGCTCATGGCACATGAGCTGAGCTTTGAAGGGAGTCTGGGGTTCCAACTTGTGAAAATGAGGAGGGAGAGCCCTCCAGGCATGAGGCATAGCCCAGACAAAAGTATGGAGCCTGGACAAGAAACATCATGCACAATGAGAGGGGTTGGACTAGCTGGCCTTTTGGGGTCCTTCCCTTCTAGGAACCTATGTAGTAACAACAGCAAGAGGGCCAATAAGAAATGGAAGATCAGTCCGGGACATCCCCAATAAGGCCTTGTTAGGTTGAGAAGGCCTTACCCTTTGGGCCTCTGCTTCTAAGACAGTAGAAGTGACTGATCTGGAGTGCCAACTCCCCCATCTTCAATTCTCCTTCGCCAGCAAAGGGGGCATGGTGAGATTTCATTGGCATCAAGTCTGCAGCCTGCCCTCCAAGTTGGTGAAGGAATGTTGAGTCCAGTTTGTAAGCCCAGCCCAGGCCAGCCCAGCCCCAACCTGAACAGATGACAAAGTGGCAAAGACCAAGGGAAACCTTGGTTCAATCCAGCCCATCATTCAGACACTGTACTGGGTACAGAAACGAAACTGGGTGACCCCGGGCATATAACTCACCATGAGACCAAAAACAAAATGGTGGACACATGCACAGGGAAGCACAGTGGGCATCTAATGACAGGGAAGACACACCATGAGACTGAGGAGGGGAGAGAACAAGACACATGGCCAGAGGATCACAAGCCCAGCTAGGCAAAGAGATACATGGAGACAGGCATGTGTCACAGAGATAGAGACTGGATGGGGGGGAGAAAGACAGAGATGAGAGAGACAGAGAGACAGAAATGAGACAGAGAGAAACAGAAATGAGAGACAGAGGCAGAGACAGAGAAATAGAAAGAATGAGACAGAGAGAGATGAGAGAGATAGACAGAGGTAGAGAGATACAGAAACAGAAATGAGAGAGACAGAGAAAGAGAGATATGAGACAGACAGAGGCAGAGAAATAGAGAGAGACAGAAATAAGGCAGATAGAGAGAAACAAAGATGAGAGAGAAAGACACCAGAGAGAAAGAGACAGAGGCAGAGAGACAGAGAGATATGAGAGAGATAGAGAGAGAGAGATAGAGAGACAGAGAGACAGTGATGAGAAAAATAGAGAGAAACAGAGATGAGAGAGAAAGATGAAAGAGACAGAGATAGAGGCAGAGAAAGACAGACAGAGAGGTAGAGAGACAGAGAGAGTGAGAGAGATATGAGAGAGATAGAAGCAGAGAGAGACAGAGAGAGAGACAGAGATGAGAGAGACAAGAGAGACAAAGAGATAGCAAGAGATATGAGATAGATGCAGAGAGACAGAAAAAGAGAGACAGAGATAAGACAGATAGAAACAGATGAGAAAGATACCAAAGAGACAGAAACGGAGGCAGAGAGATGGAGAGACAGAGACAGAGACAGACAGAGACAGAGTGAGAGAAATATGAGAGAGACAGACAGAGACAGAGAGATAGCGAGACAGAAAGATAGAGATGAGAGAGACAGAGACGCAAAAACGGGCACAAAGATACATGTGAAGACAGAGATGGGACGAACAGTGAGAAAAGAAAGTGGCCCCAAAGAGACTCCGAATCTAGGCCCCATAGGAAGAGATGCGCATAGAAACAGTGAAACATCACACACATCAAAGACAAGAACTTGTTTCCAGACAGGAACACATGCATGAGGGCCCACAAAGACACCTATGATACCTAGACAAAGAAAAGGCTAGAAAAAAGGAGAGAGCCCCAGAGAATGGAGCAAGAAGCATTTGATAAAGCTTCTGTTGTGTCAAACACAGTGCTACACTTAGGCACCTTCAAGACAAAAGTGGGATGGGCCCTGCCCTCTAGGAGCTTATATTCAATTAGGGCAGGGAGAACAATACACAACATCCACAAGGGAATGGAGGGCATCATGTATTAATTGATGAAGGTCTTTCAAAAGTCATGATACATGAGTTGAACCTTGAAGGGAGTTTGGGGTTCCAAGATCTGAAAGTGAGGAAGGAGAGCATTCCAGACATGAGGTACAGCTCGGACAAAAGCATGGGGTCTGGACATGAAACAGCAGGTACAATGAACAGCAAGTAAACCAGTTTGGTTAGAATGTAGAGGACAGGAGGAAGGAGAATGTGCCATCAGCCTGGAAAGGCAGGCAAAGAAAGACTGCAAAGGGCTTTAAAAGATTCCATCTGAACCTACAGGCATGGGTGGCTCTGGGGTAAGGGAGTGATGTGGTCAGACCTAGGCTGTAGGAACAGCAATTTGGCAGCTACATGGAGGATAGATGGGAGAGAGGAGAGAGACTGGAGCAGGAAGACCAGTGAGGTGAAGGTGTGTAGACTAGAGCAATTGGAGTGTGAGCAGAAGCATGCTGGAGGTAGAACCAAAAAGCAAGAATCAACTCTGAAGCTGGGAACTTGGATTTCTGGAAGAACAGCAGTGCCCTCAACAGAAAGAGGGAACTCACCAAGAGACTCTGGGTGGGTCCAGAGACACATATGCCCACAAACAACACCAGTAACCCAATGCACAGAGACATGGGGTTTCAGAGAGAAAGACACAGAACAAGACAGACACTCAGACAAGGTCACGCATAAACTTAGAGCATATGCACAGGCTGAAACCCGCTGTTTAACAGAGGCCGAAGACGAAAGAACACCAAGTACAAATCTCTGCCAGTTGTCTTCAGGGCAAGGGAGTCAGGTCAGCATGCTCTAGAAAGCCTGGTGGTAAGACTCTACCCACCTCTAGGGATTCACCGGGGCACAAATACTATTTCCAGAAGCAATCTGAAAACTCTTGCTAAAAATGATTAAGTCCTAGGCAAGAAACTGAAAACAAGAGATATTTTTGGTACTGCCGCCCACAGAAAGAAAGGGATTGAGAGGAGAAAGACAGAATCTGGAAGCAAATAGCTTGTTGAAATGACAATGTCTCACAATCCAATTTAGATTTCTAGACCACAGCTTCAAATATAAATTACAGACTTCTGCTCAGGAGTCACAGGCATCCAACAAAGGGCTTGATCAAAATATATTTGACTAGAGTCAATCGCAAAAGATAAAATACACAATTTCAAGTATATGAAATTGTAAAGCATCTGTACCAACAAAATCAATGCAACTAAGATAAGAAGATAAGAATAAGAAGGGAGGAAATAGTTACATCAAATATCTCTGACAAGAGTCTGATAGCAAAAATATATAGTGTTGATATATATGTATATATAATATATACAGATATATATGATCAAATAATCATTTATGTATATATAAAACATATGTATATGTGTATATATACATATATATGCATGTATATATGACCAAACAATTCTAAAGAACAAAACTACTAATGACCATATGAAACACAATTCCAAATTACCAACAAAAGAAAATCCAATCAAAATAACTCGAGTTTCACCATACACCCAGAAAAAATGGTAAAAAGTGACAAAAGACAGGAATCATCCATGTGGGAGACTAGGAGGCGGAGATCACAACAGGAAGGTGATCACACACTGTGAATTTTTCTAGCCATTCTGGAAAGCAATTTGGAATTATGCAAAGAAAGTGACTAAAATGCCCATGCCATTTGACCCAGGGATCCTACTGCTAGGTCTATACCCCAAGGAAATCGGTGATTAAAAGAAAGGCCCCATATGCACAAAGATATTTATAGCAGTGCTTTTTGTGGTTACAAAGAACTGGAAACAAAGTTAGATGCCCATCGATTGGAGAAGGGCCAAACAAAATGCGGTACATGAATGTAATGGAACATTACTGATCCCAAAGAAAATATTAATATGAAGAAGTCAGAGAAACATGATTGGATTTCAATAAATCAGCACACAGAACCAGGAGAACAATAATGACCAAGATTGGCCCAGAGGGAAGAGTTGAGAGAAATGTAGCTTCCTCCTTGTTTGCTGGTGGTAGGGGACTATGGGAGTGCAATATTGCATGCTCAGTCAGACACGGCTGTTATGTTTTGAACTGCCCCACCCCCCACTTTTCTTTTTAAATGTTTGTTAGGAGGGATGGTTCGTTAAATCGGGGTGGGGTGGGGTGAGGGGCATCTACTCAGAAATGAAGGGGATATAAAAACAAAAGATACCAATAAAAATGAGACAAAAGGAAGATCTTACAGATCTTACAGATCTGACCAAAAGAGCTTTCATCTGCAAAGGAAGAGGGGAGAGAAAACTGCCTACGTAGACGAACCAAAAGAGAAAGAAACCACGACGGTGGAAGAAAAACAGCCATGGAGATACCCAGAAATTCACAGGAGAGTCAGTAACTAAAGTCAAAGCTGAAAATGTCTATACACCCAAAAGTGCAAAACTGGGGTAACAAGAAAGATGGACTGGAGTCTCTGATGTCAAGGAGGCAAACTGGACTCCATAGTTATCTTAGAGAATTAGTGATATGAGAGCCACAGCTGGAATATGGTTCTGGATTCAAAGGCAAATAGCAGAGGCAAAAGGGGAGGGTGGAGGAAGCATCTCCCTGAGTTCAAATCCAGCCTCAGACACTGACTAGCTGTGTGACCCTGGGCAAGCCACTTAACCCTGCTTGCCTCTATTTCTCCATCTGTAAATGAGCTAGAGAAGGAAATGGCTAAACCACTCTAGCATCTTTGCCAAGAAAACCCCAAATGGGGCCACAGAGAGTCGGACATGACTGAGTAACAATGAAATGAATTTCTCCTTCTTGAGAGTTTCTAGAGTCCAGAAACTTGTATTGTTTTCTTTCTCTTCCTGCCATATAAGAAGGACTTAGTAAATGCTTGTTGATAACCAGAGTTAGTGTAGATACAATACTATCTTGTATAGAAAACAAGTTACCTTAACAATGAGAGATTGGAGACTTTTTGACACCTGCTTGGGGCTTTCTTTCTGGCAAAAGCAGAAATGTAATTGTGTCTTAGTATGTCTTAATAATCATTTCATTCTTCAAGAGAGGGGAGGAAAGGAAGAGGAGGGAGACAGAAAAGGGGAGAGATTGGGGACGAACATCGGCACTCAGGCCCTAACTCTCAGCAGAAAGGCAGAGCTGATCACTGAAACAGAAATGATGAGACTCTTCAGACAACATGGGGGATGACCACACTCCATCCTGACATGGAATTTACGGTAGAGGGGAGGGAAGAGGAGTGAAGTCTGACATGCAGCCTTGATCTGGGGAAAAGAGATTTCAAAGGGTTTGGAGAAAGACTAAAAGTCTATAGGGAAAGGCAGGCAGTCCCAGAGGAATGAAAAACTTTCAGGAATAAAATTCGGAAGACACACGCACACACACACAAATAATTCCAGTGAGGAGGAGAAGGAGGCACCAGGTGGCTGGCTAGCTGGTATGGTGAGGATGTGCAATGTGGAATCAGGAAGACCTGAGTTGAAATCATGGCTCAGATACTTAATAGCTGTGTGACTTTGGGTGAGTCACTTAACTTCTGTCTCAGTTCCCTCATCTGTAAAATGAGGGCTACTTGATGTCCCCTAATGTCCCTTTTCAGGGGCAGCTAGGTGGCCCAGTAGATAGAGCTCTGGGATTGGAATCTGGAAGACTCATCTCTGTGAGTTCAAATCCAGCCTCAGACACTAAAAGCCATGTGACTCTGGCCAAGTGGCTTCACCCTGCTTGCCTCAGTTTCCTCATTTGTAAAACGAGCTGGAAAAGGAAATGGCAAACCAAAACCACAAACTGGGTCATAGAGAGTCAAGCATGACTGAAATGACTGAACAACGACTTGCTCCAAATCTATGACCCTACGATAATTCTAGGACTAACCGGCCCTTAGGTTATGCTTTGTAAAGCGCTTTATGTACATGATCATATTTGAGCCTTACAGTCCCCCAGTGAGGTGGGAAATGGAAGTGTTATTACCCGTTCTTTCAGATAAGAAAACCAAGGCTCAGAGGGTTGACCACACAGTAAACACAAGTCAAAACAAACAACGTTCAGAATTCAGGTTTGCCTGAGCTCCTGCTCAGCACTCTAGCCACTGGGATGTGCTATCCAGAGACCAATGTGGACACACAGAGAATTTCCCAATCAGCTTGGGGATTTTTGAAAAATATGTACAGGAGATGGGAGGAAGGATGCATAGGTAAGGACGAATACAAAAGCATGGCCTAGACCTGGTTGCACTGGCATACTGGGCTACTCAGGGCTAACACTTTGAGTGATCTGAGGCTGAGGAGGCAAGGTAAGGAGGGCAATGAGAGTGATTACATAGGGCCAAAGAGAAGACTCAACGAAAGGCTAGATGGCGAATAAGGGAGAGGAGCCAGCAAGGCCCAATTCTTAGATTGCTTGTTTCATCCTCCCAAGAGAAGGATTTCTGGCCTGGAAAGGACAGACCCCCAGATGGCTTCTAGGGAGTTACTATCCCCCACAGCAAGCAGGGTAATTAGTCAAAGAGACCTTCACTGTCCTCAAAAAGTTCAAGCCACTATGTTCAGATGAACCCTATCCTAGTGAACTGGAAATGGGTTGTGACTGCTTTTGGTAACCTCAGAAAGGTTGTAGAGAAGAAGAGAGAATGGTAGAAGCTGGAGATAGGCAACTACCCTTCCTGAAGTCTCCTTCCCTGAAAATAGGGAAGGAAATGGACAGTGGGCAGCAAGCTTGACTTGGTTTCCTGGAAATGGTCCAGAATGAAGCATTAGAGCAGTGGTTCTCGACCTCCTAATGCTGCCACCCTTTAACACTTGCATGTGGGTGACCCACCTAGAGATGGATAGAGGAGTGGTGTCTCGGTTCCTAAGATCATCGGAAATATGTGTTTTCCAATGGTCTTAGACAACCCCTGTGACCCCTGTGAAAGGGTCATTTGACCCCCAAAGGGGTTACGACCCACAGGTTGAGAACTGCTGCATTAGAGGGATGGTTCTTGATGATCAAGAAGGGTCAGCCTGGCTTTGTCAAGCACAGATCACATTAGACTGGTGTAATAGCAATCAGTTAAGCAGATACTTAGCACTTAGTACCTTGGGGCTAAGTATGGAAGGTGTGAACTCTGTCCCAATATTGACAGGACGTGAACTCCACTATTGCCTTGGAAGAAGGGGATTGGCTGAGACAGGAGGCCAGTGTGTGTATATAAGCAAGAACTCCTGAGACAGAGAGACAGAATTGGAATGCTGCTCCTGGTGAAGGAAAAATCTGGAAACTGAAGCCGCTGAGAGAGAGAGGGAGAGGGAGAGAGAGAGAGAGAGAGAGAGAGAGAGAGAGAGAGAGAGAGAGAGAGAGAGA
>CM053582.1:8254451-8259451 GCA_028627135.1 Pseudochirops cupreus
GAAGTATTGATTACTGTATTATGAATTGATTGAATGCTTTGTTCTAAATATTGTGGCCACTGTAGTGAAAACTGTTTGGCCGTTTTCTGTGATAAGATGTAATGTTGTGAATATTATATTGTGATATATTGTGAATGTTTGCCTTGATTTGTAATGGAATAAACAGAGTGTTCACTATATTGCGTAATCTGAACCCTAAAAGCTGTTCACAATAGCATTCTTTTGGGAATCTGCTGGTGCATGGCATTACAACTGGCCTCATTTCTTCTTTTGAAAGGAATTACTAGACTGTGGTTCAGGCAAATGCTCTAAATATCTATAGTTTAGCTAGGTTATAGTCAATTATTTGACAATGGCTCTCATGCAACTCTTGTGGAAAAGATGGTGAATCATAGACTAGGATATTGCTCTATTTGGTGGACTCTGAATTGGTTGAATGATGGGACCCAAGTGAGATCAGTAAGTCTCTCTTGGAGTGATATATAAATCTGGTTGGCCCTGTTATATTGAAAATTCTAACAACGACTTGGATAAAGGAATAGATTCAACTGAATGCAGTTAGGAAATTTGAAGAACCTGCTAGGGATACAGAGTCCAAACCAAAGCAGTCTCTGCCATCAAGGAGCTTACATTCTACATTGTTGTTGTCCAGTTATGTCCTGCTCTTTGTGGCCCCACTTGGGGTTTTCTTGGCAAAGACACTGGAGTAGTTTGCCATTTCCTTCTCCAGTGGATTAAGACAAACAGAAGTGAAGTGACTTGCCCAGGATCACACAGCTAGTAAGTGTCTGAGGTCAGATTTGAACTGAGGTCTTTCTGACTCCAGGCCTAGTACGCTATTTACTGAGCCACATTCTACAGGGGAAGACCATACACACACACACACACACACACACACACACACACACACACACACACACACACGCACACACGCGCGCGCACGCGTAAATGCAATATATGAACAAAGAAATGAAGAATACTTTCAAGAGGGGGATAGTACTGAAAAACAACTGGAGATAAAGGCAGTATGGCTTGTCCAAAGACTTGAGAATGAGATGGTTCTCAAGTTGAGCCTCAAAGGAAGCTAGGAATTCTATAAGGTGTAGGTGGTGAGAAGAGAGTGTGGATCCAGGAGAAGGAACAGCACATAGGGGTCAATGGGTCACTTTGACCAGAATGGAGAATTCCTGAAGGAAGCAATATACAATAAGCCAAGAAAGGTAGGTGGGAGCTAGCCTGGGAAAGCTATAAATGCCAGGATAAGGAATTAATGTTTGATGTTAGAGGCAGTGGGAATCATTGGAAACATCTGAGTAGGGGATTATATGATCAGATGCACTTTAGGAACATCACTAGTGCAATTGTGTGAAAGCTGGATTGGAGGGAAAGAAGACTGGCAACCAGGAGACCAATGAGGAAATGATTGTAATACACCAGGCAAAAGTTGATAAAGACTCTAACTAGGCTAGAATCTGGGTGAGAGGAGAGATGTTATGGCAGAAGTAGGAGCCACAAGCCTTGGCAACTGATAAGCTTTGGGGGTTGAGAGAGTGAGAAATTGAGGATGACAAAAGGCCAGGTGAATACAAAGATAGTGGTGCCCTCAACAGAAACAGGGAGATCTGGGCATTGAGAGAAAGATGAGTTCCATTTGGGACACGTTGAGTTTGAGATGCCTAAAGGACATGGGTAGCAAAGTGGTACAATGGAAAAACAATGGCCCTGGACCTGAGTTGGAAATCACACCTCTGACAATTACAACCTATGTGATTTGGGGCAAGTGACTTCATCTCTCTGAAACTCAGGTTCCTTATCAGTCAAATGAGGGGTTTGGACTCAGCCTCCGTAGTCCTCTTCTTTCAGCCCTAGATCTAGGATCTTATGTGTGATCCCAGATAAATCACTTTCCCTCCCTGATCCTGTTTCATCTTTGATAAATTACAAGGTTTGGCCTCTTAGGTCCCTCCTAGCTCTTAATCTATGGAGCTGGCCTCTACAATTTAAATCTAGGAAACTGGAGCATGAGCAGTGGGGACAAGTGCTATAGGAAGCTGGAGGGGACAAAAAAGGAGGGCCTCTGAGGGGAGCTAGAGAACCACAGAGAAAGGTTCCATTTCTTCTGCCTGGCATCCAAAAATCTGTGCCATGTGGTGCTACCCAACCCTCCTCTCCAGTTTCAGCTCATGTCACAAACCTCAACTCCCTTTGGATCCCATCCCAATTGGCCTCACCACCATCCTCAAGCTTTCCTAACTACATGCCTTTACTCCCTAGGCCTGCCACATATTTTTTCCTCCTCCTCCTTCTTCTTACCTATTAGAAAACCCAATTTAAATCTTCCACAGCATTCACCTTCCCTGTTGAATGTCTATAGCACTTCGCTCACACTTCTATGTTGCCTTTCGTATATATGATTTATATTGCTAGTATATGGGCCCTACGTGTGCCCCCCCCCCCCCGATTATAAATTTCATCAGGGCTGGGGGATCTGTATAAATTTTTTATATTTCCTTGCTGTTATTCAGTCATTTCAGTTGTGTCTGACTCTGTGATCCCATTTGCCATTTTCTTGTCAAAGATAGTGGAGTGGTTTGCCATGTCCTTTGCTAGCTCATTTTACAGATAAGGAAACTGAGCCAAATAGAGTGAAATGACTTACTTGCCCAAGGTCACACAACTAGTGTCTGAAGTCAGATTTGAACTCAGGAAGATGAGTCCTCCTTGACTCCAGGCCCGTTGCTCTATCCACTACAGCGCCACCTAGCTGTCCCACTCTCTCCTAGAGTCTAGCAAAGTGTTCTGCATACACTACATACAATATAGATTAATATAGATTTAATATAGGTTTGTTGTGGTTTCACAAGGTCCTCAGTATGGTGCTGAGGGTTGACCTCCTAGAAAATGAGGGCACTGGACTTGATGACCATCTCTGGAATTCCCTTCAGCTGGAGAGCTGGGATTTTATGATCTTATGATCTAATGTGTGACCCTGGGCAAAAATCACTGCACGTCACCTGAAATAATGGAGTTTGACCAGGTAGCATCTGACGTCCTTTCCAACTCAGCCTAAGTGATAACATGTCTAAGGGCCTTCCCAGTTCTAACATTCCATGTTCAAAGTTTCCTTCCAGCTCTGTCATTCTGTGCTTTGAGGTCCCTCCCAGGTGTTATAGTTTAGGTTCTAAGGCCCTTCCCAGCTCTGACATTTCTGGGTTCTAAGGGCCCTCCCAGTTCCGACATTCCATATTCTAAGGCCCCTCCTAGCGCTGACATTCCCTGTTTTTTTTTTTGTATCTGAAATGTTTATTTTGTGGTAGAAGAAATATACAACTGATAAATCCCTGATATTTACTACTTTGCACATTTAGTAACTTTCCTAGAAAGAATTCTGTCCATCCCTTTTGGAGAGAGCCTAGACATGAACCCTATATAAGCTTTACTAAAGAAATTCCCATCCCTCATTAAATTTTATTCTGGGACGTAGTGGTATACAATGAGCCAGAGAGTCCAAGAAAATCCTGGCTCTCCTCGCGGATATTCTCCTTCCAAGACTAATCTGGCCCATGTGATATTCCCTGTTCTAAGGCCCCTCCCAACTCTGACATTCCCTGTTCTAAGGGCCCTCTCAGTTCTGACATTCCATGTTTTAAGGCCCCTCCCAGCACTGAAATTCTCTAAGCACTGCCCCAAGGCCCCACTAGCTTGGAGTTTTTTGTTCTAACATTCTGTACCTCAAGTTCCTTGCATTTCTAATGCTGTACATCCTCACATGGTATGGTCTCTTGAGGGTCTACAATTCTCTGAGTTCACAGTGTAAACTTGCTTAATCTTAAACCATGGCCCTGGGCTAAAAGCCAAAGGATGTGGTCTAGCTTCACCAGAAGCAAGGAGAAGAGCAATCACTGAGCATGGGAAATGGAGTGAGTGGGCCTTTTGGACAAGACAACAAATGACTCAGGTGCAACATGAGAAACCAGAGTTCATAGAAAGCCATGCAGGCTTGAGGGGCTGCTCTAGGGTTAAACCTACATTTCTGGGCCATGGTTTGGGGGCTCCTGTACAATTGGCTCACCCAGAATGTAGCCCCCTTGGCAACTCAGTGACCACAAACCCTGGTTCCAGATGGTAAGAGCTGGTTTAGGCCTAGAAGCCTAGCCCCTTAACTGGGTGAAAACAGCAGGAACCTCGTTCTCATCCTGTAAGACACAGGGCTCTTGGCAGAGAACAGAGTAGTATTCACTTGGCTTGAGATCATCTTACAATTATGAAACATTTTGATGAATCCATTGGAACACCCTCAGCCATGGGGGAGAGGGACGGAGAGACAGAGATAGAGGGAGGTCAAGGGGAGGGAGAGAACAAGAGTTCTCAGTTTCCCACTTAGTTCATCCATGGGTTACCAGGTTTATACAATCAGGTCTGATTCCAGGGTTCCTTGAGTGACTATATCTATATGGGAAAGATCTCAACTTCTGGCAACATCTAGAACAGGGGTGGGGAACCTGCAGCCTCAAGGCCACATGTGGCCTTCTAGGTCCTCAGGTGGGGTCTTTGAGTCCAAGTTTTACAGACCAAATTCTTTTATTAAGGGGATTTGTTCTGTGAAGTTTGGACTCTGTCAAAGGTCCACACTTGAGGACTTAAAGAGCCATGTGTGGCCTTGCAGTTGCAGGTTCCCCACCTCTGATCTAGAGTCTGAGGCTAAAAAAATGAGGTGCCAAAGAAATGGGCAACATCTTCTCCTAAGATAAAGGTAATAATGCCACAGAATTACAAATTCTTCTGGCCCAGGCAGGACTTTAGGATTTTTTTTTCAATTCCATCATTTTACAGATGAGGAAACTGAGGCTGGAGGAAAAGGAAGAAGAGAGGTGATTTGTTTAAGGTCACGTAGCTCATGGAGGATAGAGAAACCTAGAAACATCTAGACTCCCACCATACCCTGCTGCCTCTCAAAAGAAAATCCACTCTTGGGCAGGTAGAGGGGAAATTGTCTTGGG
>CM053582.1:8261951-8274675 GCA_028627135.1 Pseudochirops cupreus
GCCTGGGTCAGAGTTGGAGGCAGAGCCAAAGCCTCCAGGGAAAGGGCCCAGCCGGTCCAGGGCCTGCTGGGGTTTCAAAGGCAACTGAAAATAGGTTGGTTGGGATGGGCCAGGAGCCCAAGGAGGAACGTGTGAGATGGCAGACATCTAAGGCCTCAGTTTCTTCTGCTATAAAAGGAGAGTTTGGATTGGCCAATGGCTAAGGTCCCCTTCCAGAGGTGACATTCAGGCTGTGAGGCTCCATCCATGCACCCCAATGGGCAGACCTTACTGACTGCACACTTCTCACTAATAAAGACAGAAGTACCTCGAAGAGAAAGAAATAGGGATCACTTTACAGCAACTGCTATGTACCATGGTAACAACCTAAGTCACATGGATTACTGCAAAAGGAAGAGGAGGCGAATCCGTTCAGAAAGCTGTCGCTCTGCAGCTTCTCTTAGGTATTAGTCTGAGAGGGAGAGAAGGGAGAAAGGGAGTGGAAAGGGAAAGGAAGAAGGGAGCAAGAGAGGGAGGGAGGGAGAGAGGAGAGGGAGGGAAAGGTAAAGGGAAAAAGAGTGAGGGAGAGGGAGAGAGAGAGAAAGGAGAGAGAAGAGGAAGAGAAGACAGAAGAAAATAAAGACAAAGGGAGATGAAGAGGGAGGGAGGGAGAGGAAGAAAGAGGGTGAGTACAGGAAAGAGAGGGAGAGAGAAGGAAAGAGAGGGAGAGAGAGATTATTCCGATTCCCTGGAATCCAGCTTGTCTGAATGCCCCATGGTCCAATGACAGCTCCCTCCGTTATGGCCTGGGAAGGAATCCAGGGAAGAGAAGAATTGAAAGTTTGCAGAGAATGCCCTGGGGAGTCACAAGAGCTGGAAATGGGTCACCTTGTCTGTCCCCTCCAGAGGAAGCCAGGGAGATTTCACCTATCAACTTACTCCCCCCTAGACTGGGGTGTAGCCGCTGCCTCCTGAAATGACTCAGCACATCTTTAAATATACCCAGGCATGGAGCTGCTCTGAAACGTGGCTTGCTTTTGAAAAGGAAAAGGGGTATGGGGGGGGGCTCAGTTTGGGGTGTTTAGAGCCTGGCCAAAGGGCCTCTGTTAATGGGAGGCTCCCGGGAAAACTCAGCTGCCATCACAACCACACACTCTTACTAGAGAGGAAGGGGCTGGGCCTTCTTCCTCTGCCATCTGGGTGAATCACAGGCCATGGGGCAAGGCGGCAATTGGGTGAGGGAGGTTCTGCCCTGTTTGGTGAAAGTGAGAGGGGTGGGAGGAGGGAGGGAGGGAGAGACAAAGAGAGGGGGAGGGAGAGAGAAACTGACAGAGAAAGAGACAGAGAGAAAGACATAGACAGAGAGATGGGGAGAGAGAGAAAGAGAAAGATACACAGAGAGAGACAAAGATGGGGAAGAAAGAGAGGGAGGGAGAGAAAGAGAGAAAGAGACAGAGATAGAGAGACAGAGATAGAGACAGACAGAGACAGAGATAGACAAAGATGGGGGAGAAAGAGAGAGATATACAGAGAGAGGCAGAGACAGAGAAAGACAGGGAAAGAGACAGAGAGACAGACATAAAGAGAGACTGAGAGACAGTGGAGAGAGGAAGAGAGAGAGAGCGACAGAGAGACAGAGAGAGAAAGAGAGATAGGGGGAAGAGACAGACAGAGATGGAGAGAGGGGGGAAGAGAGAGAAGGAGGGAGAAAAAGACACACACACACACACACACACACACACACACACACACACACAGAACTGACAGGTTGACAGTCCCAGGCATGCTGAGAGAGAGAATGGAGGCCCACGTTCCTGGGAACCTCCAAAGTGATGCGTAGAAGTAATTTTTGGTCATGGAGGTAAGTAGACCACTCCCTTCCAAGAGTCAGAAAGAGGGTCTCCAGCTTTTTCCATTCCCTTGAAACTTGCTCAGTCTTGCTTTGACCATAATTCTTTGAAACAAGCAACAGCTGGAAGAGACTTCATGCCTGTCCTAAGGGAAATAACTTAAGAACATCCACTACCAAAGCCAGTGACATGGGCCATTATCTCCAATGACCTCACATGGACGTTCCAGCTTGAGTGCTCTGGTGCCTGGTGTTTGGGACCAGGTGGCATGACCCACCCAGACACCCAGGCCCTTGAGGGTCCACCAAGAATGCTCCCAGGCTCTCCTAGCAGACCCTGAGAAAAGAAACCAGAGCTGACAACAATCTGTGTTTATTCTTCTTTTCTGTTCCAAGAGCAGGCAGAGAGCACACAGTGTGGCGGTTATTTCTGAGCCACAGGACAGAGGATGTCAGGGCTAGAAGGAACCTTGGACCACAAAAGTTGGAGCTCTCAGGGACCACAGAAGATAGAACATGGAATGTCTCAGCTGTAAAGGGCACTGTCAGAGGTGGAACAGGACTTAGAACAAAGGACTCAGGACATGGGAACCAGAATGGGTTGTAGAGCTCAGAACACTGAGTGTCAAAATTAGAACAGGCCATATCACATAGAGTGTAGAATGTCTGAGCTAGAAGTAACCACAGAACATCTGAGATGGGGAGGACCTTAAAACAGAGAATTCAAAATGGAGGGCCCAGGCCCTTAAGAGCTGAGATTCAGAGCCAGTGGGGTCTTCAGAGGCCATCTCATCCAAGCCCCTTATTCCACAGAGGGCGTAACTGAGGTTGTCAAGGAAGAGCAACTCGCCAAAGGTCACACAGCCAGATCCTGACTCTAGCCCAGACCATCTCTTTCCAAAACCACTACAATTTACAACTTATCAGGAGATCTTTTCCCCAGAAAACATTTTTAACAATTTTTCCCAATTGGATGTAAAAATAATTTTAATGCTTTTTTAAATTGAGTTCCAAATTCTGTCCCTCTCCTCCCTGATATAGGTTATACATGTGCATTCATACCAAGAGTTCCAGATTCACTGTATGATTACTGAGCAGTCACTACTTATCAGATGTTATATTGAGCACTGAAGAGGGGTTAAAGATGAATGTTGGGGCAGCTAGGTGAGGCAGTGAATGGAGCTTCAGGCCTACAGTCAGGAAGACCTGAGTTCAAATCCAGCCTCAAACGCTTCCCAGCTGTGTGACCCCGGACAAATCACTTAACCTCTGTCTGCCTCAGTTTCCCATCTATGAAACGTGCTGGAGAACGAAATAGCAAACCACTCCAGTATCTCTGCCAAGGACACCCTAAATGGGGTCATGGAGAGTCAGACATGACTGAAAACAACTCAGTAACAGCAAAAAGATGAATCCAACAGCCCCTATCCTCAAGAAGTTTACTGTACAGTGAGAAAGAAAGCATGTACACAAATAATCAAAATACAGGACCAACTAAATGCCATTTTTGTGGCATGGACCAAGGGTTTTGTCAGAGTAGGTAGCATATGAGCTGGACCTCAGGCAATCGGTAGGATTTTAGTAGGCATCGATGGAGAATGGGTGTTCTTGCTGGAATGTCCTGGTACAACAACACTTGCTAGCTGTGGGTCCTAGGCAAATCAAGTCTCATTTCTGTGCCTTTGTGATATCATCTGTAAAATGGGGCTGACAACTTTAACACTACTCAGTTCACAAGGTTGTTTCTAAGGAAAGTGCTTGGAGATCAATTGCTAGATCTGAGTTCAAAGCCAGCCTCAAACACTAACTATGTGACCCCGGGCAAGTCAATTAACCTCTGTCTGTCTCAGTTTCCTTAACTATAAAATTTGGGGACTGGACTTGGTAGCCTCAGTGGTTCCTTTCAGCTTTAATATAAGTTCCTATGATCCTATTAAGAGTCAGAAAGCAAGAAGACTAATTAGGAGGCCTTTCCACTATCCAGATGAGAAGCGATGAGGGCCTGAACTGGCCCACTGACCATAGGCAAATTGTGAAAGGTTAGGGTAAGAAACTTTAGCCCTGACTAGCCTACTCTCTCCACAGAACCTCTGGGGCTTGCCTTCTTCTTGCCTGGAATGCTGGGATCTCTGAAAAGCAGGAGGTCCTCAGGAAAGGGCCCAATGAGCTCAATTCTACTTTAGACCTGATGGTGTCAGAGCCAGCCGGGCCGTTCTGAGAGGACCAGCAAGTTTCCAAAGCAAACAACAGACCATCTCAAAAAACATAAACATGGTTGGGTCTTTCTGGACTATTATTAGGTAGCTGGTGACTGAAATACTGCTGTAGAATTTGGGCTTTTAAAAACCATAGTAACTGCCTAAGAAAAATGGAACCCTGATTGATCGAACTTGATTTTCAAATGGACCAATTGAGATATCTGCTTGCTAACATTTAGCACTTTTAAATAAGCTTGGAGGGAAAGGGGGGAGGCCTAATAAAAATAATTCCAACCAAGTCTTGGGCACCCCACCCCCAACTAAATATCAGTGATTTACATAATGACTAAAAACTCCCAGCTCCTTCAATTGCCTCCAAATAACCGTATCTGGGATAGTGTTTCAGAAAGTGGGCCTGAAATGACGAATTTGGAAACACAGTATCTTCAAGGGCCTACAGGCTTCAAAAGAAATACTTTTGCAATGGTTATCTCTACTCAGTTTGTCTGAGTGCTAAGATCACTGAAATGGCTTTGTTTAACAGAGATGATTGGCTCTTCCACAAAGTGGAGAAGTCCCTTCTACAAAAAAGTAGCAGGGACCCTAGAAGCAGCCATTTAACCATGGTGCAATGCAATGTGGCAGAGGGCTGAGTTCCACCCCAAGCTTGGCCCCTTACTACCTGGGAGGTAAATCACCTACCCTCTTGTGGGCCTCAGTTTCCTCATCTGTAAAATGAATATCTTGCACTAGCCAGCCTTCAAAGGCCCTTCCATCTATAAAGCTATGAACACAGAATAATATCAGAGCTAGACAAGCAGAGAATCTTGAATATAAAATGTCAGAAGGGGGGAAAGGATCTTCAAATCTCAAACATACAGTGTTAGAGTTAGATAGAGGACATGTAGACCAAGGACCACAGAGATTAAGAAAGAGTACGAAAATAGTTACAGAAGCTCTTTTCATCCTATGAAGAATTTAGAAACTGGGGGGCGGGGGGAGTGCCTTCCTATTGGGGAATGGCCAAACAAAATGTAATGCAATAGCACTGTTCCAAAAGAAATGTACAGTGTCAGAAAAAAGTCTATGGGACCCCAAAGGCCATCTAGTCCAACCCCTACATTTTATATAGAAGACTGAGGCTTTATGAAAGTGAATGACTTGGGGCAGCTAGGTGGCGCAGTGAATAGAGCACCGGCCCTGGAGTCAGGAGGACCTGAGTTCAAATCCGACCTCAGACACTTGACACACTTACTAGCCCTGTGACTTTGGGCAAGTCATTTAATCCCAGTTGCCCTGCAAAAAGCAAAAAAAAAAAAAAAAAAAAAAGTAAATGACTTGGCCAAGGTCACAGAGGTAATGAATGAGTGGGTAACAGATGACTTTCCATTCTAAATGGAATTCTCATTTTAACTCTAATTTGAACCCAAGACTTTTAACTCTGAAGGCAGTGTCTATACTGATGCCTGCATCCCTTTAGAATTAGAAAGGTCCTTAGAATGTAAAAGTTTAGAACTAAAAAAACCCTGACTATAGATTGTAAAAAAAGAGATTTCCCCCTACCCCAGGGTCCATAAACTTGGTTTGGAGCTTGAGTTTTTTTTTAAACTATTTTTGGTTTTACTATTTTTTAAAAACAATTTTGATCATTGTATTTCAATAAAATTGATTCTCTTTGTCTTGTATTTTATTTGCTATGTATGTTTACTCTTTCCTATGTATTTTAGTTTATACGTCTAAAAACATGATTTTAGGAAGTAGGCCATAGTTACTGAGTTACTAGAAGTCTTATGCATCCTTTGATCCAGTGATACCACTTGTATGCCAATACTCAAAGAGAACAAAGTAACAAAGTACCAAAAGGGGCCTATACATACATACAGATTTTCCTAGCAGCTCTTTTGAGCATAGGCAGAATTTAGAACTAAGGGGGTACCCTTCTACTGAGGTGAGTGTAATACAATATTATTGTGCTATAAAAAAAATGAAATAATTTTAGTTTCAGGAAAAACTGGAAAGACCTCTATGAACTGATGCAGAGTTAAGTGAACAAAGACAGGAGATCAATTGATACAATGACCCCATTATAGAAAAAAATCAACTTTGGAAGTTCTTAGAACTCTGATCCAGGCTGAGATAAGGCTGGTAGTCCAGAGGAGCCAAGAGGAAATCTACTACTCCCCCACCTGCCAGAAAGGGGACATGTCATACGGATATTTGGGGAGGCATGGGCAATGAGGGAACTTGTTTTTCTGGACCACCAGAGTTTAAGGTGAGAGTTTTTTCTTTTTTTTAGAGAGGGTGTAAGGTACAGATTACAAATGCATGGAAAATAAGTACATGGATTTTAAAATAACTTTTTTTAAAAGCAGCCAGGATGATCCCAAGGTGACAATACTGTCAGTGTGATTGATATAGTGACATGGGCACTGGATTTGGAGTCAGGAAAACCAGCGTTCGAATCCTGCCTTATACACTTAGTAGCTACATGATCCTGGACAAATTACTTCACTTTTCTGATGATACATTTCCTCTAAAATGAAGGAGTTCAGTTGAGGAACAAAGTGTGCCATATGAATGTAATGGAATATTAGTGTATCATAATAAAGGATAAAAGAGATAATCCTGCGTCATATAAACTGTGTCCAAGTGAAGCAAGCAGAACCAGAACAATTTCTACAGGGAGAGCCATGTTGGAAAAACAAACAACTTTGAAAGACTTGAGAACTCTGATCAACATAACGAACACTGTTTTTTGTTTTTGCTTTTTTTTGGAGGGCAATTGGGGTTAAGTGACTTGCCCAAAGTCACAGGGCTAGTAAGTGTGTCAAGTGTCTGAGGTCGGATTTGAACACAGGTCCTCCTGACTCCAGGGCCAGTTCTCTATTCACTGCGCCACCTAGCCGCCCCATATAATGAGCACTTTCAAACAGAAGGAATTAATTAGTTATTAGTGAATAAAATTACATGAGTGGGCTGGACTAGCTGCCCTCTAGGGTCTCCTGCAGTTCTAAAACTATGGTCCTACATGTGACCTTGGTCAAGTCACTTGTCTCTCCCTCTCAACCTCAGTTTCCTTCTCTGGCTTTCTGAGGTCCCTTCTGTTCCAGATCTAAGACCTTTTGTCTCCTCTTGTCTATCCAAAGTGACTATGATGTTTCTCCTCTGAGCTCATATACCAGGTCTCTGCTTGTGGAACTCCTATTTATCCTTAAAACCTATTTCAAACGTCTCCTCCTCTAGGAAGTCTCCTCTCAGGCCTTAGGCTGCCCTCTAGCACACATCTCCCTGATCTCTTGAAGATACTATTTTGCACTTTGCTCATGTCTGTTGGTTGGGGGAGTGTGTGTGTGTGGTTTATTCCTCTAGGAGACTGGAAGTTCTAGGCAAGGATCCACTTTTTCATATCAAAACTCTCTTTTTCTCTCTCATCCAAGGTGTTTAATGAGTGGTTACGGAATTCATGGATTCTATTTCCATCCCTCCAAGGTACAACCACAAGGGCATATCAAGGATCAGGTTCACCCATTTCCATGCCACCTTTGGTATCAAATATTATGGTTTGTGGCTAGTTAGTGCTGCTAGTGAGGCCAAGGCTGTAGGCCCATTTAGGTTCATTCTAGGCCTTGTCTTCAGCCTTCCCCCACCCACCAGAGCATGGAGTCAGAAAGGAAGAACTAGATCTGGAACTGCAAGTCCAGCTAGGCCAGTACTCTCATTTTACAGAGGTGGAAACTGAGGCTCAGGAAGGGAAAGGACTAGTTCAAGGTCCCACAGGTAGTATGTGGCAGAGCCTGAGCCTTGGATTCCAAATCCAGGATTCATGCCATGTGGTCATGGACTCTCTACTATGTAGATTCTAGTCGTCTGAAAAAATGAGCATTTCCACAGGGTGACTCACTCTTCTTTCCTCAGCACTCCCATTTAGAACCTGTTAGTTTGATAGGCACTTTCAATGCCCAATCCTGATGTTTCTTGCCTGATGCAACTCCAAGAGTTCATCATCCTGTCTGCACCTTCCCCAAGGAGAGAAGCAGAAGAGACTTAGGATTCCAAGTCCCATTTCACATATGGGAAAACTGAGGCCCTCCCCTTCAACCTTTATAGCTGGAAACAGTTCATATTATTTACATTTCAGAGATCTCTAATAAGAACCCAAATCCTATTCTTACTGGTCCTTGACTAGTAGGAATCTAGTCTGTCATCAAGGACAAAATTAAAACATCCATAATCATTTATTAAATCACTTTCCCTCTTCAGGTCTCAATTTCCTCCTGTGGTAAAAAGTCTCTGAGGTCCCCCTTTATAGCTCAAGATCTAAAATCCTGCGTGTGACCTTGGGTAAATTTACTTTGCCTTTCTGGGCCACAATTTCGTCTTCTATAAAATAGGGCTCCAAGGGCCCAAATTCGATGGCCTTTTTGAGATTATAATCTATTCGCACAGCCTTTAAGAGGCCACAAGGAGGTAGTTAAGGAGGGACTCCAAGGAGGCCTATATTCAGATAAGAATGAATAGATATGAGATGTCATGTTGTAGATATATATCCTTTATCTAGCTAGGGTTAGGCATAGGTATAGAGACGAGAGATGGCAAACTATGGAATTCATGGGTTCAGATCCTCCCTCTGACACACACTCGGCTGGGAGACGGATGCCAGGATAATCACTCCCCGTCTCCATGACCCTGGGTCACTCTTCTAAGGCTACAAGACCCAGAGCAGTGGCTGCCTTGAATTGGTAGAGGGAGTTTCAATGTCAGGGATTTCCTATACTAATGAGACCTCAGGGAAAGGAGAGAAGGTAGGAAGAAAGGAGAGAAGGGAGGAAGAAGGAGAGAGAGAAAGGAAGAAAGAGAGAAAGAAAGAGAGAAAGGAAAGGAAGAAAGGAAAGAAAATAGAAAGAAAGAAAGGAGGAGAGAGAAAGGAAGAAAGAGAAAGAAAGGATAGAGAAAAAAGAAGGAAGAAAGGAAAGAAAAAAGAAAGAAGGAAAGAAGGAAGAAAAGAAAGAAAGAAGGAAAGAAAAAGAAAGGAGAAGGAAAGGGGCAGGGAAAGAAAGGAAAAATTCAAGATGAATATTCCTAAGAAAGCTCTAGATTCTAGCTGCTGACTAGAATGGGACAAACTATCAATAAATCGAAAGCCTCTCCTCGTGAAAGACTATTATCCCCATTAGAACTAGAAGGCACTTTGCACTAAGGACAGTGGATCTGAAATCGTCATCTCTCTGTGCTCCAGCTGGAAGGAACCTCAGAGGCCTTTATTTTACAGAGGAGGAAATGCGGGCCTAGGGAGGGGAAGTGATTTACTCAAGGTCACCCAAGTGGTAAGTGGCCGAGCTGGGTCCTCTGGTGCCAAATCCAGCTCTTTCAGAGGATGTGGGTTCAAATCCAGACTCTGTGCCTTACAACCTGAGCAGGCCCTTTCCCGCCTTGGTGATTCAATTTCCCTGGACAGAGAGCTAGCTGGACAGAGAGCTAGCTGAACAGAGAGCAGGACTTGAAATCTGGAAGACCTGAAGTCAAATGGGACATCAGAGATTTTGCCATGTGACACTGGACATACACTTAATCTGTCTGCCTCAGGTTCTTCATCTATAAAATGGGGACAATAATAGCATCCACCTCTTAAGGTTGCAAAGATAAAGTGAAATATTTATAAAGAGTTTTGCAAACCTTAAAGCACCATGTAAATGCTTTATTATTATTATTCTGCATGCACACACACACACACACACACACACACTTATACAACAGAAATAATTGAATGATCTTAATTGGTGAATTGGTCCTGGGACAAAATGTTGAAATTGCCAGACCCAATTTAGTTCCTTCATCGGCTTTGTCTTTTTTGCTTTAAACTGATCAGTGGAAAGGCCACCTTCCCCAGGCCTGGAAAAACCTAGTATTTGTAAACCACTTGAGGTGGGAAGTTTCTCCAAGGCTGGTTGGGTGAGGTCAGCTGCTGAGGCAAGGTGAGGCGAGGGCATTCCCAAGCTCCCATCCCAGGCTCCCACACTAAGGACAGCAGACACCTGTCCAGGAGCAAGATCCAGGAGCTAACTCCAATCAGGCTGCTTGGGCCCAAGTTCAGTCAACTAGTCTTTCAAGAGATGCCAGGGTTGATCTGATACACAGACATTCAGAGAAAAAAAATGCTCAAAACCATGACACAGATAGATGTAATGAACAAAACAGCCTTCAAAGTGTAAAGCAGGGTCTGTATTTCAATGCCAAAAACACAAAAGAAGACCAAACATAAGGAAAAGCAGCACAGCTTTACCTGAACAAATTACCGACAGAGGGGAGGTGGAAGGGGGGGTGGTGGACACTCACTCACCTCTCCTGCCCTTCCTCCCATTCCTTAAAAAAAGAAAGAATGAAAGGGAGGGAGAAAGAAAGAGAGGGAGGGAGGGAGAAAGAAAGAAAGGGAGGAAGACAGAAAGAAAGAAAGAGAAAGAAAGAAAAGAAGGGAGGAAGACAGACAGAAAGAAAGAAAGAGAAAGAAAAGGAGGGAGGAAGAAAGAAAGAAAAAAGAAAGAAAGAGAAAGAAAGAAAAGAAGGGAGGAAGGAACACAGAAAGAAAGAGGGGCGAGAAAGAAAGAAAGGGAAGAAGACAGAAAGAAAGAAAGGGAGGGAGGAAGACAGAAAGAAAGAAAGAAAGAAAAAAGAAAGAAAGAAAAGAAGGGAGGAGGGAAGATAGACAAACAGAAAGGGAAGAAGAAAGAAAGAAAGAAAGAAAGAAAGAAAGAAAAAAGTAAGAAAGAAAAAGAAAGAGAAAGAAAGAAAGAGAGAAGAAAAAGATTTGTTTTCTCTTGTGATTTTGGGCCTCTAGAAAATACTGTAGGCTCCGCCACACCCAGTCGGCTTTTCTCTGTTTGGTTAGGATCAGTTAGGAATAGAAACTGGTGGTCTTGAGATGGAGCTACAAAGAATCACAGAGTATGGGAGCTGAAAGGAAGGCCCTAGAGAGCTGATCATGTTGGCACTGGTAGGTGATCAGGAATCCTCTAGTCCAACCCTGTCATCTGACAGGGTACAGTCCCAGAAGGACCACAGAGCATGATTGTGGCCCAGTCTCAAGTGCCCAGCTCCATCAAAATCAACAGAATATATGGAAAGTATCTGGAAACTGCCAATTGGTTTTGACGGTTTGAAAACAGATTTTTATATTCTTCATGTATGGTCACTGCAGCAGTGGGCAGGTGGCTAGGAGGACCTGCCTCTTACATGTACTGCTTGGCTGGGGGTGAGGGGGCAGCCTGGGCCCTCATCCTCACTGGGAATTAATAACCTCTATTGGTCAAAGGAGTTTCCTCACCAGGAGATCCTTAGGTTGATGAAATCACAGACACCCCCTTCCCCTCAAAGAAAAGATCAATCTATGTTTTAAAAATGCATTTATCCAAGAAAATAAAACCCATATTCCAAGGGCAATGCATAGGGGGAAGCAGTCAGAGGTGTATGTTCCACAGGGCAAAGGCAGCAGCACCCTACCCTACCCCTGTTACATTTTTTTAAATGTTCCTCTATACAAACAAGCTTCAAGTTTCTCCTAGACTGTACCATGGGACCACAGCGAGAAGCCAGGCTGGAAGGCAATCCTTTTAGGCTGTCACGCTGCCCCTTGAACCACAAGGGAATAACTGCTGAGACCTGGACAAACCTGAACCTTTTTAACCAGAGGGCAGCTCACCTGCTCTTCTCCTGAGAATCCAAAGTCCTGACCTGAAGGAGCTCAGTGAGTCTCACTGCCGCAAAAACTTGGAAAGTGCAGCCTCTTATAAAAAGCCTAGTAGTCAACTGGAGTGTGTGGAGGGGGGTGGGCGGTCAATTAGTTCTCTATGAATAACTAATATACATGGGGAAAGAATACTCTGAGAACCACTCTTCTCCCTCCCTTCCAGGTCCCGATACAAAATGAAATTTCCAATTATAGCTTATTTTCAAGAAGAGTTAAAATTTGTTTTTTACATTAAGCTAAGTCACGAAGGCATCTAGCTGCCCCCCCTCCCCAAACAGATGCTTCTAAACACCCCACTCAAAGCCCTAGCTGTCACACCACCCCACCCTATCCCTATTGATTTTACCTGCCTGGACTCAGTTGCCCTCCTGGGTGAACCATAGGGAAATCAACAAAAGCCTGATAAATTCAGTCAGAGAGTACCCATTTGCCAAAGCTTTCTGGACTTCATTTTGATTTTACGTTGTGTTTTTTTTCTATTAAAACCACATGCTGAGCTCCCTGGAATAGTCACCTTGGGCCTCCCTCTGTTCTTCCGCAGAGACAGTTTAAAAAAGTAAGTAAAAGAGTTAGACCAAATTGGTTGAGCAACCAAAATTCTGCCCCCCCCCTCCCCTCGTATCACTACAGGGCTCTAAGCTCTAGCTGTGGCTCTAGAACATACATGGTAGGGAAGAGATACCTGACCACTTTTAGCCCTTCCATCTCCAATTTTCCCCATTGCCACCTAAGGCTCCAAAGCAGATGAAGTTCTCTTGAACCCTTCTGGGTGGGGAGAAGAAGAGAGAAGAGAGAGACAGAGAGAGAAGAGAGAAGAGAAAGAGAGAGGAGAAAGAGATAGGGAGAGAGGAAGAGAAGGAGAGAGAGAGAGAGAGAGAGAGAGAGAGAGAGAGAGAGAGAGAGAGAGAGAGAGAGAGAGAGAGAGAGAGAGAGAGAGAGAGAGAGAGAGAGAGAGAG
>CM053582.1:8275175-8288674 GCA_028627135.1 Pseudochirops cupreus
GCCACCACAAAGAGAGCTGCAATAAATATTTTTGTACATATGGGTCTTCTTCCCACTTCTATGATTCCTTTGGGATACAACCCTAGAACTGTCATTGCTGGGTCAAAGGGTACGCAATTATTTATAGCCCTTTGAGCATAGTTCCAGATTGTTCTCCAGAATGGTTGTATCAGTTCACAACTCCACCAACAATGCATTAGTGTTCCAATTTTTCCACATCCTCTCCAGCATTTGTCATTTTCCTGTTTTGTCATCTTAGCCAATCTGGCTGGTGAGATGTGGTACCTCAAAGTTGTTTTGATTTGTGTTTCTCAAGTTAATAGTGATTTAGAGCATTTTTCCATATGTTTAAAGATATCTTTAATTTCTGCCTCTGAAAATTGCCTGTTCATATCCTTTGACCATTTATCAATTGGGTATTCTTATCCACCATTCTTTATCTGTGCCATGCCCTATAATTCCAGGTGTCTCTCCAGTCTCTGTCTTGGGTTGCCTTCTCTTTGCCCTCTCTACATTCTCACTCGGCAGGCTTATTCGCACTCCACACTTATCCGGCGCCTGCCTCCCCAGCCTTGATGTCAGCACTTTGAAGGGTCAGCTGGGGCTGGTTGGGGTTTTCCCTTCTCTATCCCCAGCATCCAGTATAGGTTTCTTGTACATAGGATATGCTCAATACATGTTTGTTGACTTGAGTTCTGTTGAATTCTGTGTTAATGGAGTCAGAGCTCTAGTGGGTCCTTACCCAGCTGGACATACTTTGAGTAGAGGTCAGGTAATGACCTGGGCACCTCTTGTCTGAAAACCAGATGAAATAAGGTTGGAGAAACTCATGGCAAGAGGATTGGCCAATGGGGATGTCTTTTTTCTTTGTTTTGGGCTTCTACAACTCCTGAAATCAGGCTACTAAGATCTGGAGGGGTCATGATGTACACAAGAGGGGTTATGGTGTACACAAGATAGGCCACAAGAGAGGTAGTGTAAGGTAACAAATTGAAAGTCAGTTGTAGAGTCAGGAAATAACGTCTGCTCTGACCCAACCCGACTGGGGGGCCCTGGGCAGGGCACTTATCTCTTAATCCTCAGGGCAATCCTTGGTAAATTGCAAAGCAGGTGATGATCTGCCTTGGTGCAGGGAGTATTCTTGTCTGGGAGGTTCCCTGTCCATAACTTCACTGGTCCACTCCCTCGCCCCCCCCCCCCCAAAGCCTTGTCCTGCTTCAGTGAAGCCCTGTAGGTGTAGGTGGCCAGATTTAAGTCATGGCTCTGTCCCTTTCTTGTTATGTGACTCTGTTTAAGTCAATTAAGTACTCTGTGCCTTAGTTTCCTCTCTGTAAAAAAAAAAAACAAGCCTCTCTGAGGTCCCTTCCTTCTGTAGATTATCTAATTTTATGCTCCATCCATTAAGTGTTCCCTCCCAGCTCTCCTCTAATCTGTCCTAAGATCTTTCCCAGTTCTGACCTTAAGTTCTGTGCTTGAATGTTACACCCATCTCTGATATTCTATGTCCCTAATGTCTCCCTCAATTCTAACATTTCATTTTAAGCCCCTCACATAGCTCTTTCATTGTCTGCATTGCTATCCCTCTCAACTTTCATATTTATTGTGCTAAGCTCCCTTGAGTTCTACCTTGCTCTGTTCTAAAGTTCCCTCCCACCTGTGACATTTTGTGTTCTAAGGTCTAGCCTTAACTCTGACACTCTGGATTCTAAGACCTCTTCCAGCTCTATCGTTTGATATTCTGTGTCTTAAGGTCCCCTTTGTGTAATTTCATTGCAATACATATACATTAAGTATAACTGGGTGTTAGGGATAAAAACGAAACAAACTTCCTGCCCTCTATGAGCTTATGTTCTACTGGGGAGATAAAGTGTTTAAACAGATGATAAGTTCCCACCATACTTTTAGGGGGCAGCTTATAGAGACAAATGATAGCTCCAGACAAGATTTCTAAGAGGAGATGGTTAGTTGGGCCATAAAGGAAGAGAAAAATTTGGAGAGATGGAGATGAAGACGGCGGGCATTCCAGGCAGAGGGGCTGACCTTGGCAAAGACACATAAATTTCAGGGGTTAATTAAGTAATCCAATTTGGCTGGAGCTGAGAATGTGACAGCCATACTAAGCTAGGATTCTCTCCAACTAAAGGCAGTTAAACTCAGATCTTTGGCCTGGTTTGAAAAATTGAAATTGATCAAAGGAATTTCATTTTGCATTTAGCAGCAGCTGGAGTCTCAGTGTGAGCCCTGGGCATCATTGAGCTAGCTCAAGTTGGCATTCCTTTCCAGGTATGCCTTTCTGCTGAAGCCCTGCCATGCAGTCTGTTGGATATGGAGCCTTCTCGACCTCTCAGGGAAAAGGCCTTTCTGGGCATTCTCAGCAGATATTCATTCTCCAAGTCAGAATTTGCATAACAATTCACATTTGAAGTTTTAGAAAGTGCTTTTCAAGCCCAAGAGCCCCCAAGTTTGGAAAGTCAAGGCATTAAAATTATTCTAAGGAGAGGAAATTGAGGTTCAGGAATTTGCTAATAAAATACAAGAGTCAGGATTCAAACTTAGGTCTTCTGGCTTGGGCTCTTTTTCACCATCACAGCCCCACCCACTGTATGGAGGGATGAAGGAGGGATTGTCAGAGGTTGAGAATTAAGGCTGAGCTTTAATTCAGCAAATATCTCTCTCACTGCACCTCACTGACTTCTATGCCTTGAGAAGGTTCGTCTAGAGAATTTTTTGGTTCTTTGCCAACAATTACAGATCCTGGAAGGCTTCATAGGGTCCATTTTGTTCATCTCCTTCATTTGACAGAAGACAAAAGCAAGGTAGGGGGAGAGGCTGGCAAGGGACTTGCCTAAATTTACACGGAAAGTAAGTGTCAGAGGTCAGTTTCAGGGCTAGGGTTTCTGCCTCTAAATCACTACGTTGCCTTTATCAGTGGTTCTAGGTCATATATATGGGATTCTGGACTCCCAAGTTGACTACTCTCCAAAGCAACTTTAGGCCATGAAATCTGTCAAAGGCTATATTGTGTGGCCATGGAAGCTCTGGGAAGTGGCCTAGGCCCTACAATTCTTTCTCTCAGCCTACCAAACCAGTATTTTTCCCTTAAAGTATTATATAAACATTAACCAATGGAGAACCTTAACCAACAGTGTGGGAAAAGGGCAGGAAGGTGCTCACTAGTTACTGACTGGCCAAACGAGTGAAGGGAGGAGGTGAACCCACATCAGAAGTTAAGGTGGCCCTACCTTTCTAGGATATCGGAAGGGGGGTCACAGATTAAAATGGTTAAGTGAGAGCTGAGAAAATTTGAGAACTAGAGAACAGCAGAGTTGTTAGAAGCCTCAGAGGTGAACTAGTTCAATCATTTATTTACTGGATACGAAAATCCCTTCTAAGGTTGCCTTGAGAAGTGATTATTCATCTCAGTGGGAAGAATGCCAGATTTAGAGCCTGGGGGTCTGGGTTTGATTTAGTGTTCTGCAGTTACTATCTAGGTGACTCTCAACAAATCGCCTCACCTCTCTGGGCCTCAGTTTCCTCCTCTGTATAATAAGGATCAGATGGCCTCTGCCATCCTCTCCAGCTCTAGAACCATTAGAAATGGGGAGCTCACTACACTCTGAGTTCATTCATTCCAGGGTTGGACTCTCAGGTTCTTTCTTATATTGAGCTCAACTCTGTTTCCCTGTAATGGCTTTTTGTTCTTCCTTCTGGGGTCAGGTAAAACAAAATGATACCTGTCATGACAGTTACTAAAATATTTCTCACATTTATATATGCATATATATATATGTATGTATATATATGCATGTATGTATGTATATGTGTGTGTAAAGAGAGATTCAAGTATTTCATATATAGACACCTCTCTTTCCTCTCCTCTCTCCTTCTCTCTCTCCCTCTCCCTCTCTCTCTCCTCTCTCTCTCTTTGTCTCTCTCTTTCTCTCTGTCTCTCTCCCTCTCTTTCTCTGTCTCTCTGTCTCTGTCTCCCTCTTTCTCTCTGTCTGTCTTTCTGTCTGTCTCTGTCTCTGTCTCTCTCTGTCTCTCTCCCTCCCTCCCTTCCTCCATCTTCTCTCTCTCTGTCTCTGTCTGTCTGTCTCTCTGTCTGTCTCTGTCTCTCTCTCTGTCTCTGTCTCTCTCTTCCTCTCTGTCTGTCTATCTTTCTGTCTTTCTGTCTGTCTCTGTCTGTCTCTGTCTCTCTCCCTCCCTCCTTTCCTCCATCTTCTCTCTCTGTCTCTGTCTGTCTCTGTCTATCTGTCTCTCTGTCTGTCTCTGTCTGTCTCTGTCTCTCTCTTCCTCTCTGTCTGTCTGTCTTTCTGTCTGTCTCTTTCCCTCCCTCCCTTCCTACATCTTCTCTCTCTGTCTGTCTTTGTCTCTCTCTGTCTGTCTCTCTCTGTCTGTCTCTCTGTCTGTCTCTGTATCTGTGTCTCTCTCTTCCTCTCTGTCTGTCTGTCTCTCTCTGTCTCTTTCTCTCCCTTCCTTCCTCCATCTTCTCTCTCTCTCTGTCTCTGTCTGTCTGTCTCTGTCTCTCTCCCTCCCTCCCTTCCTCCATCTTCTCTCTTTCTCTCTGTCTGTCTGTTTCTGTCTATCTGTCTCTCTGTCTGTCTCTGTCTCTCTCTTCCTCTCTGTCTATCTGTCTTTCTGTCTGTCTCTGTCTCTGTCTCTCTCTGTCTCTTTCCCTCCCTCCCTTCCTCCATCTTCTCTCTCTGTCTCTGTCTCTGTCTGTCTCTGTCTATCTGTCTCTCTGTCTGTCTGTCTCTCACTGGAAGGAACCCAGGATAATAATCAGTTGTTGTTGTTGTCAAGTCATATTTCAGTTGTTTCTGACTCTTCATGACCCCATTTGGGATTTTCTTGGCAGAGACACTGGAACAGTATGCAATTTCCTTCTCCAGCTCATCTTATAAGTGAGGAAACTGAGGCAAATAGGATTAAATGACTTATCCAGGGTCACACAGTTAGTAAGTGTGTGAGGCCAGGTTTGAACTCAGAATGGTGAGTTTTCTGAACTCCAAGCCTCACATTCTATCTACTTCATCAACTATCTGCCCCAATAACAATTATAAAGTGCCTACTTTATGCCGGACCCTGTGCTAAGTGCTTTACAATTACTATCTCATTTGATCCTCATAATAACCCTGGGAGGGAGGTTCTATTATTATCTCCATTTTATAGATGAAGATATTGAGGCAAATGGAGAGTAAGTGACTTGCCCTGGGTCACACAACTAGGGATTGTCTGAGACCAGATTTGAATTCAGGTCTTTCTGCTTCTAAGCTCAGTATTCTCTCCCCCAGTAGATTGTAGTCTATTAGTTAGGTATTAAGTCAGTCCTTGGTCACTGTGCATCTTAGAGGCCATAGAACCAGATTCTTGACCTGGATGAAGTCCATGATCTTATTTTAAAAAATATTTTAATCAAAATATTTCATCATAATTGGTTTCCTCTGTAGTCCTCTATATTTTATGGATGCATTTAAAAACTTCTTTCTTTCTTTCTTTCTTTCTTTTTGGAGGGCAATTGGGGTTAAGTGACTTGCCCAAGGTCACACGGCTAGTAAGTGTGTCAAGTGTCTGAGGCTGGATTTGAACTCAGGTCCTCCTGACTCCAGTTCTGGTGTTCTATTCACTGCACCACCCAGCTGCCCCTAAAAACTTGGTTCTGAGAAGAGGTTCATAGGTTCTTTCAGACTTGTGAAAGGATCTACCAAACCAGTAATTTTCCATTGAAGTACTATATAAACACTAACCAAAGGAGAACCTCAACCAGCAGTGTGGGAAAAGGGCGGGAAGGTGCTCACTGGTCACTATCCCTTCATCAAAGATGAAGAACTCTGGCTGTACAACCTTGACTATAAATTCTATAAATAATAATAATAATAAATAAAATACTGTAAGCTTCCCAAAAAACAATGAAATGAAAATTTAAAAAGACTGTAAACTCCCTGAGGGCAGGGATTGTTTTCTCATGTTTGTCTCTGTAGCTTTAGCAGCTAGCAACAGTACCGGGCACTGAGGGGTTGCCTGTTGATTATTAACCCAAAGATCGTTAGGATTGAGAGGTAGACTGATCTTGAGTGGTCAAGTTGGCTCATTTCAAAGAAAAGGAAAGTATGATCCAGAGAAATGAGGCTTGCCTGGTGTCATGCCCGGGAACCATTGAGTGGCTAAGTTAGGAGTGGAGCCATGCCTCTGGCTTAGCAGGCCGGTGTTCACTCCACTGTCTGCCAGCTCAGTCTCCATTCCTCATATGTATTCAAAAGAGCGCTTTGAAGGCAGAGCACATCCAGCAGGGAAAATATGGGAAGCAGTGATAATAAAATTTTAAAGAGTGTATTTGAGAACATTTCAGATTTGCAGGCTCTCTTGTTACAGGGAGAGCAGGTGTTAGCGTTTTCCATTTAGATATAGCTTAAGGAAGTTATGAACAGAAATGGAGAAATGTGAACTCTCACCCCAGGGCTTCGTATTTCGAATCCACTTAGGGCACATGTCAACACACGGAGAGCTTTTCTGCCTGCAGAGCTCTCCCATCCAGCCAGGTCAGGAAAGTAGAGTGGCTGTCCTTATTCCCTTTCTTCCTCTGAGCCACAGGAAGGCTTCCCGGAGCCAAGTTGGGCTCAAGGCTGATGGGGAACACAGGACCAAGTACAACTTACTCCTTACCCAGCTGTCTTGGCTCCTGACAGCTGTACAGATTTGTTTTTGTCTGTTGGAGTATGCAGGGCTGACTCCAAACAAGAGAAGAAACTGGACGCCAGGAAGCCAACTCTTCGAGGCCTCTTTCTTATCACAAGTCTTCTTTTGGGTTCAGGGTTGTTCCTAGAATCGTAAATGTCAGGGCTGGGAGGGACCTTAGATCACAGAAGAGAGAATTCAAGAGCTGGGAGGGTCTCCTAGCGGAGACTAGGAGAGCTGGGATGGACCTTTGAACAGAGAATGTCAGGGCTGGGAGGAAAAGGCCTTAGATCAAGGAATGTCAGAGCCCAGAGGGACCTTTGAGAACACCCAGTCAGCTCATCTGACCATATTTGAAATCCAGAGAGGGGGAAATGAGTTGTCCAAGGTCATATAGTGAGTTAGTAACAGAACCCAGACTCAAGTCTCTACATTCTCAGTCCTGAGTTTATCTGTTAACTAGAATATTGGGCACATGATAGGGAGTAGGGGGAGCTAAGGCTGAGATTTCAGGGATGACAGAATCAGGGAATCCCAGAATCTCCAGGCTGGAAGGGATTCTAGCAGCCATCAAGTAATGATAGAATCCTCTCTACGTGATTCCCCCCAAAAGGAATGGCCAGTGGTTCAGATCTCTGGGAAGAGAAAATCTACCAACTTTGGAACAACGTCAAGCTTTGATTTGCCTTTTGTACCTACAGGCACACAAATACACACACACACACACACACACGTGTAATTAATCAATTTACCATCTTTTTCTACCACTTATTTTTGTCTTTTTAGTGGGGGGAAGGCAGGTCAGTTGGGGTTAAGTGACTTGCCCAAGGTCACACAGCTAGTAAGTGTTAAGTGTCTGAGGCTGGATTTGAACTCAGGTCCTTCTGACTCCAGGGCCAGTGCTCTATTCACTGGACTACCTAGCTGCCCCTTTTCTATCACTTCTAACTTTTCAATAACATTCCAAAACTGTAGCACTCAGAAGAGAACATGTTACCCCAGATATGGTTTGATCTAGACAGAATACAGGGGACTCTCTCACCTCCTCTGTATGCCTGCTTGCTCTGCCTCTCAATGTACTCCAAGATCATCATATTATACTATTGACTCATGATAAACTTGTGGTCCACTAAAGCTTTCAGATCCTTTCCAGACAAACTGATGCCTATCACGTCTTGTGGTTGTGAAGTGCAAGACTTTCCGTTATTCATTTTGTTATGATTCCTTATTAAAATAATTTTCTTTAATTCATCCCACTGTTCTAATCTGTTGAGAGCTTTTGGGACCCTGAAATATTTCCTTACTAACTGCCTCGAAAGATCCAGGCTCATGTCAGTGTGGTTTCTCTCTCTATTGAAATGAATTGGAGTTCCTACTCTGTAGGAGACAGCCTTCATGAGTTTCTTTGGCCTCCAAAAATTACTATTCCCATTTAACAGATGAGGAAGGTGAGGCTCAGGGAAATGAAATGGCTCAAGCTTACAGAGCTGGTAAGTAGCAGAGCTGGGGATTAATTCTACTTCTCCTGAATATAAATGATGTCCCCTTTCTCCTAGGCCATTATGAATATGACCGTCAGGTCTGCGAATGACTTCCTTCCAGTGGGTATTCTCTCCAGGGCCTTGCTCTCCCCCTGCCTGCCCCAACAGTGGCTGGGAGTTGTTGTGGACAGAAGGGTTATTTACGATGGCTGGCTGGTGAGGTGCAGTCGGTCTCCCTGTGCTGAGCCTGGCTGGCCCTCTGACAACAGGTGCTGGGTTCATCCCCAGGCCCGTCCTGGAAGCAGCTCCAGCCGGTAGTGAAGGCTAGATTTACTACTGATACAGCTCATGAAGAGCAGGGACACTTCAGAGTGCGTGCCATAACAGGCTCACGTTTTCCTTAAGGCTTATGCCTTGTCTGGATTCTAAATCAAGAGCTGGAACCTTGGAGAACACCGAGTCTAACACTTTCATTTTACTGAGAGAGAAACTGAGGCCTGGGGAGGGGAAAGGACTTGTCCAAGATCTCACGCAGGCTCCTAGGTCTAGAGCTGGAAGAGACCTCAGAGGTCACCTATTCTAACCCTTCCCCCATTTTACAGAGGGGGAAACTGAGGCCCACAGAGGGAAGGGACTTGTTCAAGGTCTCACATAGGATCCTAGGTCTAGAGCTGGAAGAAACTTCAGAGGTTAGCCAGTCAAAGCCTATCCCCCCATTTTTTACAGAGGGGGAAACTGAGGCCCACAAAGTTGAAGGGACCTATCGAAAGTCACGCAGATAGAATCAAATCATTTTAGAGAAGAGGAAATTATCTGGACAGAGAGAATAATGCGTTCAAGGTCATATTAACTATGGTGGATTGCACTGGAACCTGGACTTTTTGACTAGCATGGCTATTATGCCTCCCAGGCAGCCAAGGGAAAGGAGCCTGCACTGAGGTTTTCAGAGCTGGAGGCTTTCGCTTTGGGCTGGCTCTCCCTTTCAGCTGGCTGCGGCACTGTGCTTCCCAGTTGTAACTAAAAATGGCTTTTGTAACCATACACGGGAACATCAGTGCTGGCCAGAGGCACAGGAAGCCATGGGCATGTTACATAATGACTACTTCAGAGGGACTTATGTGTTGACAGATGCTTTGTCTGTAGAGGATGCATTGCAATGGTTATCCCCATTTTACAGAGAAAAAGATTGAGGCTTAGAAAGTTGAAATGACTTACCTAATGTTGCAGGGCAGTTCTTGTTCCTGAGTGAAGGTTAGAATATGGGTTTGCTGATTGTAATTTCAGGGCTTATTCCACGATCCCATGCTACACAGAACACAGAAGGTAAGAACAGGGAGGGACCTTAGGACACAGAACGTCAGAGCTTCAGGTACCTTAGAATATAGAGTATCAGAAATGAGGTAGGCCCTTAGAACACAAAATTATAGAGCTTGAGTGGACCTAGAACATAGAACATAAAAGCTGGGAGAGACCTTAGGATATAGAATGTCAGAGGTGGAGGAGGGCTTAAAAGACAGAATGTCAGAACTGAGAAGGAACCTTAAAACTTAGTATATCAGAGCTGGAAGGGAACTTAGAGCATAAAATGTCAAAGGTGGGTGGGGACCTTAGAACAGAGAATGTCAGAACTGGGAAGAACCCTTAGAACTTAGTATATGAGAACTGGAAAGGACCTTAGGTTATATAATGATAGAGTTGGAAGGAACCTTAGAACATAAAATGTCAAAGGTGGGAGATAACAGAGAATGTCAGAGCTGGGCAGGACTCTTAGAACATAGAGAACAGATTATCAGAGCCGGATGGGAATTTTTGAGATCATTAGTCCAACTCCTCCTGTTGAGGTTGGCTTCCACTTAAAAGAAACTTGTAGAGCCAGAAGAACTCAGTAGAGGAGGTGAAGGATGAAAGTAATAGACCTTTTTATTTAACCTATAGAACCTGGATACATGGGGATGAGGGAAAGCAGAATAAGCAGGGACAGTAAGTGAAGGGTCTTAGGGCAACAGCCAATGAATCAACGGGCATTTATTAAAGTCCTACTATGTGCCAGGAACTGAGGGTACAAAGACCCCTCCCCCCCCCAAATCAGTCCCTCAAGGAGTTTACCAAGGAGTTTATCATGGGAGACAATATGTATGCATGTGAATATATACAAAATAAATGCACCGTAATTTTGGGAAGCAGGAATATGAGGCAGCTTGGTGGGGGTGGGGCGAATCTGCAAAGCTTCATGGGAATGCCCCCCCCTTTTTTACTGTGGGGAAGGAATATAGGTGCCAAGCTCACTTGGTTGATTTGCTTTTTCTCTTTCTTTCTTTTTCATTGCTACAAAGACAGGGTTTTCTCAGTGGGGAAGGGTAGGGAGAGGAGGAATACATTGGAAAATGAAGATGATGTACTCAATTGGGTATCTTACCCTACAGGAAAGTAGGAGGAAAGGGGATAAGCGGGGGTATGATAGAAAGGAGAGCACATTGGGGGAGGGGGAGTCAGAAGCAAACATTTTTGAAAAGGGACAGGGTCAAATGAGAGAATACAATAAATGAAGGGTGGGATAGGATGGAGGGAAAGGTCTTTCACGATATGACTGCTATGGAAATGTTTCGCATAACTACACATATATAACCTATATTGAATTGCATGTGTTCTCAGTGGCGGGTAGGTGAGGAAGGAAGAAGGGAGAGAATCTGAAACTCAAAGTTTTAAAAGCAAATGTTAAACAATTTTTGGTACTGAGGTATCACATCTCACCAGTCGGATTGACTAAGATGACAAAACAGGAAAAGGATAAATACTGGAGAGGATGTAGAAAAATTGGAACACTAATGCATTGTTGGTGGAGTTATGAACTGATTCAACCATTCTGGAGAGCAATCTGGAACTATGCCCAAAGAGCTATTAAAATGTACATACCCTTTGACCCAGCAATACCACCTCTAGGGCTGTATCCCAAAGAGATATGCCCAAGTGGGAGGAGGACTCATATGTACAAAAATATTTATAGCAGCTCTTTTTGTGGTGGCAAAAAATTGGAAATCAAGGGGATGCCCATGAATTGGGGAATGGCCAAACAAGTTGTGGTATATGAATGTAATGGAATACTATTGTGCTATAAGAAATGAGGAGCAGACAGACTTCATAATAACCTGAAGAGACTTATATAAAGTGATGCTGAGTGAGGAGAGCAGAACCAAGAGAACTTTATACACAATTACAGACACAATGTATGTGTGATGACTAACTTTGATAGACTGGGCTCCTCTCAGCAATATGAAGTCAGAAGACAACACCAAAAGATTCATGAGGGAAAGGGTTATCCACATCTGGAGAAAGAACTACAGAATCTGAATGCAGATTGAAGCAAACTACTTGCTCTCTCTCTTTTGTGTTTTGTTTTGTTTCGTTCCTTCTTTCTCATTGTTCACTCCATTGGTTATAATCCTTCTTTACAACCTGACTAACATTTAATGTGAAGGTATTTGTAGAACCTATACTTGATTGCATGCTGCCATGGGGGGAGAGGAGAGGAAGGGGGAGAAAATTTGAAACTCAACGGATTGTGGAACTGAATATTGTAAAGTAAAAGTAAATAAATGAATTTTTTAAAAAAAGAGAAAAAATTGTTGTTATGTGCAACTGTGAAATAAGATATACAGGCAATGGGGTATAGAAATCCATCTTGTCCTACAAGAAAGAAAGGAGGGTGGGGGATATAAAAGAAGGCAGATTGGGGGAAGCGGTAATCAGTATGCTTGCCATCTTGGGGTGGGGAGTTGGGGAGAGATGAGGAGAAAATTTGGAACGCAAATTTTTGTGGAAATGAATGTGGAAAACTAAAAATAAATAAATTTTAAATAAGAAAAGAAAATGAAGGTGATGTAGAAATAAAAGATATTACTGATGTGATTTTTGAGGAAATGCTTTGTGTACCAGTTTACAATTTGATCTGAGCTGTGTCAACAGGCAATCACAGCAACATGAAACTCATGTGAAAACTGGGTTTATTATGAGAGAAATGAACATGTATATGAACCCAAAGAGTTCACCATCCATACTGAAGTTTGTGTTTTTGTAACAGTAGGTAAAAGTGTTTCATAGCTTTGAAGGAAATCAGGGCTTTGAAAAGGTGAAAGTGAGGAAAAGGTTCATTTTAGACATGAGGCACAGTCTGTATAAAGGGATGGAAGTGGGAGATATAACCTTATGCCTAAGAAACAAGAAAGTCATTCTGGCTGGGCTGGAATATGCACAAAAGGGAGTGATCTATACTAAGTTGGGGAAGGTACATTGAATTTAAAATTCAAAGGGAGAATTTAACATTTGATCCCAGAAATAAATCCGGAACTATTGGAGGTAATGGAATAGAGGAGTGACAGGGTCATGCTCATGCTTTAACCTCTCCCCATTCCTCTTCCTGTGCACCAACCTCCCAACTCTGAAGATAGCTAGGTGGCGCTGCAGTGGATAGAGTACTAGGTCAGGAGTCAGGAAGAGCTGAGTTCAAATTTGACCTCAGACATTTACCAGCTGTGTGACCCTGAGCAAATCACTGAACTTCTGTTGTAAAAAATGATGATAATAATAGCACCTATATCAGTCACATCAGTTACAAGATGGAGTCAGTTTGGTTCACACAATTTTCACAATGTTCTTATGAGGCTGTTGGGATCAGATGAGGTCATATTTGTAAAGCACTTAACACAGTGCTTGGCACATAATACGTACTTAATATACTTGTTTTCTGTCTCCCTTTCCACTGTCTGGGACATCAGATGATAAGCCTACAATTAGGGTTGCCCACTGACCCCTTACATGGCTGCCCTGCATGCTGCTTCCAGAGTAGAACTAAGAAAAGCTGGGAATGACTACAACCAGGGAAGGTGCCAGGGAGCCTCTGGCACAATAATCTTCAGGCCATGGCTGGAGTGTTCCTGAAGTCTACCAAGAGGTGAGTACTGGGACCTGGCCCATACAGTGGAGTCCATGCTTCAGGGTAGCTCAGGTCGTTGGTCAAGGTCCCTGGGGATTGGGGCCTGTCAGTCAGTCAACAAGTATTTCTCAAGTGTTTATTATGTGGGAGGCATTGTACTAGGCACTGGGGATACAAAGAAAGGCAAAAACCAGTGGCCCTCAAGGTATTTACCTTCTTTTTTTAAAAATTGACTTGTTTATTTACTTTTAGTTCACAAGATTCAGTTCCACAATCCCTTGAGTTTCAAGTTTTCTCCCCTCCCTTCCCCCCCCCCCCCATGGTGGCGTGCACTCAGGTATAGGATCTGCAAATACTTTCACATTGTACAACAGTCTGGTTGTATAGAAGGGTTGTAACCAATGGAGTGAACA
>CM053582.1:8293774-8301626 GCA_028627135.1 Pseudochirops cupreus
TTAGCTACCTGATAGAAAACAGGGAATGGGAGCAGAGGTATTGAGATCCGAAGCTCTTCAGTCTTCCTGATAGTATTATTGTCCTTGGGTAAGCAAGGCACAGATGGGGAGCAGTTACAATGGCTGCACTGAACAATAACCACCACAGCGACCACAACCGCGACCACACTCGGAAAACAGATAACCAATATTGGATGTATTTTTTGATACTGATCTCAGATATGGCTTCAGATGGTCAGCCAGCATTTTCAGGGGATTCACAATTTCGTACACACATTTGCCTACTTTTTAGTTTTTACTTCATTTCATTTTTTGATGACAGATTTTGTTTCTGTATCTTCTTTATTTCCCAGTATCCTCCTGTCCCTTGCCTTCTCTTCCCTACTAAGCCATTCTTGTTTGTGTTTTGTAAGTGGCATTCTATTTTTTTACTTACAGGTAAACATAGTTTTCAACATTCATTTTTTATAAGATTTGGAGTTCTAAATTTCTCTCTCCTTCCTCTCCCCCCTCCCCAAGACAGCAAGCAATCTGATATAGGTCATACATGTGTAATCATGTTAAAGGTATTTCTACATTAGTCATGTTGTGAAAAAAGAAACAGAACAAAAGGGGGAAACCATGAAAAAAACCGCAAACCAAAAAAAGCAAAAATTGTGTGCTTTGATCTTCTTTAGACTCCATAGTTCTTTCCTTGGACGTGGATAGTATTTTCCATTAGGAGTCTTTTGGAATTGTCTTGGATTGCTGTATTTAAGCCAACCCTCGTAACAAAGATTAAAAAAGAGAAAGCTAAAAGGCAATGATGTGAACCCTTCAATCCTGGCTGGCCAGTGTAGGAAATATCCCACTCTTATTAGCACTACTCACCGGCAAAAGATAAGGTAAGCATTTTTCACCTCTTCTCCAGGGCCAGGTTTCCGGGTCACTATGGTGACCAGAGTTCAGTGTTAGTTCTTGTGCTTTCTATTTGCATACATTATTTTACTAGTTTCCCCTATTCCTTTGACATTGTCAATCATTCTGTCTTGGTTAACCTTTACTTGCCAACAGGTAATGGAAGCCTCCCTGAATTCTTTATATCCCTCATTTTTTTTATATCCTAGTAACATTTTATTAGATTTGGGTACCAGTGTCTTTAGCTTCTTCCTAATCAATTTGGTTTCTACATTTTTTTGTTACCACAAAAAGTGCTGCCATGATGAATCTTGCTCCATATAAGACCAGCTTTCTGTTTTTTGCTTCCTTGGAGCTATATATAGTCTTTCTGGGGTCAAAGAGTGTGGACATTTGGTCACTTAAAAATCATAATTCTAAATTGTTTCTCAAAATTGTTGGAGCAATTCATATCTTGTGTAATTTTTTTAATGGGAAAGGGAGGAACCCCATCTCAACCAAGCCAGAAATACATTTGATCTCACTGCCAATTCTCATGGAAGTTTAAAAAAAATTTTTTGGAGTGGGGAGGTAGGGCAATTGGGGTTAAGTGACTTGCCTAAGGCCACACAGCTGACTATTCTTAAGTGTCTGAGGCTGGAATTGAACTCAGGTCCTCCCGACTCCAGGGCCGGTGTTCTATTCACTGCAGCACCACTTAGCTTCCTGGAAGTTTTAATTGTCTCCATTTTTCTGTCCTGAGCCTGTATGCCCCTCCTTAAGTAGCCTGGTGGTTCTCCACTCTTAGGGTCTTACCATTTTAGTGTGGATGCTATTCATCCTTAGCCTTACTGCACCTCAGAACTCCTGAGCCCCATAGATCCACTAGCATCAGCCTCCTCCAGTAGAAGAGATTACGGGCCTGCGTTACTATGCTGGGCTCATACGCTTAAAAAAATTCTTTTCCTAAAATTCTGAACTTAACCGACACCAAATAAAATGAATATTTCCATATACAATCTAGAACAGAAGAAGACTGCATTCTCATACACTTTCCGAAATAGAGGAATAAAGTTTTGCCTTTGGGATTTAGCAATTAGTTCATTATATACTTAAACGAATGAACAAAAAAACGTTTGTGAAGCATTCGCTCTACGTCAGACGTTGTGCTAAGCACCAAGAAAATAAATGTCAAGGAGTTAACATTCTTATATGGGGAGACAATGGCTATCAGGCTACCAGAGTGGTGAGCTAGGAAGGGAGTGTCTGGAGAATCACCTGGGTAGGGAGTTGAGCCATGGGGCAATTGATTTCCCTTTCCAAGAACAATAGTAGTAGGGCAGTGCTGACTTAATAGTGAAATTCCAGTAAGAGGTGGAAAGTGGTATGTCCCCAGATGGTTGGCAGGTATTATTGCATACATAGCCTATTGCCTCTAGGAGCAAACACAAAATGCTCTCTTTGGCATTCAAAGCCCTTGCCCCTTCCTATCTTTCCAGTCTTCTCACACCTTACTTTCCACCACATATTCTTCCACTGACCTCCTGGCTTTTCCACGAACAAGACAGACATTCCATTTCTCCACTTGGGGCATTTTCTATCATTGTCCCCCACTTCTGAAACCCTTTCCCTCCTCTGATATCCCTATTCATCTCCCTGGTTTCCTCTAAGTTCCAACTAAGTTCTCATCTTTCATTGGAACTTATTCTAACTCTTCCCCAACCCTTCTTAATTCTAGTGCCTTCCCTCTGCTAAGTATGTCCTTTTTATCCTTTGCTTTGTATATATTTGTTTTTATGTCATTTCCCCCATTAGATTGTAAGCTCTTTGAGGGCAGGGACTCTTTCCTCTTTTTCTATTGCCAATGCTTAGCTCTGTGCTTGTTGATTGCTGTTGAATGTTGATTGATTCATTGTTTGGCCAGGGTCTGGAGCTGGCTAAAAAGAGGGGGCTACTTGAGTTTGCATTTTTTTCACTCACCAATAGGAACAACTCAGGCTAGGGCAGGAGTTCCAAAGCTGTAATGTTAATGGAATATGAAGATCTTCCCTGTCCATTAGTAGGCCTATGTGACCACATGTCCCTTTTCCCTTGGAAGAAGAGCTGTGTTCCCAGATCTAAAGGTACAGAGGTATTTCAATCACAACTGTGATATATCCTGAGCCACATAGAGCCCACTGGGGGAGGAACTTGCCTAAGGAGGAGCTTGCTTAGAAGGAGGCTTCCTTGTAGGAAGACTTTCACACCTTTTGATACTGAGTCAATTAGGCACTAAGTCCAGAGGGTTGTGGAGCCTTCTGGCTTTGAGACTATTAGTTGAAAACTATATATACTGGGAAGTTGGTATTTTACTTTGGAGCCTCACTCATGAGAAGGACCTTTTGGTTCCCTGGGCAGGACTCTGAGCAGCAGTTTGTTAAGAGCTCGCCTTCCTGACTACGCAGATGTTGGTGTTCTCTTGGTCTGGTGGTGTATGCAGGTGGCTGTATTACTTTCTTCAGACAGAGCCCTGTCTATTGGATTTTTTTTCTTGGAGACTCACTTCTTTCTACTTATCTCTAATTAAAGTAAGATTGCTGACCCCTTTAAAGTTGTCTTTCCTTTAGAAAAGCATAGCAAAGAGCCTGTGCTAGCAGCCAGCCCTGTGTGCTAGTGTGGTTGCTATCACAGTGGCACAGTGGATTAACACCACAAGCAGGCCAGTCTAGGGGTGTTCCTCCAGGTGTGGAGAAGTGGGGCAATGGCTAGGCAGATGGGAATGTGGTTTTGATGGACAAGTGGATAGGCTAGGAAGTTTGATCAATTTAAAAAACAAAACCAAGCTCTTTTGATGGTTCAATACAAGTTCTACCAAGGGTTTATGGAATGCCTACCAACATGTACAAAGTGTGAAACCTTTGAAGAAAGAAACAACAGTTTTTTTTCTACCAAGTGATTCTTGATACACAAATAACAGATCAATGTCTTACATATTGAGAGTTCCATGGAATATCGAACATGTGTGACTGTGTACCAGCTCACCTGACCTCAGAACATATATACTGGGACTTCCCCCAGTAGTCAGGAATGAGCCAACTAGGTACTTCTCCCTACCACCCTTCCTCACCTCCCCAGCTTTCAAACAAACCACGCTTACTTGCTGTCTCATGTTGTATAATTGACACCAACATTTACACATCCCTCAATGACTGTGTGTAATGAAGAAATTCCATTTGTATTGTTAAATTTATCATTGAAAATACACGTAAGAGAAATACACATATGAGAAATTTCCAGGTAAAAAAATAATGTTGAAGGAAGGTTATACACCTCAATAATTTGATAACCTCTGATTTATAGTGGGTACAGATCCTCTAATCCAATCCAATAAGAATTTCTTTAGCACATATTATATCCTTGTTGAATGAATTCCAAGAACTCTGTTGGTTACTAATGCAGATTAAGACCTTCTACATCATCTTGTAAAGAATACCCACATTAATGGGATCACCAAACCATGGAAATATTGAAGCACCAAAACAAGTGCATGATACAACTACCAAGATTTTGAGGATGTGTAAGAAGCGGTTCTTAGAGACGAATATATTTCCCTGGGATTTGTAATTGGGAGGGACAAGTGTTCCCTCTCAATCCTTGGAACAATTTGGGATTATCCTGATCTTTGAATGGGAAAGCAGAGTTAAGACATAGTCCTTTTTAAAGAGATAACTGAGAAAACCAAGTGGGGACTACAAGAGATCAGAAGCAGCAATGGGGATCCCCAATTCCAACCAGTCCCTCTTACTCCTCTTTTTGATATTGTTCTAGAAATCCTAGTTATAGTTTCAAGACTAGAAAAATAAATTCAACTAATAAACATTGATAAATGAAGGTAAACATTTCTGTTTATATGTATGATTATTTAATTAGAAAACCCAAGAGAATCAACAAAACCTTAATTGAAATAAGGGATATGTTGGGCAAAATAGTACAATACAAAAGAAAACCATAAAAATCATCACATTTTCTTATATGTAAGGAATAAAGTATTTACATAAATAAAAGAATAACCCACTTTGCAAAGTATCTAAAGTCCATAATTACATTGTGCTCCTTTAGTAAAGACAGAAATCCTTTCCCAAAATTATCCTGCAAATTTAATACCATACTGATTTAAAATCAAGATCTTAGAGAATTAAAGAAAGTAATAACCAAATTCATATGGAAAACCAGATGACCAAGAAGATCAAGGGGAAATTATGACAAAGGAAAAAGGAAAAAGGAGCACCTATACTCTCAGGGTTTCAAAATATGCTACAAATCAGTAATTGACAAAGTTATCAGGTGCTGAATATTAAATAGAAAAATAAGTGAGGAAGTTAATCATAACACATTGGGGAAAGTATGAAGGATTCCACAAAAATTATTGGGAAAACTAGGTATCAGCTTGCAAAAAATAGGAACAGATCAAAATGGTATAAAGCACCATTCATTACAAATTGATTTATCAATCAATCAGCAAAATAGCTCCTTCCCTCAAGGAACTTACATTCTATTGAGGGAAAAATGTTAGGGGGTGTGTTCTGGGAAGCTGATCAATTTGATGAATCTCTTCTTCCCTCTCCTCCAGTCCCCAATCAACTGGATGAAATTACCGGGTATGGACTTCTGGTGGAAGGTCATCTTCCAAGGAGGTAGACATGTGAGCAAGCCACTTGTGGAGAGAACACTGGGAACATCTCCAGTGATGGGGAATGCCTCCAAGATGATTAGCAAATGAGAGTGGGGGTGGGAAGGGATATACTCTTTTTCATCTCTGTAAGAGCTAATTGTGAAAATGTTTGCCTCTCTTTGATTTCCCGTGATTTCTTTTCTGTGGATTTTAATGCTGAAGTTCAGCAATACGGGGAGGGGATGTCTTTCTGCCCTCCAGGGCCAGAAAATGGGGCCAGTGACTTGCAGGAAAAGCATATGGCAAACCTGTGTCTAAGGTGTTGTGAGAGGGGAGTTGATAGATTTCAAGTTCTTGGATGCCTCCTGGCCTTTCATTTCCACTTTCTGACCATAGGTTGGAGACTAGCATTCCCAAGAGTGGATTTTTCATTCAATTACAACATCCTTGGGTACTCAAAGAACTGGAGTATGCCATTGTTAAGCTACTTTCAATGATATTTGAAAGCTCATGGAAAATGAGAGAGATGCCACAGAATTGTAGAAAGGCAAATCTTGTCCCAGTTTTCAGAAAAAGGGAAAACAACAGCCTTCAAGCTCAAGTGAGTTTGTCTTTGATTCCTGGGAAAATTCTAGAATAGATCATAAAATATATGATTCCAAACATCTAGAAAGAAAAAGTGGTGACTGGAAAGAGCCAGTATGGCTCCATCAAGAACAGGTTATGCCAATCTAAACTAATTTCCTTTTTATTTTATTTCATTTTTTAAATTTTAGACAGGATTACTAAGCTAGTAGATGAGGGTAATGCTAGGGATGTAATTTGCCTAGATTCAGGCATGGCTTTTGATGAAATATTTCAAATTTTTTTTGGTAGAGAAGATGGAAAGATGTAGACTAGAAGACAATCAGAGGGATTTGGAATTGGCTGGATGGTTGGACTCAAGGAGAAATTGTCAGTGGTTCAATATCAAGGTGGCAGGAGTGTGGTACTCTGAGGATAAGTACTTGGCCATGCACTCTTTAATATTTTTAACAGTTGATAAATGATACACTTTTCAAATTTTCAGATGACACAAAGTTTGGAGGGATAGCTAACACACTGTATGATGGTTAAATATCCTTAATGATCTTGACTAGCTAGAATATTGGACTCAAATTTTAAAAATTGAAATTCAATAGGGATAAATATGAAGTTTTACATTTGAATGCAAAAAAATTAGCCTTGCATGTACAAGGTGGGAGAGACAGCAATTATTCTGAAAAAAAAAAAGATCTGGGGATTTTAGCAGATTGCCAAGTTCCATCTGAATCAGCAGTATGATGTGGCAGCCAAAAAAATAAGCCAATTCCATCTTGGGCTGCATTAGGAGGGGTACAGTTTCCAGGAAAAGGGAGATGACAGTCCCATTGTACCCAGACCTCACCTGGAGTATTGTGGGCACCAAGGTTTAGGAAGGAAATTAATAAGCTAGTGAGCACCCAGAGGATTCTGGGTAAAACCATGATGGCAAAAGATCCTGAATCCATGTCATAACAATATTGATTCAAGGAGATGGCAACGGTGATGTTTGGCCTGGAGATGAGATGCCTCAGGAGAGACATAAGAATTGTCTTCAAATATCTGAAAGGCTGTCATGTAAAGGAGGAATCAGACATTTGCTCTACTTGTCCCTGGAAACCAGAACCAGGTACAATGGGGGGAAGTCACAGAGACCAATTAGAGCTTGAGGTCAGGAAAAACTTTCTGACATTTACAGCTGTCAAATAGCGGAACAGGTTGTCTACAAAAAGAATTATTTGCCTTTCTTTGGAGGTCTTCAGGCAGAGTCTGGGAGCCTACTTGTCAAGTATATCATTGCGAGAATTCTTTATGTTTAGAGGTTGGTCAGGATGGTCACTAAAATACCTTCTAACTCCCAAATTCTGTGGTTCTCTATTTCCCAATAGACTGAGAGTTGGGAAGCAGCCTCTGTTATGGTAATCTGAAGATCTTCCCTGCCTCTAGGCCCTTTGCTTAAGTGGCTTAAAGTGACTCTGAGAACCTTCCCTGATCTGAAAGTATACTCTGCCCCCTAATAGGCTGAATGTGGTCACATGTAGCTTGTGGAGGGAGGCTTGTTCTTCAGGAATGCCCACACCTTGTTACTTTGTGATTGGGCAGTGATGGGCCCTGATGTGAGATTTTGCTTTGAGGGCTCACCTTGAGAAGAGTTGTGTGATTTGGCCAGACGAGACTCTGGGAAGCTGTTGAGCCCCCCTGCTTTGAAAAACCAAGATATTGGTGCTTCCCTCTCTGGTAACTGACTAGGTATGGATGTAATGG
>CM053582.1:8302126-8323109 GCA_028627135.1 Pseudochirops cupreus
AGAATTTAAAGTTCTATAATCAAATGTTAAAAATATCTATGTATATATATATATATACATATATATATATATATACATGTATATATATACATACAATTATTATTATTATTATTATTAACTACATCCAACTGGGACTTAAGATACACAGGCACTGTGGTAGGGAGATCCATCCTGCCCTACCGGAAAGTCAGAAGGGTGATGGGGGAGGACATAGGAGAGAATAGAATGGGGGAGGGGTTATACAGTGGGATGGCTGTTTTGGGGTGGTGGGTAGGGGAAAGATGGGGAGAAAATTTGTAACTCAAAATCTCGTGGAAATGAATGATGTAAACCAAAATAAATAAAAGTTAAAAAAAAATTCTAAGTTCTGTATTTTTTGGTTCCATCCACTTCTAAATGTTCTATACTCAATAGTCTCAAAAGGTCCTTTAGACTCTGACTTTCTATTTATTTTTTTTCAATTTTAAGGTTACTTCCACTTCTAAACATTCTCTGTACTGTTGTTGTAGGGTCATTCCAGTTATAAACTCTCTATGGTCAACTGTCTGATGGTCCTTTGCACCCTGACATTCTGTGTTGTGGATTTTGAGATTCCTTTTAGTTCCAAACATTGTATGTTCTGTATTTTACTGTTATTTCCATATCTAAACATTCTATACCACATTCCCTAAAGGTCCATCCAGGTCTGACATTTTGTGGTCTCTGTTTTCAAGTTCCTTCCAGTTCTATACATTTTATGTTCTTTATCTAAAGCGTCCTTCAGGTTCTCATATTCTATACCAAATAATCTAAGTGTACTTCCAGTTCTGACATTCTGAGTTCTTTAAGTTTCTTTTCCATTCTAAACCTTCTGTGTCTTATAACCTAGGAGTCCTTACAGCTGTGACATTCTCTGGTTCCTATTTTAAGGTTCCTTCCATTTCTAAATATTCTAAGTGTCTTTTCAGGTCTGGGATTCCCTCTTCTGTATTTTAAGGTTCTTTGTAGTTCTAAACATTCTATGTTCTATATTTTATGGTTCCTTCCACTGTTAAACATTCTGCACCCTACAATTTAAAGGTCCTAACAGTTTTGACATCTATGGTCCCTATTTTAAGATTACTTCTAGTTCTAAAGTTTCTATATTCTCTACTTTAAAGTTCGTCTAGTTCTAAACATTCTATGCCCAATAGTCTAATGGTCATTTGAGGCTTGACATTCTATGCTCTGTATTTTAAGGTTCCTTTTAGTTCTAAACATTTTAGGTTCTCTAATTTAAAGTTCCTTCCAATTCTAAACATTTTATGTCCAGTAGTCTAAAGGTCCTTTGAGCCCTGACATTCTATGTTCTGTATCTTTAGTTTCATACTAAACATTCTATGTTCTATATTTTATGGTTCCTTCCACTTCTAAAAATTCTATTCCCAACACCCTAGAGGTCCTTCTAGGTCTGATGTTTTATGTTCCCTATTTTAAGGTTCCTTCCAGTTCTAAACATTCTATATTGTGTATTTTAATGTTCATTTGGTTCAAAGTATTCTACAGTCAATAGACAAATGGTTTCACAACTCTTACATTCCATGATCTCCATTTTAATTATTTTATTTATTATATTTAATTATTCTACTAATAAACATTCTATGGTCAATAGTCTAGAACTCCTTCTAGCTCTGCCATTCTGTATTTCTCTATTTTAAGGTTCCATCCAGTATTAAAGATTCAATAGTCACTATTCTAAGGATCCTTCCAGCTCTGCCATTTTGTGATCTTTATGATAATGTTACTTTCAGGTCTAGAGTCTATGTTCTATATTTCATGATTCCTTCCAATTCCAAACCTTCTATATTCTCTCTCTCAAGGGTCCTAGGGCTCCAGCCATGGGTTCATGTGGTGCTGGTCTGGGCTCCCAGCATGCTGCAATGAACCCCTTCCCATCAGCCTGCCAGGCTGTCTTCAGCAGGAGCTTTATTACTCTGTAATTTTGTGGGTTCTGGAGCTCTAAAATTTGTTTTGAGTCATATTTTATAGGTATTTGAGGTAGTTATGGGGGGAGCCATGGAGCTCTGCTTCTAAGCTACCATCTTGACTCCACCCCTCTCTTCCCCCTCAAACATTCTTAACAGAAATAAAGATAGCTAAATAATTTGAGAAAAGTGATGCTAGGCAAGTCATTTAATCCTGTTTGTCTCAGTTCCTCAGCTGTAAAATGACCTGGAGAAGGAAATGGCAAGTGATTTCAGTATTTCTTGCCAAGAAAACCTCAAATGGAGTCACAAAGAGTTGGACATGACTGAAAAATTACTAACCAACAACAGCAGACAATTGTTCATGGCTAGGATGAGCCAATATTATAAAAGTAACAATACTACTTAAGTTAACTTACTTATTCACTGTCATACTGACCAAACTACCAGAGTAATAATAAGAATAACAACAATAACAGCTAGCATTCATGTGGAACTTTAAGGTGTACAAAGCATTTTATAAATATCATCTTCTTTTCTTCTCACATCAATTATACTCCTCATTTTACAGATGAGGAAACTAAAGTAGACAGAGACTGATTTGCCCAAGGTCACACAATTGGTATCTGAGATGAGATTTGAAGTCAGTTCTTCTTCATAGAGTCCAGAACTCTAGCTACCCCATCACCTAGCTGTCGCTTAACGAAATTCATCTATAGAAACAAAAAGTCAAGACTCTAAAATGGGAAAAAAAACTGGGAAGGGAAAGGACCTCATTATATCAGATTGCAAACTACATTACAACGCAATAATCATCAAACATATTTAGCACTAGCTAAGAAGCAAAGAGGCTGATCAGTATGACAGACCAGGTACAACACATACAGAAGCAAGTGAACATCATAATATTGTGCTTGATAATCTCAAAGACCACAACTTCCAAGGGTTGCAACTCATTTATTCTTTCACAAAAGCTTTCAGGAAAACTGCAAAGCACCCTGTCAGAAATAGTTTAGACCAACATCTCACACTACTTTGCAATAATCTCCAAATGGACAACTTAGCTATAAATAGTCATAACATCAGAGAAATATGGAAAGAAATAATTTTCACAACTGTGGGGAGACAAAGCCTCTTTACCAAATAAGAACTCCAAGCATTTTCTCAGTCTGTTCCCCATACCTGGAATGCTCTCCTTTTTTCTGCCTCCTGGTTTTCCCTGGGTTCCTTTAAGTCCCAACTAATGTTCCACCTTCTACAGGAAGACTTTCCCAGTCCACCTTAATGCTAGTACCTCCACTCTGTTGATTATCTTTTATTTCTCCTTTCTGTATTGTGTTTGCACATAGTTGTTTGCGTATTGTTTCTTCCATTAGACTATGAATTCCCTGTGAGCAGGGATGATCTTTTTTGCCTTTCTTTGTAACCCCAGAGCTTAGCACAGTGCCTGGCACATAATAGGTCCTTAATAAGTGCTCGTTGGCCAACTGACTGACAAACGTTGGAGTGGGAGGATCATAGAAAATAGAATGGAAATTTTTCATTATGTATACTTAAAAAGTTTATGCAGAAATAAGATTATTGAGATTAAAATTAGAAAGGCACCAATTAACTAGAGAAAGGAAAAGTGGGGAAAAAAACCCTTTGCAACAAATTTCTCTGATGGAGGTCTGATATCCTGGATGCATAAGGAACTAATTCAAATACAGAAGAGCAAAAGACCTATCCAAATTGATAAACAGCCAGAGTTCAAGTCATCAATAGTCATATTTTTGAAAAATGCTCTGACTCACTAATAATTAGAGAATGACATTTAAATGCCTCTCAGTTTCTACCTCATCACTAATTGGATTGGCAAAACTGACCAAAAAGAAAAAAATGACAGTTGTTGGTAATGGGGGTGGGGAGGGGCCTGCAGAAAGACAACATACTAATGCACTGTTGTGGAGCTGTAAATTTCCTTTCTGGAAAGGAATTTTGAACTATTCCCCAAAAGCCACAAAACTGTGAATATCTTTTGATCTATCAATATTACTACTTATATATACTCCCAAAGAAATCACAGAAAGAGAGAATTGTTTTGTAGAAGTCATCTTTGTTGCAGCAGTGAACTGGAAACTAAAGTAGTGTCCATCAAGTGGAAAATGGCTGAAAAACTATAGTATATGATGTAATGAAATAATATTGCACTGTAAGAAATGAGGAAAAGGATGGTGTCAGAGAAACCTGGGAAGATTTATATGAACTGATGAGGTGAAGTTTGGAGAATCAGGAGAACAATTTATATAATAACAATAACATCATAAAGAAAAAACACTTTGAAACACTTAAGAAATATGATTGATGATGAAGCATGCTACCCAACTCCTAACAGAGGCATGATGGTCTCAAGGAAGACACACATGTTCAGACATGACCAACATGTAGATTTGGTTTGCTTGACAATACACATTTATCACAAGGCTTTTTTATTTTTTCCTTCTTTTACAACTGAGGGAGAGTATATAGCTGGTCAGGAAAGTAGATGGTGGAAATAGAGGGTTATAATAGCTGTATTGCCCCAAAAAGAAACATAAAAATAAAAGAAGGCATTAAACCATTATTAATGCAAAAAAAAACAGTAATTCAGAAGGAAACACAGAAGAGCAAGATAGCTTTGAAAGTAGTGTACTTTGCTTTAAAAAAAGATCAAGTTGTACATAATAGAGATTCATAATTTCAGGTATCATTTTCATTATCTCTTTTGCCTTGCATATAAACATCTTCATTTTATTTGATGTTTCCTAGGTCCAGAGTTTTTTTTAATGTAAATAAGAAACTAAATAAAATAATGGAATTCATTTAGGGGAACAAAACGTCAAAAATGTTAAGTAGTAAAGAAGGAGAAATGAAGGATGCTTAGCACTACCAGATCTCCAATTAGATGATAAAGTAATTGCTTAATTTTGGGGGCACTGATTTTAAAAGTAGATCCTGGAACATACTAAATAAACTTCACTGAGAAAGATCAACAAACCACACAGAAGAATCCTGTGTTTGCAAACCCAAGCACACAAAATACTAAGTGGAGTATTTTTTGTTCTAAAAGAACAGCTGGGAAAACTGGAAAGTTATTTGGCAGAAATTAGCCTTAGGCCAACATATTACACTATATACTATAATAAATTCCAAATGAACATTATTTCAATACAAAAAAATTAAACTTTAAAAAAATTAAAGGGCCCTAGAATCAGGAAGATCTGAGTTCAAATCCAGCCTCAGACACTTAACACAAAACTAGCCGTGTGACCTTGGGCAAGTCACTTAACCCCAATTGCCCTACCTTTCCCCCTCGAAAAAGCAAAAAAAGAATTAAAGGAAAACAAAAGTATATAACTTTCATATCTATGATTAGGGGGAGAAGGCATAACCCTACCAGTGATCAAAGACATTGCAAAAGCCATAATAGATCATTTCAGTCATATAAAAATTGACAATTTTTTCATGTCGGCAAATGAGGAAAGGGTGTTTGTCTGTGGTACCATGTATTCGAAATAACTGCAAAGTAACAGGGAGGTCTGGTTGCAGGACAGATAAGGCAAAAGGTCACCTATCAGAGCCCAGGGTCCCAGGGATAGAGTCCAGCTTCTGGTAGGAAAGGAATAAGGAAAATAGCCATAGTGTAGGCAGCATGGTTTGGAAATGGCCCAGAAGTACTATGGATGCCTATTTCTTCCCCTTTTCCCCTCAAAAATCACTTAAGTTAGAGATATAAAAATAAATAAATGCAAAGTATTACATCTATGTTTTAAAAAATCAGCTTCAGATATATAAGATGAGAGACAACAGTTCCTAAAAAAACATCTAGATGGGTTTGTTTAATGGATGGCAAACTGCAAAAGTCAACAGTGTGATATGGTAGCCAGAAGAAAAAGATAATGCAATTTTAGGAAACATTAAGAGAAAAAAAGGATATACAAGATAATGGAGTCCAGATTTGGAATCTGAGGGCCTGGGTTCAAATGCTGACTCTGTCACTATCTGTGTGACTTTGGACAGGTCCATTCAATGTCCCAGTGCCATGGAAGCCAAGGGAGCAAAGAAAATCAATCAGGAGTCAATGATTCACAGTGTCAAATACAATAGGGCTCAATAAAAGTAATTGGATCTGGAAACTAAGTCATTGGTGACCTTTGAGCAAAAGTTTCAGTCTCTTTGGTTTAAGAGGGAGCTAGTTTAAACGGTATTTGGAGTGAGTAGGAGGTGAGAAGGTGGAGACAGGAAGTGTAGCCTACTTTTTCGCATTACAAATTTAACAGAAATCAACAAACAACGATAATTTCCATCTACAAAGAACTGAAAATGAGAACTGTATATTAAACCATGTACAATTATGTAAAGCTTGGTTTTTTAAAGTATACAGTAAGTTTTCTTTTCCAAAAGTAATTTGTGAGTCACCTTTCAGTGCCCTAGGAAACCCTACAAGACCATAAGTTGCAGAGAAGAAGCTGGTCCGTATTAGGCGTGAAAGTTTCCTTACCCCGGAATTCCCTTTACCAACAAAATTGAAAGTCCAGTACATACCTCCTATGTAATCAATTTAACAAGGTAATTCTAATGCTACTCTGCTTACTTTTGGTTTTTGTTTTTTTAAGCTTCCTTCTGGGAAAATATAAAAATATTTATAGTAGTTCTTTTTGTGGTGGCAAAGAATTGGAAATTTGGCTTCTTGAGGGGGCAATGTGGCTAATGGCAGGGTTTGGTTTGTTGTTTTTCTTTTCTAGATGGGGGAAGTTTGAGCACATTCGTAGACAGAGAGGAAGGTGCCAGGAACATGAAAAAGACATTGGAGTTCCAGAAGAGAGTTGGAATGCCTGTTGGAGCAGGTCCTGGAAGAGGTTGGGAGGGATGGGGTCAAGACCATAGGTGGAAGGATTGACCTTGTCAAAGGGGAGTTATATTTCTACCATGAGGTAGGAAACGAAAAGACAGTGGGCAAATCCAGAGAGATTTGGAGGTGAGGAGGGAAGTTAAGGGAGTTCATTTTACATAGCCTCAGTAAGCAGAAAGAGAAGAAATCACCTGCTACAAATAAGGGGGGGGTGGAGGTTTTGCTTGACTTTACAAATTAAAACCGATTTTGTTTTTCTTTCTTTCTCAATGGGGCGTAGATGGTGTTTGGAGGGAGAGAATTCAAAACGGAAAATAAAATTTTAATTGAATTGCGTTAGAAAAATGGGCCAGATCAGGAAAAAATGAATAATTCATTCTATAATTTTACCAGGAATCAGAGTCATGTTTCCCAACATATAGTTCACAGATTCTATTCTCTTCCCTTTTAAAAAAAAAGGCAGGACATTTGCCCTTTTGCCACGTTGCAGACCTTCTGCTACTCTCCATAATATTGCACCTGTCTCTGATGATGTATCTCCAATCACATCCCCCATTTCTTTATTTTATTTGTCTCTAGAGAGAACTGTGAGAAGGGAAGGATTGGAATGGGAGAAGAACTTAGAGAACTAGATTTGGGTTCAGTTTAAGGTAAAACTTTCTAACAATTCAATTCTCCCCAAAGTGGGACTAACTACCTCAACAAGTAGTTTCCCCTTACTAGAGGCTTCAGGAAGAGGTTGGATGATCACTTGTTGGGTATATTGTAGAGAAGCTTCCTGTTCAGATAGGGGGTTGAACCAGCTAGTCCTCAAGGTCTCTATAAGGACCTACAAAGGTCCCTAGTCTGAGATTCCATGATTCTAGGACTAGGTGATCACCAAGGTCCTTTTTAGCTCTGACAGTCTATGTTCTACTTGCTATGTTCTAAGGCTCCTCTGAGCTCTGACAAGTTGTTCCAGTGTACATCCAAGCTCCATTGTTATGTATGTTTCTAGCTTTGAAATTCTAAGTTCTAAGGTCCCTTCTAGACCTAACATTTTCTTTTCTAAGGACCCTTCCAATATAAGTATTCTATTCTAAGATTCCTTCCAGCTCTGCCATGCTCTGTTCATCCATGTACATCCAAGCTCTGCCATGCTATATTCTGAGGTCCTTTTCAGTTCTGACATTCCATGTTCTAAGATCTCTTCCAATCCTGACATTCTGTGTTCTCAGATTCCTTCCAGCTCTGACTTTCTATGATAAGTCAACAAGCATTTATTAAGTACTTACTATGTACCAGGCACTATATTGAGTGCTGGGGAATCAAAGAAAAGCAAAAAAAAGTCTCTGTTCTCAATCTGAGAGAGACAATATGCAAACCACTATGTACGAACAAAATATATGCAGGACAAATTGAAGCGAATCTTGAAGAAGAGGTGCTGGGATTAAGGGTAATTGGAAAAGGCTTTGCCATCTGCTTTGCTGCTGCACCCCAAAGATCGTGGGACTTTTTCTATCTAACTTGCAGCTGAAACCTTCCTTAAGTATTTTCTCCTCCATTAGAATGTGAACTCCTTGAAAGCAGGGACTACCTTGCTGTTCTATTTGTATCCCTAGTACTTAGCACAATGCTTTGCACCTAGCAAGCATTTAATGAATGCCTTATTCATTTATTTATTCATTTATTCCATTTCTAAGGTCCTTTCTAGTTCTAAAATTCTAAATAATAAGGTCTCTTCCAACTGTGACATTCTATAGTCTAAGATTCAAACCTGTTCTGATATTCTGTGTTCCAACATTCTATAGTCTATAATCCCTTCCCAATCTAAGGCTCCATGTTCTATGGTATAAGATCCTTTCCAGTTCCAACATTCGAAGAATCTAGTAATTTGGGGGTCCAACTCTATAAACACTCTCTGAGTTAGAACCAAAACTGTCAATGACAGAAATCTGTTATAACTCATTCATCTGCATTCCTGGGATCCTGGCAGTTTCTCTTCCACTGACTTTGAATTAACTGAAACACACAAGTGAAAGTAGAAAATCTCTACAATCAGAGAAGACAGTAAAGAGCATTTGAAGTACAAATATGACTAATTTGTGTTGCCCAAAGAGAGATAAATTCAAGCTGCTGTAACTGTTCCAGGAAAATGTATCCCACATGCCATTGCTCAGGGCTTCATGTTTATCATTCAAAGCGATCAGCATTTGTTCCATCAAGGAAGGATGCTGGGATGTTGAAAGGCTACAATGGTGTTTTGCCTTCCTCTTGGGCCCAAATGCATTTGCCAAAATGAATTTGATTCTCTATGAAAGCACACAGAGCTCCCTAGAACCCTGTTCCAAAAAGCTTCCCATTTCTGAATAAAATAGTATAGGTACTCAAAATAACCTGGATTCTTTTCAACATGTTCAACCAATACTTACTGGTCCTCTCTCCTCCCTTCTCTCTCCCTTTTGCCCTTCTCTCTTTCCATTTCTTCCATTTCTTTTTCCCACTTCTTTTTCCTCTCTTCTTTCTTCCTATCTCCTTCCATTTCTTTTTCCCACTTCTTTTTCCTCTCTTCTTTCTTCCTATCTCCTTTTTCAGGTATGGGTTGGACTCAGTGACCACCAAAATCTCTTTCAACTTCAAAATTCTGTGATTCTCTGAACTCATATTTGAACCTGAGTGGGGCAGAGTTTCTGCTTCTGTGACCCTTGGTAAGTTCCTTTCCATCTCTGAGCCTCAGTTTCCCTGCTCTGTATCTGACCTGCCTCTCCCATGACAGGGGGGATTTGTGAGGAGCAATTCAGATCATGGATAGGAATGAATTGTTCAAATAACAGTGCCATGTGGGATAGGTATGGGGGAAGGGTAACCTTAGATTGTTATGGCCTTTGGACTATTATCTTTAATAGCCAAGCACCCTGAACTCTGGATGGATATTGAGGAAGTTTTTTCCCCAAGCGGAACTTCAGAAACTGAATATGAGGTCAATGACAAAGGCCAATAGCCTGCGTGTTTCACAGACTTCATGGGCCCCACCAGCAAATTGGAGGCTTTTCATGGCTGGTTTAACTCAGTTGGTACAAACTTACGGGCAAAGATGCCCTTTAGACCACCAACCTCAGTTTCACTCTGATAGCTAATTGTTTCCCAGATATGTGATGTCTTTGGGGTGGTGATAGAAGAGGGAGAAGGAGAAGAGGTGAGACATTTTCCATAGATCATAGAATTTCTAGAGTAAAAAGGATACTCTAAAGTCATCTAATCCAACCTGTGTCTGAGAAAGAATCCTCCATTTCCCTCTTCCCCCTGCTCTCTCTCTTTCTCATTTCTTCTTCTCATAGGATCATACTAGAAGGGACTTTAGGGTCATTAAGTCCAATCCCCCTAATTTTACATGCAATACATATAAGATACATGTATATATCTTTACATATATACATGTAAGATGTATATATCCACATGGATTACCTAAATGTAACTCACAAGGAGATGTGGAAGGATATTTCCAGAATCGTGCCTACTCCTCTCCAAGGAAGAATTTTATTTCTGCCTAGAGGGGAATGGAAGAAGGAGCCATGAGGCTAGTCAATCTATTCTCTTCTAAAGGGGTATGGGACTGGAATTATATTTATCTGACCTCCTAAATGTTGCTGGTCTCAGGCCACATTTTTAGGTTCTAACTGCTTTCCTGGCTGCCATCTTTTTTTAAATTAAATTTTATTCTGTTTTCTCAAAGATTTATCTCCTCTCCCTCCCACCTCTACCACCCTCTCTATTGAAAAAAAAAAACTTTTTGAAACAATATAGTCACACAAAACAAATTCCTCCATTGGCCATGTTAAAAATATGCATGAATTTGCCTTTTGAGTTCATTACCTATCTGGAAATGGGTTCACATGTTTCATCATGAATCCTCTGGAAACATGGTTGGTAATTACACTGATCAGAGTTTCTAATTCTTTCAAAGTTGTTTGTCTCTACAAAATTATTGTCATTGTAAAAATTCTTCTGGTTCATTTGACTCTGCATAAGTTCATGTGAGTCGTCTCAGGATTCTCTGAAATCATCTCCTCTATAGTTTCTTACAGCACAATTGTATTCCACACCATCATATGCCACAACTTGTTGAACTATCCCCCAGTTGATGGGCAGGCTCTTAATTTTCAATTCTTTGTCACCACAAAAAGAGCTACTACTATAAATATTTTGTAAAAATAGGTCCTTTTCCTCTTTCTTTGATCTCTTTGGGGTATAGTGGTATCACTCAGTCCAATAATTTAATAGTTTTTTGGGCCTAGTTCTAATTATTTTCCAGTTCACAGCTCCACTAACAGTACACGAATATAGCTGTTTTCCCACTACCCCTCCAGCATTTCTCATTTTCCTTTTTTGCCAACTTTACCAATTGATGGATATGAGGTGGAACCTTAGAGTTATTTTACTTTGCATTTCTCTAATTAGCAGTGATTTAAAAGCTATTGATAGCTTAAATTTCTTCCTCTGAAAGCTGTCTGTTCTAGGGGTGGGGAACCTGCAGCCTCGAGGCCGCATGTGGCCTTCTAGGTCCTTCTAGGCCTTTTGACTGAGGCCAAGTTTTACAGAACAAATCCTTTTTTTAAAATTTTATTTATTTATTTAGTTTAGTTTACTTTACAGCGTTCAAGTACACAAGCTAGAACAAATCCTTTTATTAAAAAAGTATTTATCCCTCACATCAACTCCATCCCTTACAATGGTATGCAGCACCAAATCACTGTTCCCTCTGCCAGTCCACACTTATACATAAGTAGCAGCATGCAAATTGCCTCCAGATTAAAACTACACACATTACACACAGATGGGAAGACAAAGGCAAATAGGCTGAGTGACATGCCCAAGGTCACACAGACAGTAAACATCTGAGATGGGATTTAAAACCAAGTTTTCTGACTCTAAGTCTAGGGTTCAATCTTCTATACCACACTACCTTTCTCTTTTTTTGTATAACATTTATTTTTTGATTTATTTTTTGTTACATTTTATGTTTCTGTTGCCTTCCTTCCCCACCCCACACCATTGAATACACACGTATGTATATACATATATGTAAATACACATGTGTATATACATATATGTATTTATTTATTAAATATATATATATATATACATATATATATATTGCCATTCTATGCATTCTTCTATTCATCAGTTATTTCTCTGGAGGTAGATAACATCTTCCTTAATAGGTCCTTTGTAGTTGATTTGAGTGTCTATAATCCTCATAATAGTGTAATCATTCCCAGTTACTCCTCATAAGCTGCCTTTCTTGATTATTCTATATGCCTAGGATCCCCAGGGGATAGTGGTGCTGGTAGAAGAGCTTGAGGGCATTCTGCCTCTCTCTTTTTTCCTCCAACCTCCTCCCCCCTTGCTTCCTTTTTCCTTCCTCATCCACCTAACCCACTTTTCCCCTTTCCCCTTGTCTTTCTCTTCCCCTCTTCATCTCCATTTCTCTCATTCTCCTTCTTCCCCTCCATTCTTTTTCTCTCTTTTCCCTGTTCTCCTTCCCCTCTACACCAGAAAGCAGAAGTGATTTGCCCAAAGTCACACTAGCTAGTAGGTGGCATGGAGGCACTAGAATATACTGAATATATCCGAAAAGGACATTAGAAACTCTCTCTAGTTTTACAGAGGAGGAAACTAAGACCCAGAAAGGGGATATGAGTTGCTCAATATCACACAGATAGTAAGGTACAATGCTAGGATTCGAACCCAGATCTGTTGAGTTCAAATTCAATGTTCTTTTGATTATAACATGCTGCCTCTTTTTCTCACCCTAAACCAAGTGTTCATTGGCTGCTGAGCCAGAAAGAGTGATGTCATTAAAAAAGAAGAGACTGCTTCTAGCTCCCTCTCTTACATGAGATAGGGGTCCATATGGACCACGGACTCAACTATGCCAATTTGTACCTGGGCCCCAGTCTGCCTTTTCCTCTGAATGTTTCCTTTCTTCAGTAGGTGATCAAACAAAGTGTTCAAGGTGGCCATGTGCAAGCTTGAAGACAAAACCTATGAATTCAAGAGCTCTGGAGGTCCTGAAGCCAGTGACCAGAGCTGACTGGAGGCAAGGGAAGTTTCTGCATCAGAGAACAACCAACAAGAGCAAGAACCCAAGCCTTTGCCATGGTTTTCTAGAAGATATCGATTTTGACGGATATAGCAAAGAGAAAAGGTGCCATGCAAACTGCCTAATCAGCAAAAAATTTGCTTCATGTTTACGTAATGGGGGGGGGGGGCACTGGCCAATGAGGGCCAAGTTATAAGAGCATCCTTAGATTTGTCTTGCTTGGAACATTATGAAGAACATGCTCAGGTGCCCTCTGCCTAGTTCTAGTTTAACATATAGAACTTTGAGAGTCTATGTCTAGCCATGTATATAACTGATTACTCAAGAGATGCTGAGCCAGAACTGAGTTCACATACAAAAGGGATAACTGAACTCTATTCCTTCTGTTTCAATTTGTTCCTCTTTCTAGCTTTTAAAAATGACAGCATTTGTTGATATCTTGCATTCCCATTTTGTTAATTAACGTGTTTAGAAATATAAATTCTTCCCTAAGCAATGCTTCATCTGAATCCCCCCAAATTTGGCTATGCTGTCTCATTCTTATCATTTGTTGTAATTAAAGTATTTATTGTTTCTATGGTCTTTTTGTTTGACCCACAATTCTATGAGACTGTATTATTTAGTACTCATTTAAGTCTCAATTCTTTCTCTAAGTTATGCTGTTGTCAGCAAAGGAAGTATTTAATATCTCTGCTTCAATGAGTATTTTTGAGTGTTTATGCTCTAGAATATGGTAAATTTTTGCAAAGGTGCAATACAACACAATGAAATATGCATGATCTTTGCAATTGCTATTCAGTAATCACCAGAGTTCTATCACACTTAACTTTTCCAAAATTCCATTCAAATCTCAATTTCTTTCTCATTTACCTTTTCATAGATTCTTCTATGTCTGAAAGGAACAAGTTAAGATCTCTATTAATAATTATTTTGCTCTTTATTTCTTTCTGTAGTTCAGTTATCTCTTCCTTTAGGCATTTAGTTGCTATTCCATTCAGTGAATATATGTTTGCTATTGTTATGTAGTTTCTCTGCTTGTCTTTTTTACCGTGTCTGTTTTTAATGTTACCTTGCCTAAGATCATGACTGCCATCCTTCCTTTTTGTGACTTAAGCTGAGGCAAAATATGTTCTACTTCAGTCCCTCCTCTTTACTCTTCCAATCTCAGGGTTTATTTAAAAAAGTTATATTCAGTTATAAACCTTTTTCTTTTTCCATATGGTATATCATTGCAAGATTTCTTTTCCTTAGGATTAAGACTACTAAATTTTTACTGTGGCAACCTGGATTATTGATCTCTTTCTGCCTGACTGCTGGCAGTAATTTTTCTTTGACTTGAAAACTTTAGATTTTGACAACTGGTCAAAAAACTATTGCAAGGGATCTTTTGCTAGCATGAGGTAAAACTGGCACTAATTGGCAGTTCTACAACCCATATGCAGTTCTGGGTCATAGTTCCAAGGCAGAGAGGAGTGCTTGTGATTAGTCACAAAGGAGCTTCCTGGTTATATTTCCAGGGCCAAGAGGAGCACTAACATTTGTGACTACAGGGGAGCAGGGACCCTTCCTCCATAAAGACCAGAAGAACAGTGACCCCCATATCACACGACCTTGGAAGCACCAAAAACTTGCAGACCCCCAGATCTAGCTCTGAAAATAGCACAAAAAATCCCAAAGCTTTGGACAGTGTTCCCTCCACCCTGGAAACAGAGTCCAACTTTAACATAAAGTAATAAGTAGGCTTAGAAAAATAAGCAAACAAAAAGAAAAGAAAAGAAAGAACTTGGCCATAAAAAGCCACTATGGTGGCAGGGAAGAACAACACAAAAACTCAGAAGGCAAAAAGAGTTACAACCAAAGTCTCAAAGAAAAATGCTAATTGGACCCAAGCCCAAAAAGAATTCTTGGAAGAATTAAAGAAAGAGACAAAAGGAATAGAAGAAAAATTGGGAAAAAGAAATGAGAGTGATACAAGAAAATTATGAAAAGAGACTTGAAGTTTGGCAAAAAGAGGTACAAAAACACTGAAGAAACTAATGCCTTAAAAACAGAATTGGTTCAATGGCAAAAGAGGCACAAAAATTCACTGAAGAAAAGAACTACTTAAAAAGCAGAATTAATGAAATGGAAAAAGAGGTAGAAAACTTCACTGGAAAAAAAATTCCTTAAAAATTAGAATTGGACGGGTGGAGACTAATGACTTCAAGAAACAATAAAAGAAGGTCAGAAGAATGAAAAAAATACATGAAAATGTGAAATATCTCATTAGACATAGTTTCAAATTGCTCTCCAGAATGGTAGGATCAATTCACAACTCCACCAACAGTGCATTTAGGTTCCAGTTTTTCCCAATCCTGCCTGGACCCAGTGCCATTTCTTCCTTCTGTCATATTAGCCAACCTGAAAACTGCCAGAAGAAGACATTAAAGCTATATATAGTCATGTGAAAAAAATAATCTAGATCACCTTCTATTAAATAAATGTAGAATAAAACAACTCCAAGGTACCACTTCACATCTATCAGAAATGATGGAGAGGTCAAAGGAAAATAGGAACACTAATAAACTATCAGTGGACATATAAACTACTCCAACCATTCTGGAGAACAATTTGGAACTATGCCCAAAGAGCTATAAAACTGTGCATACCCTCTGATACAGGAATATCACTACCAGCTCTATATCCAAAAGAGATCAAAGAAAAAGGAAAGGGACCTATATGTACAAAAATATTTACAGCAGGTTTTTTGTGGTAGCAAAGAACTGGAAATTGAGGGGATGCCTATCAGTTGGGGAATGGCTGACCAAGTTGTTTTATATGATTGTGATGGAATAGTATTGTACTATAAGAAATGATGAGTGGGTGAATTTCAGAAAAACCTGCAAAGACTTGCTTGAACTGATGCAAAGTGAAGTGAGCAGAACCAGGAAAACATTGTACACAGTTACAGCAATACTGTACAATGATCAGCCATGAATGTCTTAGCTATTTTCAGCAATACAATAATCTGAAGGACTCATGATGAAAAAATACTATCTACCTCCAGAGAGAAAGAACTGATGAACTCTGAGTGAAAACTTAAGTATAACTTTCTAGCTTTATTTTTATTGCTTTTTTAATGACATGATCAATATGGAAGTATATTTTACATAATTTCACATGTATAATTGATATAATTTTGCTTGCTTTATCAGTGGGTGAGGAAGGGTGAGAGAGAAAATTTGGAGCTTAAAATTCAAAAAGAAAAGAATGTTTAAAATTAAAAATTGTATTTTTAAAAACCAGCCCAAAACACCTTAGACTAAGTGTGAAAAGTCTTTGAAAGTCATTTAATGAAGTTAAATGATGACAGACAGGAATTCTGTTTCAATAATGTGAGAAAATTGGTCACATCTCAAAGCAAAATTTATAAATTATCAAAGAATTAGGAATGAATAGAAATTTTAGAGATTGGATCTTGTGGCTTCCCAGGACATTCCTGAAGAATAATCACCTAGGGGTGGGGAGAGGGAGGAAAAGTCATGGCCAGGCCTTCTCTTCCCCTTACTCCCCAAAACCATACTCCTTCCTGCCTGCTATGTATACACACTTTGAACAAAAGAGGACCTTTTAGGACCTCAGTCTGGAGGATGCTGGATTTCCCATCAATGTCCTAAATAGCAGCCCCAAATCATGTGGTGGCATTACCAAGTACCAAGGACAGACTGTATCCATGTATCCATCCATAAGGATCCCAGAAAAAATTATATCATGTGCAAGGGGAATTTCTTGAGCACCCCACAAATGGGGGGAAAAGAACTACCAGGAACCTAGGAGCTGTGAGTTACTCCCTTTCCACTCCACAATCTCTAAGCTTAAGATTACTTTTCCTTAGATCCTGTATGTACTGGTGGGAGAGGGTGTCACAGACTTTGGGGGAGGAGGAGGATGGGATATTTTGTACCAACTATTCTTAGTGAATAATAATAATAATAAAGTAGCTTTTCTAAAAGCTACTTAAGTCTGACTGACTGATTCTAAAATGATAGTCTTGGGGAGAAGCCAACTGGTAGAGGCTCAAATTGATAGGATTGATGATACCCCTAGAACTCTGAGGGGGAAATGTAGCCTAACTTTAGGAATCAGCCTTTAATATGAAAGTAGGAAATGGGATAGGGGTGCTCTAGAGCTTATAAGGGCTGCACGTGACACAGTAACATTACCTCATTCCACACCCAACACTACAGATTCAGGGATCTGAACCCGACTGTCTTAGGGGGCCATCCCTTGACTCACCTCTTAAAGAGACCTATTCATTGAATGGGCATTATCTTACTCAAAGTAAGAAGCTAAAAAGATCTTAGCCTAAAAGGGTCTGGGTCTCCCATTGCAACCTGGGCCATCTCCAGTCATCCTGATGAATATCAGGTAACAGGACCCAAATGGTTCTGGAGGAGAAAGTGAGGCTGGTGACCTTGCACAGCTCCCCTCACTCAAATCAAAATCAACTGCAAGTCATGTCATCATTCTCTAATGCCATGGTCCTCTTTGAGAATGAAGGACAAACACAAGGTCCAGCCCACCGCCCCAGTTCTTCTGTTCTTTGTAGTCTATCTGCTTGATTCCCTTCAAATGATGGTTGCCTATCTCTAATGATTGGGCTGAACCTGTTTATGTGGGTTCAGAGTGTAGAGGGAGCCCTTTAGTAGAAAAAAGATCCATTGGTAGGGTACCCCACTCCTGCCTGGGCCCAGTGCAAGTCTCATTGTAGCACCTGGTGCCCAAGTGAGGCCAAAGTAGAAGGGACCCTCCATGGTAGAGGGAGAGGGTGACCCATTCTCCTGAAGCCAACAGACCGGCCTTGTTATTCAGACACAAGCCAAATGGATTTTTTCCTCACCTAAAGGCTAAGGGGTTGATTTCCATCTATCCGATGTCCCTAATCCTTGTGAGGAGAGTATTAGAGGCTCAGAATATTCTGGAAAGGGCCAGGATTTCCTCTGATAAAGAAGACTTTTTTTTCTTTTCTTTCCCTATTTTGTTTTGGGGTTATGGAAAGCTCTTTTTGCAAGCAACCAGACAGGCAGTAACCTATTAGAACTTTGTAAAGACAGCGTTTGTTTGCTAGATTGTACCGCTATGTACTTGGAACTAGGGAAAAATGTGAATTACGGGATTTGATTACAAACCATGCCACATAGATTTTTCCTGAGCCCTTAGTACAAGGCGCCTAAGGAAGACATTGGAATCAGATAATGCAAGACCTCTTCCCTTCACTAAGAACAATCTAGGATTTGGCCCTTGCCAAATACACTCCAGTAGATTTGCTGAAGCCAGAAAATGTTCAAACTGAGGACGGAGGGAGGAAATGTGGAAAGTTCTGATACCCTAACTAGATGAGAACACATCTCAATCAATCAATCAAAAGACCTTAGACTAAGAGTGAGAAATCTTTGAAAATCATAGATGAAATGAAATGTTAGGAAGCCCATTGTAGTAGACCAGTAAATCATCTATAAATTATCAAATGAGTTGAGAATGGGAAGGAATTCCAGAAATTGGAACTTGTGGCTTTCCAGAACATTCCTGAAGGGAAGGGGAGGGCTAGGAGAGGGGCCTTGGGGAGTTGGCTTTTGGGGCTGTTATTTTTCAGAATGCCAGCTACTTGGGTAATGTTGCCCACTTTTTGCCTCAAACTGTTTTTTATCCTTCCAAGTTGCCCTAATTTCATTCTCCCCCTTTTTTCTGCTCTTCCTTCCTTTCTCCTATCCATTCTTTTTTTTTTCACAAGAGAAAAAAATGACTTCAAGTTTATTATTTCCTTAAGATTAAGTTCATCTGAATCAAAAAGGAGAAATATCAGTGAATCAGAATAAGGCTAGAAGTGCTTGGTGTTCCTTGGTTTTTATTTTTTTTATTTTTCTTAGTGTGCTTATGGATAATTCATTTCTTCCTATCTCCTGAAATTCTAGTCTGGATTATAACAGAATTATCTTTTTCCTCTGAGATTTTCTATTGAGTTTCTTTTAGCCAATAGCATCTCTTAAATTGTAGCAGTATTTTTTCCCTGTTTGCTTATGTCTCTAGCTTTAGGCCTTGGGTTTGGATTTTGTTCCAAGGTTAGACCATGGCCCCTTCTACACTGTTACATGGTGGCAGGGCCCAAGTGCTGTCTCCTATTGCAGTTTTGGAGTGAAACAGTACTGTGTACTGGGATACTGTCCTTTTCCTGCTCTACTCTGAAGGTTACTGGCCTGTAGCTTCTAGGTGGGAAGCTGCCTAATGCCAGATCCTGCCTTCTGTAACCTGGTATGGAGCCAGAGACTGAACACAGCATTGGTACTGAGCCATGCCCATTGCCACCAAGCACTACCCACCACAGCAGCCCCTGGAGTTGCCAACAGAAATCAGATCAGCACTCATTGGTTACAACCCTTCTATATAACCAAACTATTGTACAATGTGAAAGTATTTGCAGATCCTGTACATGATTGCACGCCACCATGGGGGGGGAGGGAAGGGAGGGGAGAAAATCTGAAACTCAAGGGATTGTGGAACTGAATCTTGTAAACTAAAAGTAAATAAACAAGTCATTCAAAAAAAATCAGATCAGGCTGGCTCTAGCCTGTTCTCCTAGAGCAGGCCCTGCCTAGAATCACAGCTCTGGCCTAAGGTCCAGAACTAGACACATTGTTGACCCCAAGCCCCCACCACTGTCACAGTCTGTAGTGTCCTTCAAACTTATATGCTGTAGAGAAATGTATCTTGCCTTACAAGAAAATAAGGGGCAAGGAGATAAGAGGGGGCATGATAGAAGGGAAGCCGTACTGGGGGAAGGGACAATCAGAATGTGTGCCACTTGGGGTGGGGAGGAAGGGAGAGATGGGGAGAAAATTTAGAACTCAAAATCCTGTGGAAATGAATGTTGAGAACTAAGAGGCAGGCCATGGAATTGTTAAAGGCCTCGAAGGATAAGGGAGCCCTTAAGTTCATCAAAAAAAGGGTGGGAATTCATTTCCTGGTCAAGAGGAAGAGAGAGGAGCTCAGCAATGTGCTAGCTGCCATGAGGAAGGCTACTGCCAAGAACGACTTAACTGGACCCTGCCAACCTTCCCCACTTACCCAATAAAGATTTGACAATTTAAAAAAATTGTGTGGTGGTGTACCAGAAGTCCCAGGCCTTAGAGGCCTGACCCAGATCAGATGGATCTGACTTCTGAAGCTCCCCTAGCAAAGAATGCTGGCCTTGTCCATGCTGGCCAGTCATCTACCCAAGAGGCTAATACAGATCTGCAGGCTTCAGCTTAGTTATGCTGGCTGGCCTAGTTTCCTATGCCATCACTTAATCAAAGGTGGGAGATTCAAGTCTTGATCCCTGAGATCTCCCAGAGCATCCATATGCCCATGACTGGGTCTCTCATAGAAGAATGGAGGGCCCTACCCCAGATCAATGTTTGCTTCAGTTCCCATCTATTCCTGCTGTCTTTCTAACCTGTTCTTTACTATTAATAAATGTCCCTCAAGGGAACTGGGCCCACCTAGAGCCTTTCCCATAGCCATTCCAATCACAAGTCTAGTATACTCTCTGCTCGTATCATTACAGACAGATAGCTGCCTCAGGATCTCTGAGCAAGGAACAATTACTCAACACTTCTTTTCCCTTCATCCTCCAACTTTTAGAAAGGCATTGTGGGTAGTCTGCTGCACTTGGAGCCATGAAAGACATAGGATCAAATACCACTCTGACACTAGTTGTATAAACCTTGATAAGGCCATAAGCCAAGGCCCTGAACTTCCTTGGCCTCCTTTTCCTCATCTTTAAAATGAGGGTGTTGGATTCAGTGGCATCTAACGACTTTTCCAGCTCTAGATCCCAGACATCTCATCTGACAATTTATGTGGTATTATTTCATCATTCATTGAGAGGTCCAGAATAGTCAACAACTGCTTCTGTCTCAAGGCATCTGTCTTCCTCTCCATTAATACCTTAAATGTGTATCTTCCATGCAACTGCCTCATCGCCTTTCCTTACTCCATTGTATAACAGCTCTACAATCACCAACCTCTTGACAAAGGTGAAGTTTTTTTTTTGCCAGTTTGCTTTTTTTT
>CM053582.1:8329715-8347247 GCA_028627135.1 Pseudochirops cupreus
TGGAAAAATTGCAACACTAATGCATTGTTGGTGGAGCTGTGAATTGATACAACCATTCTGGAGAGCAATCTGGAACTATGCCCAAAGGGCAATAAATAATTGCATGCCCTTTGACCCAGTAATACCAATTCTGGGGTTGTATCCCAAAGAGATCACAGAAGTGGGAGGAAGATCCATATGTACAAAAAAATGTTTTGCAGCTCTCTTTGTGGTGGCAAAAAACTAGAAATTAAGGGGATGCCCATCAATTGGGGAATGGCTAAACAAGTTGTGGTATATGAATGTAATGGAATACTATTGTAAAATAAATGGGACGGAGTTGGACTTCATATTTACTTGGAGAGGCTTATACAAAATGATACTAAGTGAGAAGAGCAGAACAAGGAGAATTTTGTACACAATCACAGACACATCGTATGTGTGACGACCAACTTTGATAAACTGGACTCTTCTCAGCAATGCAAAATTATAAGACAACTCTAAAAGTCTTAGGACGGAAGGAGATGTCTACATTCAGAGAAAGAGCTGGAAAGAACAGAGTTTAAATGGAGACTGAAGCCAACTACATGCTCTCTTTCTTTTCCATATTTGGTTTTGTTTCTTCTTTCCCATTGTTCACTCCATTGGTTACAACCCTTCTTCACAACCACACTAATGTCCAATGTGAAAGTATTTGCAGATTCTATACTTGATTGTAAGCCACCATGGGGAGAGGGGGAGGGAAGGGAGAAAATTTGAAACTCAAGGGATTGTGCAACTGAATCTTGTAAGCTAAAAGTAAATAAACAAATCAATTTAAATAAAAAAAAATTTTTGAATACAAGCAGCACAGCATTGATACATACATACATACATACACACATACACACACACATACACACACACACACACACACATATATATATGTATATACATATATATATATATATATACATATATAATATACACAGACACATATACATATACACACACAGAGTTAGGTATATAAATTCATCTTACCCAATAGCAGAGGAGGAGAGGGAAGGGGCTAAAAGAAAGGGAGGGTGATAAGAGGAAGGATAGATTAAGAGAAGTAGTGGTCAGAATCAAAACAGACTTTTGAGGAGGGGACAAGGTAAAAAAGAGAAGGATAAATAGAAAAGAATAGGATAGAAGGAAATACACAGTTTGCAATCATAACTGTGAGTGTGAATAGGATAAACTCTCCCATAAAATGGAAGAGGATAGCAGACTAGATTAGAAACCACAATCCAACAACATGTTTCTTGCAAGAGACATGAAACAGAAAGACATGCAGAGTTAAAATAGGGGGCTGGAGCAGAATCTATTATGCTTCAGCTGAAGTAAAAAAAGGCAGGGGGTAGTACTCAATGTCTCAGAAAAAGGAAAAGCAAAAATAGATCTAATTAAAAGAGATGATCAAGGAAACCACATTTTGCTAAAAGATACCATAGACGATGAATTAAAGATCAATACTGAACATATATACACAAATGGCACAGCATCCACATTCTTGAAAGAAAAATTAAATGAATTACAGAAGGAAATAGACAGTAAAACTTTATTAATGGAGGACCTCAATTTGCCTCGTCAGACCTACATAAATCTAACCATAAATCATAGAGTTTTAGAAAAGTTAGATATGATAAACCTTTGGAGAATATTGAAAAGAAATGGAAAGGAGATACCTATTTTTCAGTTGTGCATGGCATATTAAAAAAAAAAACTGACCATGTATTACAGCATAAAAACTTCACAAACAAATTCAGAAAAGGAGAAATACAAAATGCATTCTCTTGAGAACAAAATGCAATAAAAATTACACTCAATGAAAGTCTTTTGGAACATAGATTAAAAATTAATTGGAAACTAAATAATCTAATCCCAAAGAATGAGTCAAAGAATAGATCATAGAAACAATTATTTCATTAATGATAATGAGAAAACATGAAAATTTATGGGATGTGGTCAAAGCAGTAATTAGGGGACAATTTATATTTCTAAATACATTAGTAAAAGAAAGAACATATCAATAAATTCGACTTGCAATAAAAAAGCAGAAAAATAACAAATTAAAAATCTTCAAGTAAACACCACAATAGAAATCCTAAAAGGAAAAAGAAAAATTAATAAGTTTAAAAGTTGAAAATCTACATTGAATCTATAAATGAAACTAGGAGGTGATTTTCTGGGAAAAAAAATTAGATAAACCACTGGCTAAAACAAAACAAAACAAAAATAAAAACAAACCAAATTGCCATTATCAAAAATTAAAAAAAGCAAAAGCACAGCCAATGAAAATGAAATTAAAGCAATTATTAGGAGCTGTTTTGCTCAATTTTATGCCAATCAAATTGACAATCTAAATGAAATGGATGGATATTTACAAAAATATCATTTGCCCCAATTAACAGAAGAGGGAATAGAGTACTTGAGTAATCTTATCATAGAAAAAGAAATCAAAGAAGTCATAAATGAAAAAACAAAAAACAAAAAACAACCCTGGACCAGATGGATTTACAAGAAACTCTACCAAAAATTTAAGGAATTAAATTTTTTGTTTTTGCTTTTTTGGAGGGAGAGGGCAGGGCAATTGGGGTTAAGTGACTCGCCCAAGGTCACATGGCTAGTAAGTGTTAAGTGTTTGAGGCTGGATTTGAACTCAGGTCCTCCTGACTCCAGGACCAGTACTCTATTCACTGTGCCACCTAGCCACCCCAAATTTAAGGAACAATCAATTCTAATACTCTATAAACCATTTAAAAATATATATAAAGAAGGAGTCCTACAAAATTCTTTCTATGGCACAAATTCAGTTTTGGTACCTAAACCAGGAAGAATAAAAACAGAAAAAGAAAACTATAGGCTAATTTCCCTAATGAATATTGATGCAAAAAATTATAAATAAAACACTAGAAAGGAGATTGAAGCAATGTATCACAAAGATCATAAAATATGACCAGGTGGGGTTTATACTAGAAACGCAGAGCTGGTTCAGTATTAGGGAAACCACCAGCATCATTGATCATATCAATAACAAAAACAGCAAAAATCCTATGATTATATGAAGAGATGCAGAAAAAGCTTTTGACAAAATACAGCACCCTCTATTAAAAACACTCCAAAGCATAAAAATAAATAGATCTTTTATTTTTGCACAGTACATTTCATTTTGCATCAGGCCACAGGCTTTTCTTTCTTTTTTGGGGGGGGGTGGCCCAACGTAATTGGGATTAAGTGACTTGCCCAAGGATACACAACTAGTAAGTGTATCAAGGATCTAAGGCTGGATTTCAACTCAGGTCATCCTGATTCCAGGGCCGGTGCTTTATTCACTGCACCACCTAGCTGCCCCAACCACATCACAAGTTCTTCTGAGAACATCCTGCCAATCATTTCTTATACAACGATAATTTTTCATCATAATCACATATCACAACTTGTTCAGCCATTCCCCAATTGACAGGCATTCAAATTGCTCTAGAAAATGGTTGAATCAGTTCACAACTCTATCGACAATGCATTAATGTCTCATTTTTCCCATATCCCCTCCAATATTTGTCATTTTTCTTTTCTGTCCTATTAACCAATCTAATAGGTATGAGATAGTACTTCAGAATTGTTTTAATTTGCATTTCTCCAATCAATAGTGAGTTAGAGCATTTTTTCATATGGCTGTAGCTAGTAGCTTTGATTATTTCATCTGAAAACTGTTATCTTTGGATTATTTATCAATTGGGGAACGGCTCTTATTTTTATAAATTTGACTCAGTTCCCTATATGTTTGAGAAATGAGGCCTTTTTATGTTTGAATTTTTTTATTTTTAGTTTTCAACATTCATTTCCATAAGATTTTAAGTTACACTTTTTTCTCTCCCCATCATTTCCCTACCCCCACCCCTAAAATAGCAAGCCTGCTGAATACCCCTTCCCCCAATCTGTTCTCTCTTATATCCTCCTCCTTCACCCCCTAACTTTCTAGTAGAGCAAGATGGGTTTCTATAACCTAGTACCTGCAAATAGTTTTTCCCAGTTGCATGTAAAAAAAAACAATTTTTAACCATTGTTTTTAAACTTTGAGTTCCAGATTTTTTTCTTCTTCCCTCCTTACCCACCCCCACTGGGAAGATAAGCAATTCATTATAGATTGTACATGTGTAGTTATCCAAATCATTTCCACAGTATTTATATTGTGGAAGACTAACTACATTTCCCTCCGTCCTATTCCACCCCCCACTTATTCTATTTTCTCCTTTGACTCTATCCCTTTTCAAAAATGTTTGCTTCTAACTACCCTCTCCCCCAATCTGCGCTCCTTTCCATCCTCCCCCCTCTTATCCCCTTCCCCCCTATCTTCTGTAGAGCAAGATACCCAATTGAGTGTGTATGTTATTCCCTCCTTAGGCTGAATTAAATGAGAATCAGGTTGTCCCATTCCCTTTCACCTTCCTGCTCTTCCCCTCCACTGTAACAGTTTTCTCTTGCCTCTTTTATATGAGATAATTTACCCTAATCTGTCTCTCCCTTTCTCTCTCTCTCAATATATTCCTCTCTCACCTCTTAATTTTATTGTTTTAGATATCATCCCTTCATATTCAACTCATCCTGTGCCCTCTGTCTATGTATACATGTACATATATACACATACACTCACATATATATTTATACACACATACACCCCCTTATACATACATATATATGTATGTATACATATATACATATGCACATATGTGTGTGTGTGTACACACACACACACACACACACACATATTTCTTTCAACTATCCTCATACTGAGAAAAGCCTTATGAGTTACAATGATCATTTTTCCATGTAGGAATATAAATAGATCAACTTTAATAAGTTCCTTATGATTTCTTTTCCCTGTTTACCTTCTCATGCTTCTTTTGCTTCTTGTATTTGAAAGCCAAATTTTCTGTTCAGCTCAGGTGTTTTCATTAAGAATCCTTGAAAATCCTCTATTTCATTGAATGACTATATTCTTTCCTGTAGCATTATACTCAGTTTTGCTGGGTAGGTGATTCTTGGTTTTATTCTTAGTTCCTTTGACCTCTGGAATACCCTATTCCAAGCCCTTTCATCCCTTAATGTAGAAGGTGCTAGGTCTTGTGTTATCCTGATTGTATTTCCACAATACTCAAATTGTTTCTTCCTGACTGCTTGCAGTATTTTTTCCTTGATCTGGGAACTCTGGAATTTGGCTATAATATTCCTAGGAGTTTTCTTTTTGTGATCTTTTTCAAGAGGTGACAGGTGAATTTTTTCAATTTCTATTTTGCCCTCTGGTTCTAAAATATCACGGCAATTTTCCTTGAGAATTTCTTGAAAGATGGTCTCTAGACTCTTTTTTTTTGATCATGCCTTTCAGGTGGACCAATAATTTTTAAATTATCTCTCTTGGATCTATTTTCCAGGTCAGTGGTTTTTCCAGTGAGATATTTCATATTGCCTTCTATTTTTTTCATTTGTTTGTATCTTGATTTCTCATAAATTCATTAGCTTCCAATTACTCCAGTCTAATTTTGAAGGAGTTATTCTCATCAATTAGTTTTTGAAATTCTTTTTCCATCTGGCACATTTGGCTTTTTAAAGCATTCTTCTCCTCATTGGCTTTTTGGGCCTCTTTTGCCATTTGAGTTAGTCTATTTTTAAGGTGTTATTTCTTCAGTATTATTTTGCTTCTCCTTTAGCAGGCTGTTGACTCTCTTTTCATGATTTTCTTGCATCATTCTCATTTCTCTTCCCAATTTTTCTTCCACTTCTCTTACTTGATTTTCAATATCCTTCTTGAGCTCCTCCATGGCCTGTAACCAGTTCATATTTTTCTTGGAGGCTTTTGATACAGTATTTCTGACTTTGCTGTCTTCCTCCGCCTTCATGCTTTGATCCTTTTTGTCCCCAAAAAAGGATTCTGTGGTCTGTTTGTTCTTCTGTTGCTTGCTCATACTGGCAGCCAATTACTTGACTTTTGAATTCTTTGTCATGGTAGAACTCTGCTTCTAGAATGGAGAGAGCTATGTCCCAAATTGCTGGGATTTTTGAAGCTGGCAGAGCTATTAAGAGGGTGCCCTCTCTACAGCCCCCACATGCTCTGGCTCACTGGTCACATACCCCAGGACCACCCCCCAAGACTGCAATCCAGATACAAGCAGGTCAAAGGAAGAGTGATTACCCTCTGAATGGTCACTTGGTCCCCCTGCAATCTGCAGGCCAGGAGCTTCCAAAGCAGCCATATGGCAGCAGCTGCAGCCACCGTACCTCCTCCGCTTCTTGCTCTGGGGGTAGCAGCCAGACTGTGCTCCCTCTGTTTCAACAAAGTTCCACACTGACCTTTTACTTTGTCTTTGGCATTTGTGGATTGAGAAGTCTGGAAACGACTACAACTGATGGCGATTTACTCTTGTTATGTCTGCTCCATCTGAGGCTTGTTGGGACTGCCCTGGGGCTAAAACCAGGGCTCGATTGGGACTGCCCTCAGCTCCCAGCCTCCTGTGATGGACCCTTTCTGCTGGCCTCCTGGGCTTCCTTCAGTGGAAGATTTGTTTCTCTCTGTCACTTTGTGGGTTCTGTAGCTCTAAAGTTTGTTTAGAGTCATTTATTTTTTACATGCATTGGAGGAGGTGGAAGCCAGAAGCACGTGGAAGTCCTGTTTCTACTCCACCATTTTGGCTCCACCCCCTATCCCCCAAGTAAGGCCTTTATCAGAGAAACTTGCTTCAAATTTTTTTTCACAGTCATGACTTCTAACTGTATTTCCCTCTATCCTATTCCTCCCCCCTGTTTATTCTATTCTCTTTCCCCTTTCACCCTGTCCCTCCTCAAGTGGTTTTGCTTCTGACTACTCCCTCACCCAATATTCCCTCCATTTTACCACCTCCCCCCTTCTCTTATCCCCTTCTCATTCTACTCTCCTGTCGGGCAAGATAGATTTCTATACTCAATTGGATATTTATGTTATTCCCTATCTTTTTTTTTGCAGATGATATGATGATATACTTAGAGAACCTTAGAGAATCAACTAAAAAGTAGCTGAAACAATGAATCAAGGTGGTAGGACATAAAATAAACCCACATAAACTATTACAATGTCTATATATTACCAACAAAACCCAATGGGTAGAGATAGAAAGAGAAATTCCATTGAGAATAAGTAAAGCCAGTATGAAATACTTAGGATTCTATCTGTCAAGACATACACACACAGGATTTATATAAATGAGATTACAAAACACCCTTCATAAAAAGAAAGATCTAAATGACTGGAGAAATATTTATTGCTCAAGGTTATGCTGAGTCAATATGATAAAATGTCAATTCTATCTTAATTAATTAGCTTATTTAGTTCCATGCCAATCAAACCACCAAATAATTTCTTCATAAAGCTAGGAAAAAAATAACAAAATTCATCAGGAGGCACAAAAGGTCAAGATGATCAAATGAACAAAAGAAAAGGTGAAGGAAAGAGGCCTAACAGTACCAGATCTCAAACTATACTACCTAGTATTAGTACTAGATTAGAAATAAAGTGGTTGATTAGTAGAAGTGATTACATTCACAATATATACAAGCAAATGAGCACAGTAACCTTGTATTTCTTAAATCTAAAGATCCCGTTATTGGGGCAAGATGTCACTATTTGACAAAAACTGGGAAACCTGGAAAGTAGTCTGGCTGAAACTAGGCACCTGGAGTAGTACTGGGCACATAAACCAGGTATATTCCACTCAAAATAATAATGAAACCCATAAAATATCTCAAAGTCAGGCTACTAAGACACAATAAATACTTGGAAGAACACAATTACAAAATACTCTTTAAAGAAATAATCATCTAAATAATTGGAGAGGTATTCATCACTAACGGTAAAGGGGAAGCTTAGGTGGTGCAGTGGGTTGGACATGGAGTGAGGAAGACCTGAGCTCAAATCTGGTCTTAGACACTTACTAGCTGTGGGACAGTAGGTTAACCATTTGACCCTTTTTGTCTCAGTTTCCCCATCTATAAAAGGAGCTAGAGGAAGAAATGGTGAACCATTCCATTATTTTGGCCAAGAAGACCCCAAATGGGGTCACAAAGAGTCAGACATGACTGAAAAATAACTGAACGACAATGGTTAAGTCATTCCAATAGAATACAAATGATGATACTGCCTAAATTAATTTACCAGCTTAGCATTATGCCAATTAAGCTGCCAAGGGTGTATTTTATATAACTAGATAAAATATCCAAATTCATTTTGTAAAACAAAGGTTCTGGACTCTCAAGGGAAATTTTGGGGGAAAATGGGAATGAAGGGAAATGGCACTTTCAGATTTCAAATTATATTATAAAACAGTACTCAGTAAAAAATCTTTGATGCTGAGTAAAAAATAGAAGAGTAGATTCCTGAAACATATAAAGAAGGAGGAATCAGAAACAATTTAATCCTATTGATTAATCAATACATATTTATTAAGCTCCTACTACGTACCAGGAACTGTTTCAGGCTTTGTAGATAAAAGAACAATGATTGAAACAATCTCTACTCATAAGGCTCTTACATTCAAAGGGAGAGATGAGGACATACATAAATATATACAGCATAAAGTGAATAAATACAAGTAAATTAAAGGAGGTAAATACTTTGAGATATTTTATGGGTTTTATTGTTATTTTGAGTGGAATATACCTGGTTCTATGTGCCCATTACTACTCCAGGTGCCTAGTTTCAGCCAGACTACTTTCCAGGTTTCCCAGTTTTTGTCAAACAGTGAGATCTTGCCCCAATAACTGGGATCTTCAGATTTAAGAAATACAAGGTTACTGTGCTCATTTGCTTCTATATATTGTGAATTTAATCACTTCTGCTAATCAACCACTTTATTTCTTATGTAGTACTAATACTTTGTAGTATAGTTTGAGATCTGGTACTGTTAGACCTCTTTCCTTCACATTTTTTTCCATTGATTCATTTGATCATCTTGACCTTTCATCAGGGAGGGAACTAGCAGTTGGTGGAATCAAGAAACACTTCAGACAGAAGATGGTGTTTAATTGAGATTATGGTTCTGAGCCTACAACTTCAGTGTCATCCTTGACTCTTAACTCTCAGTCATCCAATCTGTTGCCAGATCTTGTCACTTCTCCCTTTACAACATCTGTTTCTATGCACTCACACAGCCACTGCTTGGTTGCAGGTCCTCATCACATCGTACTTGGACTATTGGACCAGCACTGGTCTCCCTGCCTCAAGTCTCCCTTCACTCTGATCCATCCTTCACACAACTACCAATGTGATTTTTCTAAAGTGTGCATCTAACCGCATCACCCCATTTATTCAGGAAGCTCTAGTGTCTATGAATCTCCAGGATCAAATATAAGCTCCTCTATTTTGCATTTAAAGCTTTTCATAACCTGGTCCTTTCTTACCTTTCCAACTTTCTTGCACCTCATTCCTCTCTATGCACTCTCCAACCATGATATAGATCAGTGGTTCTCAACCTTACTAATGCTGCAACCCTTTAATACTCATATGTGGGCATATCTGCATGTGGGTGGACCCGCCTGGAGATGGATAGAGGAGCGCTGTCTCGGTTCCTAAGACCATTGGAAATATGTGTTTTAGGTGATCCCTGTGACCCCCTGTGAAAGGGTCATTTGACCCCCAAAGGGGTCGTGATCCACAGGTTGACAACTGCTGATATAGATGATGAGTTAGCAAAGGAGACTGAAAGGAAGAGGTCAGACAGATAGGAGGAGAACCAGGAGACAGAAGTGTCATGAAAATCCATAGAAAAGAAAATGCCTAGGACTAAAGGGTAGTCAACAATGTAAAAAGCAGTAGAGAGTCAAGAAGGATGAAGACTGAGAAAAGTCCATCAAATGTGGCAATTAAGAGAAAGGCAGATGAGTAGAACATAAGGAAGAAGAGGAAACAATTGAATTCAATAATACAGTATTTGATAAACTTGAGAACATAATTTACTTGGGGAAAAACTCCCTATTTGAAAGAAACTTCTGGGAAAACTGGAAAGAAATCACCAGAAATTAGACTTAGATCAGCATCTTACATCACATTACACAATAAACTTAAAATTAATACATGACCTAAATACAAAAGGTAACCCCCCCCCCCCTTGGAGATCCATCTTGCTCTACTGGAAAGTTGGAAGGGGGATGGGGGAGGATATAGGATAGAGCAGATTGGGGGAGGAGGTATTTAGTGGGATCACTGTTTTGGAGTGGTAGGTAGAGGACAGATGAGGAAAAAATTTGTAACTCAAAATCTTGTGGAAATGAATGTTGTAAACTAAAAATAAACATAAAATTTATAAAAAATATAAACACTGTCCCTGCAAAAAAATAAACAAATAAAGCATAACCCCAACCCACCTCTGTCAAAAAAAAAAAAAAAGAAGGTCAATGGAGCACTGTTCACAACTGTGACTGGGTGAAGAGCTACGTGCTTAATAAGGGATAAAGAAGGGATCATGAGAGACAAGATAGATCATTTCCATTACATGGAATTAAAAAGCTTTTCCATGAAAAAAAAATCATGCAGATAGAATAAGAAGAGAAATAATTGATTAGGGGAAAGCATTTTGCATCAAATACCTCTGATAAGAGTCTTATATCCAAGATGTTTAGGGAAGTAACACAAATATATAGGACAACCATTTTCCAATGGATAAGTGCTCAAAAGATTAGTTAACACTAAGTTCTCCAACCTTATTCTCTCCTCCAAGCTACAGTCCCACTTTCTCAACTGTCTACTGGACATTTCCTAGACATTTCAAACTCAGCATCTATAAAACAAAGCTCATTATCTTCTTTCCCATACCTTGACCTCACTCCACCTTTCTTCTGAACTTCCTTATCTCTGTTGAGGCACTACCGTCCTTTCAGTTCACCCAGGTTCACAACCTTGTAGTCATACTTGACTTCTCACCTCCCTTCCCTCATCCAACCAGTTGCCAAGTCTTGTTGATTTAACCTGTAAAAAATCTTTCACATCCATTCCTTTACTCACATTGTCTCCTCATCTCTCATTAAGTTGCCAGCAATAGCCCCCAATTGTTTTCCCTTCAGCTTCTCCTCTCTCCAACCCATCCTCCCTATATCTGCCAGAGGGATATAACTAAAGTGTATGTTTGACTATGGCACTGCCTTGCTCAGTAAACTCCTTTGGCTTCCTATTACCTCTGCTTGGCATTTCAAAGTCCTTTACCGGCTGGTTCCAACCTGCCTGTACACACTTCTTGTACATTATTCTCCTTCATGCACTCTCAAGTCTAAACTAAAATTTTTGCACTTTCACATACATGAAACTTCATTCCCTACTTCTGCACCTGTGTGTGGGCAGTACTCCATGTCTGGAATGTGCATATCAACAAATTACTGCCTGAGTACTCATCAGCACAAATACGAAGACCATTACTGCTTATCTCTTTGTCCTCTGTCTCTCTCACATGACCACAGCTGATGATCTACATCATCATTCCTTAGAAAGCAAATTGCTGCTTCTTTAGGCCAGCTCCCTTCCATTTCAGAAGAGAGTCATTCCTGTTTCTTAGCTTTAAGTGAGCAGTGGTCTTTCTTTGCTTTTTTCCTATGTCACATCTTCTACCCCCAACCCTCTAACATGGGTCAAGATTCTCCTGTTTCTTTAGATCTGTTTCTTCTGATGACTGAAAAAGTATTCACTGAAGCTCATCTGATTTTTTTAAAGGAAATACTTCCATCTTTCTGATAAGCTGGAGATTGGAGAAGCATTCTTCAAATCCCTCTAACATCCAGGTGGGAGATGAGTCTGCATTTTGAGCATTGATAACAGTCATTTGAGCTAACAGAAAAAGACAAATCATCTATATTCTATGCTGGTCACTGTAGTCTATAGTCTATGCTGGTTGCTGTAACTTCCCCCAGCTCTCTGGCATTTGCTGCAAGGGAGATATTCAGTCTTTTGTTGTTCTTGTTAGTAAATCTCACACGTGGCCCACTGCACTGGAGAAATATCGCAGCTACTCTCTAGGGGTGGGTGAAAATTCTTTTTCTTTGCTTTACCAACTTCCTTCTCCTCTAGAAAAGCCAATGACTCAAAAGCTCCTATGAATTGAGGGATCTTTTCAAAGAATTTGAATGTTATTCATTCCAGTACCTTCTACATACGTAGGAGAAATGTGAGGCCATACGCTTGAGGGACATGTTGACTCGGTCTCCCAGAGATATATTCATCTTCTCTACTGTGGTTCTGAAGGCAATGGCCATCATTATTTTGTAACTTTGGGAGATTTTGAAATCTGTCAGATGTGATGAATCTCCTTCCATCTCCTTGCACATCTAACTTGTTTCAGATTTTATATTTCAGTGCAAGCTGTACAGATGGTCCATTTTCACAAACATATCTAATGCAAAAAGATGGGCCTCACAGATTTGTCAGTTGGTTATGGCTATGCAGAACTACAGTGTAGGCAGATGTTAGCCTCGTACTTCAATGGAATTAATTTTAAAGAGGTATGAAGACATGGAGCCCTTCTAATAACTTTGTGCCTCAGGAGTCCACAGCTTACGGGTTGGAAGCCATTGCACTACATGATCAGTAATGTTCAAAGGTCCCTTCTGGTCTAATTTCAATAGTACCTTTCAGTTGTGATATGTGATACTCTGTGTTCCATGGTCTTTCCCAATATTAACCTTTCTCTATTATAAATTTCCTTCTTGGGTTCCCACTAGAAATTCTCTTAGGAGTCTATGATGTCATACTACTACATTTTCTTGGCCAGAAAGGATCCTGGAATGGTACTTGTCTCTCCAGTATTTCTTTCATAGAATTATTGGAGCATACATTGAGATCTAGAAGGGACCTGAATGGTCTTCTCATTCAGTCCCTTGATTTTACAAATGAGGAAACTGAGAACCAGAAAAGTTAAATGACTTCCTCTGGGTCACATAGGGGGTAAGCAGTAGAACTAATATTCAAACCCAACTTTTCTGACTTCAAATCTAGGTTTCTCCTGTTACTCCTATCTTGGGTTGGCAGTCTGAGGAAGAGAAGAAAGAAGAGACCATAGAATCCAGTGTTGTGAAGGCAGGTCACACACAGGGTTTGTGTGACCTGGAATAAGTCATTTCTGCTCTCTGAGTGTCAGATTGCTGCCTCTAAAAGGGGGATGATAACACTGACACTCCCTTTATCACAGGGTTGTTTATAGGATAGTAGCTTCTGGAGCTAGAAGCTAGGCTAGCCTCCTCAAATTCCAGAGGAGGAAACTGAGGCCTATGGAGGGAGATGACTGGCCAAGGTCATACACAGGATGCTAGATCCAGAACTGGAAGGGACCTCACAGGCCCACCTTCCCTTCCCAATCCCTTCATTTTACAGAGGGGGAAACTGAGGCCCAGGGAGGGAAAGAGACTTGCCCAAAGTCACCCATAAGATCCTAGATCTAGGTCTGGAAAGGACCTCAGAGGCCATCAAGTTCAAGTTTCTCTTTTTTACAGAGGAGGAAACTGTTGGGAAAATCAAATATGATTGTGTCTATAAATCACTTTACAAACTCTAAACTATAATATGAGTGTCTAAGTTCTTCTTATTTTATGCCAACGTGCTCAAGCACCAGGCTGATTAAATGTGAAGCCTGACTCAAGACCCAAAATGAGCTGGAGGAGGAAAAGGCAAACCACTCCAGTATCTCTGCCAAGAAAACCTCAAATGGGGTCACAGAGAGTTGGACATGACTGAAAATGACTGAACAACAGCACAAATGCTCTTAACTTTTTTGAACACATGAATACATGTAATTGTATCAGCATAGAAGAGAGTAATGAAATGGGAGATAAGACCGAAGGAGCACTTTGAGGCATAGAAAAGTTACGTGACTTGTCCAGGGTCACACAAAGGCTATGTATCAGAGGCAGAATTTGAACGCTTGTAATTAAATTCTAGAAAATATACTTTTGTGATTTGAACAAGTGGAAACAGGAGGGAAGAAGGGAAGAAGGAAAGGAGCACTTCTTGTGTTCCAGAAACTTTTCTAAGTGCTTTCCAAATATTTCTTATTTGATCATCAAAACAACCCTTGTAGGTAGATGTTATCTCCATATTACAGATGAGGAAACTGAGGCAGGTAAAGTTGTAGTCACTTGCCCGGGGTTGCACAAATAGGAAGTGCATGAGGCTGGATTTGAACTCAAGTTTTTTGGACTCCAGGCCCAGTGCCCCCTAGCCACTGAGCTACCTAGCTACCTAAGTAGAAGTGAAACATGGAGGAGATAGATATCAGACCAGGGCTTCAGTCACAGTGTCAGCAGCATCAGGAGAAGGGGCAGAGGTTATTAGCTCTCAGACTCAAGTCCTGGTTTGCTCTTGGGAATCAAAAACAGGCCAGGAGGTTTGGGATAGCAAGGCAGGGTTTGGGCATAAGTGAACTTTAACAAAGTAGTGAAAGATGAAAGTCTGCAGGATTCATTCCAAGGGGAGACTGGAATGACTGGGACCTTGTTCAAAACTGATAAGGCCCCCACCCCCACCCCAACTCCTGTAGCCTCTTGAACCCTGCAAGTCAATCTCCAGGTGGCTATTTGGGGGGCATCCTCCTAGAAAAACCAATCAGTTAATATTTATTAAGTGCCTACTATGTTCCAGGTACTATTCTGAGCACTGTGGATACAAAAAGAGGCAAAAGATAGTCCCTGCCCTCATGGAGTTTACAGTCTAATGTGGGAGACAACACGCAAACACATATACCCAAAGCAAGCTATATACAGGATAAATAGAAAATAATTAACAGGGAAGTTGTTGGAGTTAAGAGAAGTGGGGAAAGATTTCCTGTAGAAGGTGACGTTTGGGTTTTTTTTGTTTTTGTGGGGGTTTTTGGTCTTTTTGGAAGGGAGAAAGCAGGGCAATTGGAGTTAAGTGACTTGCCCAACGTCACACAGTTAGTAAATATCAAATGTCTGAGGTCAAATTTGAACTCAGGTCTTTCTGACTCCAGGGCTAGTGCTCTATCCACTGCAGTGCCACCTAGCTGCCCCCAAAGGTAAAGTTTGGGGACTTAAAGGAAGTCAAGGTGGTCAGTAGATACCCTGGAGGAGAGACAGAATTCCAGGCATGGGAGACAGCCAGAGAAAATGTTTGGAGCTGAGAGACGGAGGGAAGGACTTGTTGGTGGATCATCCAGGAGGCCAGTATCACTGAATCAAAGAGTACATGGTGGAGAATAAGGTGCAAGAAAACTGGAAAGATAGGAGATGGCTAGGTTATTGAATGCCAAACAGAACATTTTGTATTTATTCCTCGAGGCAATAAGGAGCCTCTGGAGTTTACTGAGTAGGAGGGTGATGTGATCAGATGTGAGCTTTAGGAAAATCACTTTGGGGGCTGAATGGAGGATGGATTGAAGTAAGGAAAGACTTGAGGCAGGCAGACTCACCCACAGACTATTGCAATAGTCCAGAGAGGAGTTGAGGGAGGACTGTACTAGGTACCAGTATCAAAGGAGAGAAAGGGGCATCTTCAAGAGTTGAGGCAACAGTGAAACAGACAGACCTTGGCATCAGATTGGATATGGGAGTGAGATATAGAACTGGGAGGATGGTGTTGACCTATACAGTAATAGGGAAGGTAGGAGTGGAGAGAATTTAGGGGGAAAGAGAATGAGTTCTGTTTTGGACATATTGAGTTAAAGATGTTTGCTGAACATCCAGTTTGAGAGGTCTGAAAGGCAATTAGGTGGAGATGTATGATTAGAAGACAAGCAGAGGGTTAGGGTAGGATAGGAAAACTGAAAATCATCAGTGTAGAGATAGTAATTAAAGCCATGAGATCACCAAGTAAAAGAAAGGAGAAGAGAAGTAGGCCCAGGACCGAACCCTGAAGCTTCAGCAGGGTTTAAGCATGGGGTCCTTCCTTCCATGTTGGCACAATGAACTAAAAAACAGAACATGCTAGCTGAGCCCTGGATCGAAGCCAGGAGGCATGTAGTTTGCTCATTGTTTGGCCTAACCAGGCCTCTTCTCCAACTCTCTTAGGTCTCATTTTCCTCCTTTCTAAAATCAGAGGTTTAGACTGAATGGTCCCTTCTGGCTTTGACATTTTAGGTCCCTAGGTCCTTTGCTGCTCTGGTATTCTATGTCCTATATCCTAAGCTCCTATTTAGCTTAGAAATTCTGGATCCTCTGCCCAAAGATCCCTGTCACCTAATATTTTGTGTCCATTGTTCTGAATACTCTTACAGCTTTGCCATTCCAAGGCCCTAGAATTAAATGACATCATCCAAAGATTTTTGGTGGGTCCAAAGGACCCTGGGATAGTATGTAATCTGCCTATTTTTCTTTCATCTTTGTACCTTGTGGGAAGAATGTCTACCCGAGTCTCTTCCCATGTGGGCTGGACTAGTTCTTTGCCTCAAAACCTATTGAAACCATCCTTAATTGTCTTGGGGTACTAAAGGTGTCACTTTCTGTCCCCTCTCCCCAGTAAAAAAAGCCATGATGAGTTTCAGATTCTTCCTGATATTTGACTACCACATGGACAACCATGTGCAACTCAGAGGCAGAGGAGTCCCACTCAGTTGAACAAATATGGCATCCTCACTGAATATCCTTGGTGAAGATCCTTTCCCTTCAGTTTGCTGTTAGATGGACCATCTTATTCTGCTTTGTTTCATTTCCAACCTGAATAACAAAGGAACTGGGCCTTGTCAACTCTGTAGAGCAACATTATATAATTCAATACTTGATTCATGGTATGGCAAGCATATATGTACAATTTGGGAGTGTGGGGACATCAAAAAGTCTCTTTTACTCATGTCTACACCTAGAGAAACCCTAAGAACATCATTATCTAGACCTTTTTGTTATCCCTAAAAGTCCCATATGGCTCAGACCATGCTTCACAGTCCAGCCAGTCAGCCATCAGGACCTTAGGGCCTACCCAGCCCATGTACATTGACATCTGTCCAGGTACTGCATGTAGATGACAACCCCTGTCCATCCTCAGGTCTTTCCACCTCTTACTATGGCAACCATCATCAAAGCATATTGCCATGTCTTTTTTTTTATCTTTTATTTATTTTAGTTTACATCATTCATTTCCACGAGACTTTGAGTTACAAATTTTCTCCCCATCTTTCCCCTACCCACTACCCCAAAACAGCCATCCCATTGTATAACCCCTCCCCCAATCTATTCTCTCCTATGTCCTCCCCCATCGCCCCTCTGACTTTCTGGTAGGGCAGAATGGATCTCCCTACCACAGTGCCTGTGTATCTCAAGTTCCAGTTGGATACAGTTAATAACAATAGTAATAATAATTGTATATGTATGTATATATATGTACGTATATATTTTTAACATTTGATTATAGAACTTTAAATTCTAGATTCTTTCTCTTCCTCCTGAGTCACCCACCCCTACTGGAAGGACAAGCAATTAAGTACAGGCTGTACATGTGTAATTACGCAGAACCTCTCCACAGTGGGCACATTGTGAGAGACTGATTACATGTCCCTCCTTCCTATCCCGCCCCCCCTTGTT
>CM053582.1:8347747-8367054 GCA_028627135.1 Pseudochirops cupreus
GTTCTGACTGTGTTGTCTTCCTCCTATTCCCTGCTTTGATCCTTCTTTTCTTCAAAGAAGGAATCTAGAGTTTGGTTGCTGTTCTTACTTTGCTTCCTATGCTTGCTCATGGTTGGCCAGTCACTGATTTTTTAGCTCTGTGGAACTCTGCTTCCAGAGGGGAAAGCTCTGTCCCAAAATTGCTGGGATTTTCCCAGCTGCTGGTGCTTTTAGGAGGCTGCTGCAGCCCCCACCAACTCTGGCTCACTGAAAACGCACCCCAGGACCACCACCCAAGACCACAATCCGGATCCAGGCCACTCAATGCAAGAGCACTTGGCCTCTGAACAATCGCTTGGCCCCCCTGCAGTCTGCAGGCCGGGAGCTCTGAAGCAGCACCTCTTCCTTGCCTTGGAGGCAGTTTGGCCAGACCTGCTTATCTCTCCCAATTTTTGCCAAGTTCTACTGACCTTTCACTTAGTCCTTTTTTTCTTATGGCTTGATAATTCTGGATACTGCCACAGCTGCCGCAGATCTGCTCTCCTGAAGCTACAGCTACAGCTGCAGCTTGGCTCAGCTCCTCAGGCCACCACCAGGGCCAAGCCGACGTTCAGGCTGGGCTGGTTTTGGCTCCCAGCACTGAGGTGGACCCTCCTAGCCGAGCTGCCTTCAGTGGAAAGTATATTTGTGTGCATTTTAGAGCTCTAGAATTTGTTTAGAGTCATATTTTATGGGTATTTTGAGGTGGCTATGTGGGAGCTGTGGTACCTTGCTGCTCATATGCCGCCATCTTGCCTCCACCCCCCCTGCCATGTCTATTGGAAAGAATATGGAAACAAATGCCCTATGGCTCCAATCACCATTTCTGACAGTCCCCAGACCCAAACCCATGATTCCCAGCTCCCCATATGTGTATCTCCCTATCAGAATATGAGTTCCTGAGATCAATGATACTTTTTCTTTATTTTTCTTAGGGTCTGTGTTTTCTGACTATACATGCATTACCTATGTCAAATTGCTTGCCTTATCTGTAAGGGGATGTGGGGATGGAGGGAGAGAATTCAGAACTCAAAATTTGAAAAATAAAAAGGTTGAAAATTGTTCTTACATGTAGTTGGGGAAAATAAAATATTAAATTAAAAAAGAATACAAGTGCCCTGAGGGCAGGAACTAACTTATTATTTGCATGTCCAGTTTCTGGCACATAGTAGATGGCTAAGAAATGCTTATTCATTACTTTATTAATTCACTCAGGCTAATTATTCATTGACGAGAGGACAGATTTTAGAAAAAATCTAACCAATACACACACATACACACGCACACACACAGAATGTGCATGAGCCTTGTGGTTTAGAATAAGTGGAAATGGATGAATATTTTCCAGGGGTGGGGAACCCACATCCCTGAGGCTACATGTGGTCCTCTAGATCCTCCAGGGAGGCCCTTTGATTGAATCCAAACTTCACAGAACAAACCCCCTTTAGGTCCTCAAGGGCAGCCCTTTGACTGAACCCAAACTTGACAGAACAATCCCCCTCTAGGTCCTCAAGGGTAGCCCTCTGACTGAATCCAAACTTCACAGAATAAATCCCCTTAATAAAAGGATTTGTTCTGTGAAACTTGGACTCAGTCAAAAGGCCACACCCAAGGACCTAGAGGGCTACATGTGACCTTGAGGCCCCAGGTTCCCCAACCCTGCCTTGACTACCATGAACAGCCTCCTCCTTTTTCAGAATGCATCAAGCAATCTTCCCCTGTGGTGTGTTCTCCCTTTCTTCAGGACCTCTGCAGGCCACATGACTCACAGAACCAGCAAAGGAATGAGTTTGACCCGTAACCACTGTGGTGAGTTTGATCTTTTTCAGCATCTCCATCATATGCTGGCTCCTCGGTCCCTGTAGTTCCCTTTAAACACCACTTGAGAGTGTGTTGGTTGGCATCTTCATCTCTCTCAGAGGCTTCATTTTGTGCCTGGAACTGTGAATGAAAGGGGAGAAGCTTCTCTACATGCCTGCTGCATCTTGCTCTTCCCCCTCTCATGAAGGTAGGCTGGGGCAGGGGAAGGGGAGAGGGAAGAAAGGATTTATAGCAACTAGAGGCAGGAGGGGTCTTAGAAGAAACTGAGTCATAGGGATGTTCATCATCTTGCCTAGGGCCACCTAGACAGTAAGTGGGGGATTTGAACCCTGGTCCCCTGACTATTCCAAGCAGTCTCTTTCCAGAACACTTCTAAAACAGTCAGCTTCAGGATGATAACACATTTCTTGCCAGAAGGAGGGAGAGACAGATGGAAAGCAAGAGGATGGGAAACAGAATTGAAACAAGAACTAATCTGTACAGTTGCAGTTTTATTGCCTTCTGAGCTATTTCTCATAAAAGATCGGCTTGTGTGGCTTTCAAAGACTCTGGGGTGGCTTTGGGGAGCCGAGCCGAGGATCAGAGCAGCTTCTATATTCATTCTGTGTTGGGGAGAGGGGACCTTGTCAGGAAGGAGTGGGTGGTTGGGTTATTAAGCAGTTTGTTTTACTGTCACAAACAGGAATGCATTTCCTGAGCCATTCTAAAACTTGGGGCTTGGAGGCCCAGGGAGACGGATGGAGGGTTATCCCCTTTTGAGACCATGCAGTCCAGACTTTGAATTTACAAGGAGAAAATAAGAAAACAGAAATGAAGGTACCTGGCCATGGACAGACAGGGAGTATATGGCCCAGGGGGGATTTGAACATGCATCTTATTTGAAGTACCCTTTCAACTAAGCCTCCCTGCAACTCCTTAGGGAGAAGAGAAGTAACATAAATGTTTTCATTAATTCCTAGGATCACAGGTCTAGAGCTGGAAGGGACTTCAGAGGCCAGCTAATCTAACTCCTTTATTTTATAGTCCAAGCCCCTCATTTTACAGAACAGGAAAATGAGGCCCAGTGAGGGGAAGAGACTGGCCCAAGATCACTAGACATTTGAAGTCAGATCCTGGGAATCTAAATTTAATGCTTTTCACATGGCTTGAGACTGCCTGCTAAAGAGAAGCTCTCAAAGAGCATAGCACTAATACAGGGAATGCTTTGCCTTTCCAAAAAGGAGAAACTTTCCCTTGAGGAAAACTATTTTGATTTGCTACTGCTCAGATGCAGGGAGATGGCCTGGACTACCTTGGGGTGGGGAGGAGTGCCTTTTACTCCTTGATTTGAGATCCAAAAGTTTTTGAATATTTAAATCAGGAAAGGGAGCTGAGAAACCATTTAGTCCAACCCATTTTACAGATATATGAAGTAAAGTCCAAAGAGGGCTTGCACAAACTTGCACAAAGTCACATAGGGACTAAAGAGAAAAGGTGGGATTTGAATCCAGGTCCCTGAACTCCCAGCTCAGTCTTCTTCTTCTTCTTCTTCTTCTTCTTCTTCTTCTTCTTCTTCTTCTTCTTCTCCTTTGTCTTCTTCTTCGTCTTCTTCTTCTGTAAGGCAATTGGGGTTAAGTGACCTGCCCAAGGTCACACAGCTAGTAAATGTCAAATGTCTGAGGTCGGATTTGAACTCAGATCCTCCTGACTCCAGGGCTCTATTCACTGCAGCGCCACCTAGCTGTCCCTCAGTGTTCTTCTTAATATAGCTGACAATTTCCTTGGCCCTCCCCCTGGGCTTTAATGGTAAAACGAATGTTCATTGGAAGTGAGAAGGGGGGAAGGGGGGAAAAAGAAATAAGCATTTTTTATTTTCTATTAACCCCACTACATGCTGAACACTTTGCAAATATTATTTCATTTTCAAAACAACCGTGTGAGGGATGATCTGCTATTATCTTCATTTTATAGTAGAGGAAACTGAGGTAGGAAAAGGTTAAATGACTTGCCCAGGGTCACAAAGCTAATAAATGTCTGAGATTGGATTTAAACTCAAGTCTTCCTAACTCCAGGCCCAGGTCTCTATCCACTGAACCATGCAGCTTCCTCTAGGTGACATAATGAATAGAGAACCAGCCTTTCCATCAGGAAGACTGGGTTCAAGTCCTGTCTCTAACATATTTCAGCACTGAGACCTAATCTCTAGACATCACCAATTGGTTCACAAGCACTTATTAAGGGCTTCCTATGTGTCAGAACTGTGTGAGGTGCTAAGGATACAAGGGCCAAAATGAAACAGCCCCCTGCTCTCAAACATCTTCTGTTCTATTAGGGGTACACAAAATAAACTCTACAAAATGAATGCAAGGTCATTGGGGGGGGGGGTTGGCACTAGTAGGTGGAGGCAGGCAGCAAGGTGGAAAAAGAAATCTTGGTTAAACCTTGCCCTGATGGATAAGGCAAACTCAGGATAAGATAGGTGAGAATAATTAATGAGCTCCCCAAAGCAGCAGGGTTGGGCATAACTAGCCTCAATTCAAACAGCCTCCTGCAGCTTTTATAGACAGGAGTAAACAACTTCCATATAAGGGCAAAGACCAGCCTAATTAGCACGTATTTCAATGAGGAGATGGCGTTAGTGCCAGCTTAACTCCTCCCCCTACTTTGGTGTCACAGGGAGACTGGATTTGTGCCCATGCCTGAGGGCATGTCAGGCTTGCCATCCCCTGTAGGCTTATTATGCACATACCCAAGGTCTAGAGGTTAGGAGGTCACTGAGACTGACTGCATCACTGGCTGATTTTGCACACAGGGAATGTGTTGAAGGACGTAAGAGATTCTAAGATTTGAAGGTGAGCAGAGAGTTCATTCCAGGAGTGGGGAACAGCCTGGGCAGAAGTGTGGAGGTGGGAGGTGGAGGTGATTAATGTTTATGGAACTAAAAGACTTGATGTCTGTCTGGATTGTAGAGTGCATGAAGAAGAATTGTGTGTAATAGGCGTAGAAAGGTGGCTTGGAGCCCCATTGGGAAGGATTTGAAATGCCAAATAGAGACATTTGAATTTGGTCCTTGAGGCAATTGGGAAACACTAGAGTTTTCTGAGCGAGGCAGAAACTACAATGAACAAAATCCCTCAGGGAATTTCTCTGTGCCCTGGGCAACTGTCTAAGACCATAGGAATTGCAGAATAGCTGCAAGTCCATGAAAGAGAGCGTTCCCCTCCATCATTAAAATCACAGGGCTGGATCAAAGACAGATTTGTGTTCATGTCCCCTTTGAGGTCCAGCTTCACTCTTTGGAGTTAGCAAGTCTGTTGTTTATTGCCAAAGTGATCTTAGGCAAGATACTTCCCCTCTAGGGACCTCAGTTTCCTCCTTTGTAAAAGGAGCTGATCACTTTGGACAATCTTTGAAATGTTTTCCAGACTTAAATCCTAATGTCCTATTGGAGTGAGTAGAGCTGTTCCAGCAGGATCTGGGATCCTGCTTTGGCAACTTGGGGCCCTGACTTAAAGCCTTTCCATGGAAGTTCAAGACAGCTCACCAGCCATTATCCCTTGCCAGCTGATAAAAGGCAGTTAATAAACATTTATTAAGCTACTACTATGTATTAGGCCTTGTGTCAAGTTCCAAGGATGCAAGGAAAGGCAAAAAAGACCTTGGCCTTGATGAGCTCATAATCCAATGGGGGAGACAACATGAACAGGTGAACCACCATGTAAAAAATACTGAACGGACAGGGTAAATAGGACATACACAACAAAGGGAAGGCCCTGGTGTAAGATGGATTGGGAAAGGCTTCCTTTCCTGGGAAAGAAGATGGGATTTCAGCTGGAACTTAAAATACGTCAGTTCTGCTCCCGAAAGATTTGGAAAGCCTAGAAACCAAGAACGTTGTTCAGGAAGGAATGTGGCCAAGCTCCAGAGCTTCCTTTAGATACCCAGTCCTAGGGCCCTCCCTTTGCTCATTGCTCGACTCTTCTGTCCCTCCCCCCAATCTCACTCTTTCCATTTGTGGCATACATAGTCATGGAAGGGACCTGAGGGATTGTCCTTTTTGCTGACCCATTCAGGGGCTACTCATTGGGCATGCCTAACCAACAACCTCTAGAGCTGAGGAAGGGCAAAGAGAAGAAAAAAGTGTCTTGGACAGTAGAAAGGAGTGAGGAAGAGTGAGGCCTGGGAGAGTACCACTGTCATCAGAGATGGGCAGATCAGATTCAGGACAGTCTTGGACAGAGCTTGTTATTGACAAGTACTCAGAGAGTGCAACCAGGATGGTAAGAGAACTTAAGATCAGGCCACAGGAAGGGAGTCCTTAATGTCTGTTGTGCCATAGACTCTCCCTTCTGAAGTCTGCTGAAGCCTCTGGATCTCCTCTGGTTTTAAATGCATAAAATAAAACACCCAAAGTTACCAAGGAAACTGAAGGTTAGCGAAAATAAAGATGCAATTATTTTTCCCACTCACGATCACAGACACCCTGAAATCTATTCAGAACCTGTGGGTCTGTGGGGCTCAGGATAAGAATTCCTACTATAGGAAGGTTGGCTGAAGAAACTGGGGAGAGAAGAGAAAGTTTTGGGGGACAGCTGCCTTCAACTCTCAGAAGGACAGTTTTGTCTAGATTTGTTCTTTGTAGCTTCAGGGTGACACTGGGAGAGGAAAGGGGAAGTTGCAAGAAGACAGATTTAGGCTTAATGTAAGTGAAACTTCCTCATAATTGCAGAGGGACAGATTTAGTCTCAATATAAGTAAAAACTTTGTAAGACTCAAAACAGTTCAACAAGAGTGAAGGTGTTCAAATGGGAGCTAGATGTTCCCCAAGGCCACTGGTCACAGTCGTAGAGAATGTTCCAAATGAAAGAGGGTTTCCCTGCAGATAATGAGTTCCTTCAGATGCTCCTATTTGTAGAGAACAATGTGCTGATTGCATTGATCCATGGAAAACTGCAGAGTCCCCTACATGAGAGCCATAATCTTTCTGAGGAACTTGGCCTAAGTATCTACACAGGAAAAACAAAGTGGATGATAAATGCCTATTGTCTAGACTAAGATGTATAGGTGGATGGATAGCCCACAGAGCTCTTCCCATTAGTACAAATATCTTGGTCAAACACTATGTTTAGAGAATGAGTTGAGCCAGAACCAACAAGAAAGAAGAAGGAAGGGGCTAGGTTGCATTTGAGGAACTGAAAAGTTGCAGACTTTTCCTGACACAAAGGTTCATCTTTTTTAACATGAATATACTTTTGGGTTTTTTTATATGGTTGTGAGTTATGAAAAACCACAGCCTCTGAAGATAGGAAGCTAAGGATCATGCAACAGGGAAATAGGTGTGTAGTAGAAATTACCAGGCTTCAACCTATTATAGATGAGGTCTCTCCCTCCCCCCCCCCCCACCAAATGGTGTAAAAATAGATGGTTTCAGAGAAAAGAAAAGACGGGCTGGTCCCACAGAGAGAATGAGGGCTAGATAGATTGTGTAGCCCATTTGATATCCATATAATGTCAAGAAAATGAAAGGTCCCCATTATGTTGAAGGGACCCACTGTGGCATGAGATGGACACACATGAATGGACTCTTGCCTGCAGCATTGGAAAGGACATCCACATAAGTGAGAACCCAAATCCATTGAAGCATGGGAATGTTTGGGGCAAGTTGCTCCTCCTCTTGAGATCTTAATCTCCTATTTGAAAAATTAAAGATTGGACCTCATTTCTAAAGTAACTTCCAGCTCTAATTTTTGTGAGCTTTTGACAGTATCATAGAGAACTTGACTTGTAAGATCCCTTCAAACCCTTAGAATCTGTCAATTAAACAACAAATCACAAATCATGTAATTCAATGTAATAAACATTTATTTGGGAACCTCAATGTACAAGAACACTGTGATAGATGTCAGGGTAGATAAAATACAAGTAGTTCCCATTCCCTCCTGTTATGGAGCTTACTTACTATACAGTGTCTGGGCAAATGGGTTTCATAGGATTAAGAGTTTGGAGTGATTTTAGAGATTATCCAGCTCAATGCTCTTACTTTACAAGTGAGGAAACTGAAACTCAAAAAAGGGAAACAAATTGCAGAATGTGACACAGTCACCATAACAGCCAGAATTTGAACCCAGGACCTTTGACTTCATATCTAAGGCCATTTCTACTCTATTCAGACTCCTCTGCAACACAAACACAAATAACCATTAAAAATAGGAAGAAAGACCATTATTGACAAGCAGGATTGGGGGAAGTTTCATGGAGGTGACTCTAGAAGGATGAATGAATATTCTTTCAAAATTTGTATTTGTTTATTTTCAAAATATATTTCTATAGACGCCTTTTTTAGTTCACCAAAAATGTCATCAGTATCCCCTACATGGCTTCTCTCTCAGGAAACTAACCATCCTATATAACAAATAATATTGTGAAAGACAAAAAAAGAAAAAAAAAGAATCCTCAAAATTGATTAATACATTACAAAAGCCTGAAAAATATGTGCCATTCACCAAACCCTTAGACCTCCTCTTTTTGCAAGGCCTTGATGTGTTGTTTGTTGACTTCTCATTTTGAAAATTTAACAATTGGCCCAGAGCCAGTATGAGCTGACTCCAGCATTCCCTTCTTCAATGGGGATCTTTTCTCATAGTTCTTCTTTAGGGCCATGTTTGCTCTTTGTAATTTTGCAATATTCACTTTTGGTTGTTTTGTGTTTGTTCTTTCTGTTTCCATTGTTATGGCCATTGTGTATATTGTTTTCTTGACTCAGCTTACTTCACTCTGCATCAGTTCATATAGCTCTTTCTTTGCTTCTCTGTAGGATGAATTCACATTCACATAGTCACAGAACCTATGAGATGGAAGGGACATTGGCAACCATCTAGTCTAATCTGGCCCCATTCATATCTGAAAAAGAATTCTCTTCTATAACTTAAGTGGATACCTAACAAGTGATGATCTCACATCAGCTTGAAGATGTCTAAAGAATGGGAACCCACCACCTCTAGAGGCAACCTGTCTTACTATTAGCTCTCAAAGTTTAGAGTCTCCCTCGTCATGTTAGTCACCCTTTTCAGAATGTCTCTCACATCACATGGCACTCAGAATTAAACAATACTCCACATGTAATCTGAACCACTGTAGAGTACAGTAGAAACATCACCTCCTGTGGTCTACATACTGTACCTTTAATGTGGCCTAGAAAAGTATTAGCTTTTCAGGGCTGACATATAATATCATTTGCTGATATTGACCTTTTAGTTATAACCTGTATGGTACAATATTCTCTAAATGGCGAGACTTCTCAAAAATCACTCTTTGACTGAAGCCAAAAGAGATATCCTTGGGAACCTCTAGATTTAGTTCATATCTGGGTATTTGCACATATGAGTGAAGGACCCTCAGCTCAGAAAGAATGCAGAGACCCACGAGGGACTCATATATAGTTTCACATAAGCAGTCAGTACAAGTCTTTCCTCTCTGGTGAATGCTGCCTTCCTATTCAGGGACCCAGATACACACTCCTAGCGCTTCCGTAAGGGTTTGACCTCCCACTAGAAGAGAAATGAACTTATGGTTCTCAGAAGGAAAAATTCTAGTTCTACAGAGACTTTCATATCTCAGGTGTCCATAAAGGTCAATGGCATCATAGTATTAATTTAAGGGTTTGTGGCTTTTAGGAAAGAGAAGTGGTTTGCTAAAGAAGCAAGCCCTTTCCCATTAGATTCTCATATTTTGATTAGCCCATGATAATCGGAGGTTGAGGTCTAGGTTTAGGCTTCTACACTGGGGCTCTGTCCTTAGATGCTTCTGCATCTCTGTGGTCAAATGGTTGATTTTCTCTCCTAGAGATTTGGTTTCAAGACTTTCTCTTTCCTTGCTGAAAGATGCCCTATCTCCCAGTAGTGGTTGCTTCCTGGGAAAACTTGGCTGCTCTGCCTGGCTGACATTATCACTTGGGTCATGTGGTTCCCTCTTCTCCTGGAACTACATAGTTGTACAGGTGGCAGCAGTGAGATTCCACCATTGCCTTTCAAATCTTGCCCCACTCTCTTCCAGTTCCCATAGTCTACTCCCTTAGCTCTGGTTCCTTCAGGACTTAGATCTCAGTGATTGCAAGAATATGGACAAAGAGGAGCAGCTAGGTGGAGTCAGGAGGACCTGAGTTCAAATGTGACCTCAGACACTTGACACACTTACTAGCTGTGTGACCTTCACCCCAATTGCCTTGCCTTCCCCCCTCCAAAAAAACCCAAACAAACAAGAATATATACAAAGTTAGAGAGGAAAAGATTTAAAATAAAAAGAAATTTGTCATTTATGGATCAGGAGGTCTAGTGGGCACAGTAGAAAGAGTGGACAAATCTGGAGTGGGACATTGAAGGCAAGGTAGAGTTAAGATGGATAGGAAGGAACAAGCAGATAGTTGGGGTGGAATAAAGGTTCTGTTCTTCAGGAGTAGAGGAATTCAGTATTTCTAGGATAGGGAGAGTAAGAGGGATAATAATATGACAATAACAGTGATGATGGTCATGATGAAAACATGCTAACAGTCTGTCAGGGGAACAAGAGAAGTTACATCCAATACTTGGAAAGATGCCTGGGGATGCAGTGAGGAGAGGCAGAGTAGATCAGGGGTGGTTGGATCGAGGAAGGGTAGGGACATGGTTCAAAGCAGTGACTCTGACTCTTCTGCCTCTTAAAATGCCCACCAGGAAAAAAGGAGGAAGCTGCAAAGACATAAATTGAAGTTCAATGTCAAGGGAGAAATTCCTAACAATTAGAGCTAATAGGGGGATAGGATGCCTCAAGAGGTAGAGGGAAGAGGTTCCCCTTCTTTAGAAGTCTTCAAGCTGATGCAGGACGGTCATTTGTCAGGTATCAAAGTTACAGAAGAGAATTCTTTTTTAGATATGGATGGAACTAGTTGGCCTCTGAGGTCACTCCCACATCTGAAATTCTGTAAATCCTTGAATTAAATGGAAAAAGAGATGGATTTTGTGGCAGTAAGAATCATAGGATCATTGAAAGTGCTGCTGTCCACTGACAATTGCTATAAAGAAGGCTGAGCACTTGTAGAAGTCATGGCTGAGGTTAGGATACTTCTCGGAAATTCAAGATGTGAAATTCATAATATTTATTGGATTTTATTTCATTCTGGGGATGAATGACTTTGAAGAATGTCAGAATTGGAAGGAGACTTCCCTTTAATGTGACATTCAGCCACTAACAAACTACTCTTTGACATTCCAAATCCATCTAATTGTTACTCCAGCATGGGCCACATTCCTCTGTCTTTGCCACAGGAAAAGCAGAAGCAGGAGAAAAATGTATGTAAGACACAGTTTTAGGTTTCATCTGCAATAGTTGCATTTTCTCCATCACGTTCTTGTTTAGACAATTGACAAAAAAGTAAAATAAACCCCAATTTGCAGTATTTGCTGTTTTCTGAGATGTAAATGTTCACAATTGAAAATTTAAAAATCAGTTCTTGTGAGCTGGTATGAGCTGACTTTAGTACACCACTGAGCATGACAACTTGTAAAATGTTTTGCTGAAATCTAGTTAAACTATGTCTAGAGCATTCCCTTGACCTACCAAGTTTGTAAGTGTCAAAAAAGAAATAATTTCAATAAGTTTGAAATAAATAATTAGATCCAACTTTAGAAGGCTGGCCAAGGGCAAATTAATTGCTATTTTTTTTCTGCTGTGGGCATAAGTGAGCCTTAGGTAGCACGTGACACACACCCAGAGATTGTATATGTCATACAGTATTTTTTATCATATCTTGTGCCAAAGACAAATGTGATAGATACTTTGAAAGGAAATACTTGTGGTTGATGCTGGCTTGATATGAAGGAGGAAGGGTGATGAAGAATCTATGATTTTCACTGTGAAAACTCCCATGCTTCTCACACTCTCCCTATTAGTGAGGTCTTGCTCACCAGTTCATACTGTGTCCATTAACTCTCCTACTTCCCCCTCACCCCTGCCCCCCACCCTCAAGAAAGAAAGAGAATAGAGGATCACAGCATTATCAGCACTAGGAGGATCCTTAGAATTCTAAACTGAGATTGTTAGAGCTGGAATGAAACTTAGAACGTAGACTGTTGGAACTGGAAAGGACTTTAGTGATTGACTAGACCAGTGGAGGGAACTTGGAGTCAGGGGACCTCAATTTGAATCCCAGCTTTGCTCTCTGTTTGATCATAATCAATTCACTTAACCCCTCTTGGCTTTGGTTCCTTATCTGTAAAGTGAGTGATGGGCTAGATGACTTTTAAGATCTATATCTATGATACCTTCATTTTATTGATGAGGAAACTGAGGCCCATGGAGATAACATAATTTGCTCAAGGTCATAGAGGTAGTAAGTATAGGGGGCAGGATTTGAACCTTTATCTCTTAACTTTAAGGCCAGTGCTCACTTGACTCCATCACAGGGTCCCATTCTTCCTCTCTTCCCTTCTTTTGCCCTTCCCTTCTCCCTCCCTTGCTATTTATGCCTTGGAGATATTTATAGAGCAATATGCTCCACCCAGGGTGTCTGTAGGAACTTAGCTCCCTTAAATCTTGCTCTGTCAACCAGATTCCTATTCCATCCATCATTTCTGCAGCTTGTCTCTGACTTCCTTCCCAGTGTCCTCTTCTTTCTGGTCCTCTGATGGCCCCACACAGACTTTCCCATACTAGGTGCCGTCTCCTCAAAGTCACGTAGAGAGAGACCTACTCTGTGACCTAATGCCTCTGGGTACACTACTTGAAATAGCATTGGCCCCTTTCAAATTGTCCAATCATATTGCAAAACCGTATCTAATAAGACAAAATCTCATTCTCGCACACGCTGTTACCCAACCTAAGGCCAAAATTAATAACTGTTTTTGGACAGTAGCAAAGATTCCAGGAAGTCTTCCAAGATTAATCAGAAAGAAGTTGATGGATGATGGTTTTTCCTCACATTTCCTGGAGAGGACACAGAAGTCTTACAGTTACTCTGCCTATTTTGCCCTGGGTACATACTCCCCTAGACTCAAGATATCTAAGATGTAGGTCTTGACTCATCCATAATGTATGCATAACGGAATAATCCACATAGTGCTGGCTGTAAAAGCAAAGGACAGAAGATTCCAAATTGGAAGGGATCTTAGATCCCATTTAGACCAAGTCCTTATTTTATAAAAGTGGAAACACAGAGAGGGCAAGGAACCTTCACAAGCTCACGTAGGTAGCAAAGAGTAGGGCTGAGATCTGAACCACTGAGTCTTTGATTTGAACCTCAACACCAGTAGCCTTTGAACTACATTATCTTACCCCTTGGTCAACCTGTAAGACCTCAAACAAGTCACCCCATCTTATTTTACATACCCATATCACTGTTAATGTGTTGGTTTGATATTTGTACTTTTCTGCATGACCCATCCCATCTCTGTCTGTCTTTTATTAACTTCCTTTTTCAATGCCTCTTCACAGCACAAGGATGATTTTCTGCTAAGGTTTATGCTTTTCACGGCTGGAAAGAGTAATCACACAGCTGAACTCACAACCCTTTTGCCAATGAAACTAAGGGAGATCTGTCCTCATCAATTTTCTTCTCTTAGACTATAAACCACTAAAGGAAAAAGATCCAGAATGTCATGGTCTTCTTATAGCTGCCAGCACAATGGCATCCCTGCCAAGGTATTTAAGGAGGAGGAGGAAAAGGAAAAGGAGGAGGAAGAGAAAGATCAAAAAGAAAAGGAGGAAGGGAAGAATGTGAAAATATAATTAAAGGGATTCATTGTGAATACTTAGAAAGGATCTTCAGAATCCTCTATAGCCTAGGACCTTGGAGACCAAGCACCTGTGGCATCTTTGTCTGAGTGCTGCTGTGGTCACAGTTATATGCTGCCATTTCTGTTTTCATCCAAAGTCCAGGCTCAGAGCTTTCCACTGCTATGAAGTTTGTTCAGAGGAGCCTTCAACTCTTTCTGCTTCTGGATAGAAATCCTTGCAGGTTACATTTTTCTCTGGCTGGTCTTTTGTACAAAAGGAGGTTACTTTAGGGACAGACTTTCTGCTGGTCCTCTTTTTTATTACCTATGGGGTTCTTTCTGACTTTTTCTGCATTTCTGGAATGGAAGAAGTGATTTACTATCATTGTTCATTGGATTTTTTGATCCACATCCCATCTGCTATGATCTTTGTTTTTGTTTTTTGCTGGGGGATAGGAGCTGGGCTGTCTGACTCTGTTCAGGTAACTAACTTGTTTGAAAGACTTCCTGGGGGTGAGGGGGTTCTTTTCTGAAATTTGCTTGGGTCTGTGTGGTAGACATGACTTCCTCATGGCCTTTCACATCACGATCTTAACCAGAATTCCCATAACCATCGCATTGCTATCATCTGTACCATCACCATGAAAATGTCACCATATTCATAGTCACAATGCTATGGCAGCATCACAATTGGCTTCACATCTTCATAACTGATACATTACCACCCTCAGCATCATCGTAATATTCCACCACAATCATTGTCACATGAGTATAGTATTCTGATATTCAAGGTCACAACGGTAAGAGCAGCAACATCTCACTGTCACTGTCACTGTCACAATGATCAACATCCTCTTTATTCATCTCATGCCTCGTAAGTGAGAGTGTACACCAAGGCTTGGTCCTGAACCCCATTAGATTTTCTCTTTCTGATCTCCCAGTGACCTTTATTTATAATGTTGGCATTGGAGAAATTATTCTCCTGGTTCCACTCATTTCCTACTTCATCAGTTTATCCAGCTCTTCTCAGGTTTCTTTGAACCTATTCATTTACTTATTTCTTATAACAAAAGAATATTCTCATTTCATTCATTTATCATAATTGGTTTAGCCACTCATCCAGCATCAAGCTTCCCCCCTTAGCAAACCAGTGGGAGATCCTGAGCCCCAGGGTGATGGAGAGGACAAGTGCCAACACCAGGACCACCTTTGTGCCTTGGCATAGCCAGGGTAATCAGCAAACACAAGCACAGAGAACCACCAATTGTGCCAGCAGGCAGGTATCCACCAGCAGTGAAGCCTACGTGTGCTCTAGCACAGCCCCAGGTAAAGAGGTGATCTCCAGCAGCCAGACCACTCCCACCTCCACACGTTACCCTGTGAGATCCAGTGTAACCCCAGAAACACAGAAAAACCCCACCTGGCCTCTGCATGCACCAGCCACCACTACCAGCTCTAGATCAGCACTAGGTAAGCTACAGGCTCTACAATCTCTAGGTGCCCCCACCTGAAGCTCCAGCACAAAAAGCCAGTAGTCAGTCTCCTAGCCCCCAGCACAAGAAGAGTGGGATAGGGCCCCCTGTATCCCAGTTGCACAGATCAACTTTAAAATCCAGGAAAAAGGCAAACAACATGAGTAAAAAAACATTATAGAAAAACAAAGACAATACATTCTTACTAAGGGGACCCGGAAGATCAAAACACAAATTCAGAAGAGGACAACACTGTCATGTACCCACATCTGAAACCTCAAAGGGGAATATGAACTGTTCTCAAGCCCAAAAAGCCTTCTTGGTAGACTTCAACAAGGACTTTAAAAGTCAAATTAGAGCAGTAAAAGAAAAATCAAACAATTCCTTTAAAAATACAGTTGACAAAATTGAGGGAAAGTACACTGAAGTAAACAGCTCCTTAAAAAGTAGAATTGGCCAAATGGAAATGGAAATACAAAAGCTAACTAAAGAAAGCAATTCATTAAAAATTAGAATTGGACAAATAGAAGCTAATGACTCTATAAGACATCAATAATCAGTCAAAGAAAATCAAAAGAATGAAAAAAAAAACAGAAGAAAACATAAAATAGCTCATTGGTAAAAGAACTGACCTGGAAAATAGATCCGGGAGAGATGATTTAAGAATTGTTGGTCTACCTGAAAGCCATGATCAAAAAAAGAGCCCAGACACTATCTTTCAAGAAATCATCAAGGAAAACTGCCCTGAGGTACTAGAACCAGATGGGAAAATAGTCATCAAAAGAATCCACTGATTACCTCCTGAAAGATCCCAAATTGAAAATGTCAAGGAATATTGTAGCCAAATTCCAGAATTATCAGACCAAGGAGAAAATATTGCAAGCCACCACAAAGAAACAATTCAAATACTGTGCAACTGCATTTAGGATTATTCAGGACTTTGCAGTTTCTACATTAAAAGATCAGAGGGCTTGGAATATGATACTCTATAAGGTAATGGAGCTTGGATTATAACCAAGGATCAACTACCCAGAGAAACTGAGCATAACCTTTCAGGGGAAGAGATGGACATTCAATGAAATAGGGGACTCCCAGACCTTCCTGATGAAAAGAGCAGAGCTCAATGAAAAATTTGATCTTCAAATACAAGACTCAAGAGAAGCACAAAATGATAAACAGGAAAGGAGAAAAATGTTATTCAATAAGGGCAAACTGTTCACATCCCTATATGAGAAGATAATACTTGTAACTCTTGAGAACTGTATCTTAATTATAACATTTAGAAGGGATATACATAGAATGTAAATTGACTTTGCCATGATTATTAAAAACCTAATTAAGTGGTAAAAAGGGATTGTACTTGGAGAAGAGGAAAAGAGGAGGCAGAAAAGGGTAAAATACATCACATGAAGAGACACAAAAACATATTACAGTAGAGGGAAAGAAGGAAGGGAAATGAGTGTTGTTTGAACCTTACTCTCATCATATTTGGTTCAAGGAGGCAATAACGTTCTAGGTTATAGAAATCTAACTTGCCCTATAGGCAGCAGGAGGGGAAAGAGAAAAGAAAAGGGAGGGAATGGTTAGAGAGAATGGAAGAAGTAAGGGAAAAGGAAAAGAAAAGAGAGGGGATTGATAGAAGGGAGGGAAGACTGAGGGAGGCAGTCAGCAAAAGTAAAACTAATGAGGAGGGAAAGGGACAAAGTAGAAATAAAAGCCTAAGGAGGGGCATAGGATGAAGAGAAAGACACAGATAGTAATCATAGCTGTGAATGTGAATGGGATGAACTGTCCCATAAAATGGAAGTGGATAGCGGAATGGATTAAAAATCATAATCCTGGTAGAAGCAGAAAAACTCCATGGCTCCCCCCATAACTACCTCAAATACCTATACAATATGACTCTTAGAGATCCAGAATCCACAAAGTGGCAGAGAAACAAAGCTCCCGCTGAAGGCAGCCAAGCAGGGGGAGAGGAAGTGTTCATCACAGTGTGCTGGGAGCTGAGACCAGTCTGACATGAACCTATGGTTTTAGCCCCAGGGAGGCCCAGATCAGCTGTGGCTGAAGCATTCTGCAGAGTGGATCACTGGCAGCTGTGGCAGTTTCCAGAATTATCAACCCATAAATGCCAAAGATAAAGCAAAAGGTCAGTGGAATTCGGCTGGATTTGGAGGGGATGGAGGACCAGGTCCAGCCCTCTGCCCCCAAAGGCAGGAGCAGTGGCCCTGCAGCTACCCCTACGTGGGTGCTTCAGAGCTCCAGGCCTGCAGATTTCAGGGGGCCAAGCAATCATTCAGAGGCTAAGAGCTTTGCCTGTGGATCTGGATTGCGGTTTTGGGTGGTTGTCCTGAGGTGCGTGACCAGTGAGCCCAAACTGATAGAGGCTGTAGAGACAGTGGCGTCCTAATAGCTCCAGAAGCTGCAAAAACCCAGGAATTTGAGACAAAGCTCTCCCCTCTGGAAGCAGAATTCTACTGTAGCAAAGAGCTCAGAATTCAAGAAACTGAGTGGCAAAATGAGCAAGCAAATGAAACAAAGCAAGCACAGCTATCCAACTTTAAATTCCTTTTTTGGGGACAAAAAGGATGAAAGCATGGAATAGGAAGAAGACAACACAGTCAGAATTCCTGCACCAAAAGCTTCTAAGAAAAGTATGAACTTGTTACAGACCATAGAGGAGCTTAAGAAGGATTTTGAAAACCAAATAAGAGAAGTGGAGGAAAAATTGGGAAGATAAATAAGAATAATACAAGAAAATCATGCAAAGAGAGTCAACAGCCTGACTGAAGAAAATAACACCTTAAAAATTACATTAACTAAAACAGCAAAAGAGCCCCAAAAAGTCAATGAAGAGAGGAATGCCTTAAAAAGTCGAATTTGCCATATGGAAAAAGAATCTCAAAAGCTCACTGAAGAGAATAATTCCTTCAGAATTAAATTGGAGCAAATGGAAGTGAATGACTTTATGAGAAATCAAGATACTATTAAACAGATACAAACAAATGAAAAAAAATAGAAGGCAATGTGAAATATCTCATTAGAAAAACCACTGACTTGGAAAATAGATCTAGGAGAGACAATTTAAAAATTATTGGACTACCTGAAAGCCAGATCAAAAAAAGAACCCAGAAATCATCCTTCAAGAAATTCTGAAAGAAAATTGCCCTGATATTTTAGAACCAGAAGGCAAAATAGAACTTGAAAGAATTCATTGATCACCTCTTGAAAAAGATCCCCAAAAGAAAACTCCTAGGAATGTCATAGCCAGATTCCAGAGTTCCCAGATCAAGGAGAAAATATTACAAGCTGCCAAGAAGAAACAATTTGAATATTGTGGAAACACAATCAGAATAACACAGGATCTAGCAGCTTCTACATTAAGGTATTGAAGGGCTTGGGATATGATATTCTAGAGATCAAAGGAGCTAGGATTAAAATCAAGAATCACCTACCCAGCAAAACTGAGTATAATGTTTCAGGGGAAAATATGGTTATTCAATAAGGTGGAGGACTTCTAAGCATTCTCTTTTTCCCCCAATTTATTTATTTTCTTATTTACATCATTCATTTCCATGAAATTTTGAGTTACTTATTTTCTTCCCATCTTTCCCCACCCACCATCCCAAAACAGCCATCCCACTGTATAACCCCTCCCCCAATCTGCTCTCTCCTGTGTCCTCCCCCATCTCCCCCCTGACTTTCTGGAAGGGCAGGATGGATCTCCCTACCCCAATGCCTGTATATCATTTCCCAGTTGGATGTAAATAATAATAATAACAACAACAACAATTTATATATATAAAACATTTGATTTTAAAACTTTAAATTCTAGGTTCTTTCCCTTCCTCTCTTGTTACCTTGTTGCCCACCCCCACTGGGAAGACAAGCAATTCAATACAGGCCGTATATGTGTAGTTATGCAAAACATCTCCACAATGGACATATTGTGAAAGACTGACTATATTTCCCTCCATCCGATCCTCCCCATTTGTTCTATTCTCTACTTTGTCCCTGTCCCTTTAGAAAAATGTGTACTTCTAACTACCCTCCCCCCCAACCTGCCATCCCCTCCATCATCCCCCCTCTCATTCCCTCCTCCCCTACTCTCCTGTAGGGCAAGATACCCTATTTCATGTGTATGTCATTCCCTCCTGAAGCCAAATTCAATGAGAGTAAGGTTGACCCATTCCCTTTTGCCTTCCTGTTCTTCCCCTCCAGTGCAACACTTATCCCTTGCCTCTTCTATATGAGATAATTAACCCCATTCTCT
>CM053582.1:8367554-8387816 GCA_028627135.1 Pseudochirops cupreus
CATTTAAAGTTACTGTGGACATTATAAAATATTTGGGAATCTACCTGCCAAAACAAACCCAGGATGTATATGAATACAACTACAAAACACTTTTCACAAAATAAAATCAGATCTAAACTAATTGGAAAAACATCAATTGCTCATGGCTTGGTTGAGCTCATATAATAAAAATGACAATTTTACCTAAATTAAATTACATATTTAGTGGCATACTAGCCAATCTACCAAAAAATTACTTTATAGAGCTAGAAAAAATAGTAACAAAATTCATTTGGAAGAACAATAGGTCCAGAATGTCAAGGCAATTAATGAAAAGAAATGCTAGGGAAGGTGGCCTAGCCTTACCACATTTTAATCTCTATTATAAAGCAGCAGTCATCAAAACTACTTGGTACTGGCTGAGGAATAGGGTAGTGGATCAGTGGAATAGATTAGATACAAAAGACTCAGTAGTTAATGGCTAAAGTAATATATTCTTTGATAAACCCAAGGACCCCGGTTTTGGGGATAAGAACTCACTATTTGACAAAAACTACTGGGAAAACTGGAATATGGTATGGCAGAAACTAGGCATAGACCATTATTTAATGCCATATACCAAAATCAAGTCTAAATGGTTGTACGATCTAGGTATAAAGTCTGTTACTGTAAGCATTCTGGAGAAGCAAGGAATATTTTACCTGTCAGATTTATGGAGTAGGGAAGACTTTATGACCAAACAAGTGTTAGAGAGCATTATAAAATGCAAAATGGATAATCGTCAAGATTAAATTAAATTACATTAAATTGAAAAGTTTCTGTACAAACAAAGCCAATATAACCAAGATTAATAGGGAAGTGGGAAATTAGGGAAGAATTTTATAACCAGTGTCTCTGATAAAGCCTCATTTCTAAATTATACAGGTTATTGACTCAAATCTCTGAGAATACAAGTCATTCTCCAATTAATAAGTGGTCAAAGGATATGAACAGGCAACTGTCAGAGGTAGAAATTAAAGATATCCATAAGCATCTGAAAAAATGCTCTAACTCACTATTGATTCGAGAAATGCAAATCAAAACAACTTTGAGGTACCACATCTCACCAGCCAGATTGGCTAAGATGACAAAACAGGAAAATGACAAATGCTGGAGAGGATGTGGAAAAATTGCATTGTTGTTGGAGTTGTGAACTGATTCAACCATTCTGGAGAGCAAGCTGGAACTATGCCCAAAAGGCTATAAATAACCTTTGACCCAGTAACACCACTTCTAGGGCTGTATCCCAAAGAGATCATAGAAGTAGGAGGAAGATCCATATGTACAAAAATATTTATTGCAGCCCTCTTTGTGGTGGAAAAAATTGGAAATTAAGGGGATGCCCATCAATTGGGGAATGGCTAAACAAGTTGTGGTATATGAATGTAATGGAATACTATTGTGCTATAAGAAATGAGGAGCAGATGGACTTCATATTTACTTGGAGAGGCTTATGCAAATCCATGCTAAGTGAGAAGAGCAGAACGAGGAGAAATTTGTACACAATGACAGACTCAATGTATGTGTGATGAGCAACTTTGATAAACTGGACTCTTCTCAGCAATGGAAAGTTATAAGACAACTCTAAAAGACTCAGGATGGAAGGAGATGTCTACATTCAGAGAGAGATCTAGAAAGAACAGAGTTTAAATGCAGACTGAAGCAAACTACATACTCTCTTACTTTTCCATGTTTGGTTTTGTTTCCTCTTTCCCATTGCTCATTCCATCGGTTACAACCCTTCTATATAACCAGACTAATGTCCAATGTGAAAGTAGTTGCAGATTCTATACTGGATTGCAAGCTGCCATGGGGGTGTGGGGATGGAGGGGAGAAAATTTGAAACCCAAGGGATTGTGGAACTGAATCTTGTAAACTAAAAGGAAATAAACAAATCAATTTTAAAAAATGATTGAAACAATAAGTTCAGTAAAATAGTTGGGTAGAAAATACACCCATGAAAATATCAGTCTTTCTGTTTATTAATAACAAAATCCAGCAAGGAAAGATAGAAAAAGGAATGACATTCAAAATAGTTACAAAATTCATAGAATATCTGGGAGTCAACCTTCCCAAGACACATTCAGGACTCTTTAAAGAAAGTAAGGAAGACCTTTGGAGATATATTTATTATTCATGATTTGGCCACACCAATAGAATTACAATGATGATGCTGCCTACATTAATTAAGATAGTCAGTGTCATACCAATCAAATTACCCAAAGATTACTTTATAAAACTAGACTATATAACAAAATTCATTTCGCAGAACAAAAAGTTGAGACTATGAAGGGAAATATAAGGGAAAAGCAGAAATGAAAGGGACCTAACATCACTATGACTCCAATCACATTATAAAGCAATAATCATGAAAACTACTTGGGATTGGTTTAAAAAATATAAACATTGATCAGTGGAACAGACTAGATAATTAAACATAGTAGTCTAGTATTTGATAAACCTAAGAACATGAGCTACTGGGGCCAGAACACCCTATTCAACAAAAACTGCTTGAAAAGCTAAAGAACAATTTGGCAGAAAGTAGATTTAGACCAAGATCTTACATCATAAACCACAATAAGTTACAAATGGATACACAACCTAAAAATAAAAGGTCACATCGTAAAAACATTACAGGTGAATGCCATGTGGTACTTTGTACAAGTATGGCCAGAGGGTGAATTCTTAACCAAGTGAGGGATGAAGCTAATCATAAAAGATGAAGTAGATTATTTAAATTACATAAAACTGAGAATAGTTTGGACAGATATAACCTGGGCAATTGGGATAAGAAGAGAATTAGTTAACTGGGGAAAATTCTCATAGTAAATATATTTGATATGAAAAATATATAAAGAATCAATATAATTATATAAGAACAAATGTCAACCACCCAGTAGATATATGGTCAAGAGTTATGAACACACAGTTTTTAAAAGAAGAAACACAAACTTTCTGCAACCATCTGAATAAAAAAATACTCCACCCATCAAATTGGAAAAGGTAACCAAAACTAAAATGATAAAAATTATATTGGAAAAACTATAGGAAGACAGGTACATTGTGAATCAGTCTAACTGTTCTCAAAAACAACTTGAAATTATTCTCAAAGAAATCACTGAATTGTACCTGCTCTTTCATTCAACAGTAACTGGCATTGATCCTCAATTACGTCAATGGTGGAAAGAAAAGGACCATAAACACAAGCACATTTATAGTATCTCTTTTTGTAGTAGTAAATGAATGGAAGGAAATTGATTGAGTGTCAGTCATTTGGGAAATAACTGAAGAAAGCTTTGGTGTGAGAATATAGTGGAATATTATTGCCCTATAAAGAATTCAGAGAACTTTGGGAAGTTTGGATAAACTAATGCAAAGAGAACAGAAGCAGAACAGTTTACATGATACCCAGTTATAAAAAGGAAAACCATATTGAAAAATTAAGACTTTGTTTAATGCAGTGATCAATGCAGTGATTCCAATAAGTGTGGTGACCAAATTCATAAGAATGGTGGTAAAAAAAAAAAAAAGACAAATGGCGAAGCATGTTTCCATGTGAAGAGGTGGTGGCCTTTAGGTGTGGAATGAGGCATGCTCTTGGCTGATGTTTTCATTTATTTGATTTGATTCTACTCATTTGTTTATAAAGGAAGTTCCTATTGGTAGTGGGGAGAGTTATTGGGAAGTGATGATGATGTCATAAGAAAAGAACATCAATACCTTTTTTTTAAATGATAGGGTTATACCTGCTACAATCCCATCCCCTGCACTTGGTGCTATGAATGATATGGTGATAAATGACATAATTCCTATTGTAAAAGAGCTTCCAGTCTAATAAAGGAGATGAAACACCTATGCAACCAATCAAAATAAATAGCCTGGTGTAGCAATAATAACTGAATTTTATACAGTGCTTTAAACTTCTTAAACCATTGGATATACATTTTTAGCACGTACAGGCTCTGTGCTTACTGTCTCAACCGACATTCCAGTTATGTGGTTGGGTCCTCAAAGTGAGGTTACTGGTCCTACTCAGGGTTCTAGAGATACCTGATAGATCGAGGCATCTTCATCTAGTTCTCTAGCTCACTAGGCTCCATCTAGTATGTTTCTGCCCAATAGCCTCAACAGTTAATACTACCCCATTATTATGTAATTATAATAAAATAAGAATAAGATTATTATATTATTATATTTTTATAATTATATAATTATATATAATAATAATATAATTATATATAATATATTATATTATAATATATTATATTATATATAATATATATAATAAATATATATATAATTATAATAAAATAAAAATAAGAAATATTTCTCTTCAATATCAATTAACTGATTAACATTGATTAGCTTTTACAAAACGATGTTTACTGAGAATACATTGCAAAAGAGAAGTACAAACATCCCCCCACCACCACCAACTGGGGCAAATTCTCTCCTATACACACCCACTCAGTCACTGAAAAGGTTAAGGGACTTGTCCAAGGTCACACAGCAATTAGGTGTGGTATCTGTTAGAGAAAGTACAGGATTTGGAGCCAGAGAACCTGGCATTGAACCCTGGCTCTGATCTTCAGTAACTGTGATGCCAAGTAAAGAATTTCCCATCTGCAGACCTAAGTTTCTTATCTCTATAAAAAGAGGATTGGTTTAGACTGGTTGCAACATTTTGTGATTCAGGCTCTTTTGGCCATACCAGGAACCTTGGACAGGTAAGGGAAGAGAAAGCCCAGTAATCCCAGCCTCCAACGTTCCCCTGATTTTGTAGGGGGCTCGGGGAGTTCCCCAAGGAGGCAGGAGACAGTCAGGGAGTGCAAGGGGGAATGGCTGGGAGAGTTTGTGTCAACTGCAATAAGATATCAGAGCAGAACAGTTTTCTCCTAACTTCAGAGTCACATTTTACCTTGACAGCTTTTAAAATAAATGTCAGTTTGAGAAATTGGGAAAGCCTCTTTGTCTGGGGCTGAATCACTTCTAAAGTTCCAGGAATTTTCTTTCTCTCTTGCCTCCCTTGTTCTTTGCTACAACTCCCCTGGGTGCCTTCCTCCTGCTTCCGGTGCTTTCTCATCTCCACCTCTCCCTATACCCAGCCTCCCCTGCTGCTTCCATTGTTAGCAGGCCATCAATTTCTAATCAGCTGAGAACTCAGGTGAGTCTTGGGGGGAGTTTGACCTTCCTCACTAAGCCTATGTGGAAGTCCACTTTCTCCCTGTCTCAGAGATAACCATTCCTTTGTCTTTGGTTACAGTTTCCAAATAAGCAAATTAAAAGGGCATCATAGACTTGCTCCGTCTTTGATTTAGAGAGGAAGCAGCCTGTCCCTTAGCCACGGATGAGAGGCTCACCTGGAGGGGAAAAACAAGGGAAAAAAAGGGGAAAAAAGAAAAAAAAGTAGTGGAACCTACTCAGAATTTTGAAAGAACATGATCTTGGGGCCCAAGCCCTGGGAGATGCATTTTCCTAGAGACAGTTGAAGAGCTGAGGGGGCAAAAACTTAATTTTTATCCATTCTCATCTTAATCCCACACAGATGTAATCTTATCCTTCAAGAAACTCTTAACTGAATTCTGAGTAAATAGGAAAAACACAATTTCAGTTTTATTTTTAGCTCAATTCAAAGAGTCATTGTCTTGGACACTGCTTTAAGCCCGCCCTGAGGGGAAGCTCAGAAGGGCTTCGGCCCCAGGGACCTTCCCTACACCTCCCTGTGGATGGATCTCCAAGTACCAAGGCCAAAAGATAGGGTTACCTCATTTGAATCTGGGCGAAAATCAGAAAACTTTCGAGAGACCAATTTCTTTTGGATCCTACCTGGTTTCCTTTTATCTTTAGGCTTTGACGACCCACGAGAGTTGGCATGGCAACTGGTGCCAAACCTAGAAACTGAGCCTTTTGGGTAGAGGGTTAAAGAGGAGGAAGAGCAAGAAGAAGGGGAAGAAGATTTGGGGTTGACTTAAGGTCAAATATACAAAGTTCTGATAATAATAACACCAATGACAGCTAGTTCACAAAGCACTTTACCTCCTTTGATCCTCACCAACAACTCTGGAACCTACATGCCCTTATGATTCTATTATTATAGGTAAGGAGACTGAGGCAGAAGACATTAACTGACACAACTTACCGGGTCACACTGCTAATAAGTGTCTGAGGAAAGATTCAGGTCTCACTTGAGTCTGAACTAGAGAGTTTCCCTAAATGAAGAGAAGAAGAAATGGGATGACAGGAAGTCCTTGATACAGCAAGGCCCACTGAGGGAAGAGACAATAGGTGCTATGTGCCAGGTGGGTCAAACCAGCCCTACCATCTCAGCTACCACCTCTCCTCAGATCCCAATGAAGACAGCCCAAGACAGTAGGCCCACAGTAAAACCCTTCCCAGGATATTGGCCCTGCTTCCAGAGCAACCCCACTGTCATTATACAGGTGAGCAACGCTTTGATGAGATCCAACCTGGCAACCGTGTCTGCTAGGGCTTCAGCCCCTGTCTTCTTAGCCGCCACAGTTACAGAAACTGTCCTTTTGTTTCATATCAGTGCCCATGCTTATATGACATAATAATCACAATAAATGCTTGTTATTCCATTTGACAGAAGAGAAACCCGAGTTAAAAAAAAATGTGCCACAGTGTACAGAATTTGAACCCAAGCCTTTAAGCTTTCTTTTGTGCCAGCATAACAACAACGTGGTCTAATGATAAGGATGTTGAATTTATACTCAGAATAACAGAGCTTGAGGAGGTTTGAATGTCAGCCTCCTAGGAAGGTATAAGAATAGTTAGAAGTGAAGTTACTGATAATTCTCTTCTAAGTTGTCAATTTTCACCTTTGCATCAATTAGAATTTCTTTTGCATGCTGGAAGTAAATATCTATCTCATGGCTGATTCATACTCCATGGTGAGTAGCTTTTATCCCCTCTCCCCTCCACCCCCCCCCCCCACTAAGGATAGATCTAGACATGACCCAAAAGCTAGACTTTAATTAATTCATCTCCAGTGTTCCAGGATGGAGATTTGTTTATGGAGCCAACAAATTTGAGAACAGGTAGTCTAGAGCTATTTTACTATAGGTCAGGCTCCCCCAAGACTGAACCTGGTCTGAACCATGTTCAGAGGTCCAGAGTATGGATGACCCCTTAGTGAAAAAGGGGTGGATATAACATCCCAGGACCTTGAGGGGCCCCTCAGTAGTTCGAAATGTTATTTCCTTTTACCTTATGGTTTGGCCATATAGGACAAAATGTTTTTCCCCTCAAATAGGACCCACTCAGGAGTGTTATGTGAGTCTAATAAAACTGTTAAACTGACAAGATATTAGGACTAGAAGGGTCCTTAGAGGTCAGCTAGTTTAAAGCCTTCATTTCGGAAAGGGGAGACCACATTTCCATGGTCACACAATGAGTTCGGGGCAAAGCCAGGACTCCTACGCAGTCTTCTTGACTTTCCAGAGCAATCTAGGCATGCCACACAGCCCCCGCACCCACCCACTGGGGGTATCTGTATTCATTTCCTTCTTATTTGTGACTGGGAAATTACAACACAGAGAGACAGACAAAGCTTGCCCAGCCAAGCAAAGGAAGCGCCAAGGATTGAGCCAGGATATTTCAGTGGCTTTCCCCTGCATTTCCTTTACTAGCCTTTTCCCACCTTTCCCACCCCATCCCTTCCAATCCCATGTGTCCCCCTTCCCCCTCTCCGCCCAGCCACACACTGCAAATGGACAGCTCCTTCCATGTCATCTTTAAAGGAAGTTTGGTGCAAATGAGGCACAGCTGCGTGGCGGCCAGACACCAGTCCTCCCCTATGGTGCTGTTCCTTTGCAAAGTGTTCTTGCCAACACAGGCATCACCATGGCAACACCTCACTATGGCTCAGCTTGAGGATTAGGGTGACCTCACTGCACACACCTGATAAGGGGAGGCAGGATTTGTTTACAGAAGAGAAGGCTCTTATTCTTAACACCATCAGGTACAACAAGCAGCCATGTTTGAGCTGCCTGGGAAGGCATGCTTGTAAAGTTCCCCAATCTGGGCAGAGAGGCCGCCAAGGAGAGAGGAGGAAAGGGAAGAACAGTAGAACTGGGAGAGACCTGAGAACACAGGCTGGAAGAGCTGGGAAGGCCATTAGAACAGAGACTGGCAGAGTTAGGAGCAACCTTAAAACAGAATGTTTGAGCTGGGAGAGCCAGAGCTGGAGTGGGGCAGGGCCTTTAAACATAGAATGTCTGAGCTGGGGTGGGGGGAGGACCTTAAAGCAGAGAATAACAGCCAATAATCCTAAGAAATAGCACATACATAGCATTTCAGGATTTGCAAGGCAAAGATTATTTCATTTGATCCTCATAACAACCCTGGGATGGGGGTGCTATTATGATGCCCATTTTACAACTGAGGACACTGAGGCACACAACAGTGAAGTGACTTGCCCAGGGTCACACAGCTAATAAATGCCTGAGGTAGGATTTGAACTCAGATCTTCCTGACTCCAGGCCCAGCACTTCATCCGACTTACCTTCGTCTTCATTCTTTCCCTATCTATTACCTGTTTCCCTGCTACCTACAAATATACCCATGTCTCTACTATCCTAAAACAGAAAACAAAATTAAAACAACCCTCCCTTAATCTTACCATCCCACATCTCTCCTGCCCTTCATGACTAAAGAGAGCCATCCATATTCTCAGTCTCTACTTTCTCCCCTTACTCTCTTCTAAACCAGGCCAGGACAACATATGGCCCTCTGCAACTAACTCTCAAAATCATCATTCACTTAAAAGTTCCCTCTCTCTAAAGTTAATAATAATCTCTTAATGAGCAAATTTGATGGCCTTTTTCTCAGTCCTCATCCTTCTTGACCTCTATGCAGCCTTTGACCCCAAGGGTCACATTCTCCTCCTCTCTAGGGTTTTTTGATATCGCCCTATCTGTTTTACCAATCTTTCTCAGGTTCTCTGGCTGGTTCTTTACCCACAGAAAGTCACAAACCTTGGGTGTCCTCAAAGGTACCCTCTTGGATCCTCTTCACTTATCCCTCTCTACTATCTTACTTCGTGATCTTATCAGCTCTCAAGGCTTTAATAATTATCTATCTCTGAATGGAGGATTCCAAATCTATTCATCCAATGCAAGTCTCTCTCCTGGACCCCAGTCCTACATCACCAACTTTCTTTTGGATATCTCAAACTGTATTCCCATAGACATCTCAAACTCAACATGTCCAAAATGGAACTCATTATCTTTCCCTAAAAACCCTGCTCTTTTCCAGCTTTCCTATTATTGTAAAGCATACCACTACCTTCCCAGTCACCCACACTTGCAACTTTGGTGTCATCCCTGACTCCCCACCCTCATTCAATGTGCATATCTAATCCATTGTCATCATTTTACTTGCAGAATATGGCTGGCACAGGTCTTCTTCTCTCTAGCCACATAGCCACAACCAGGTCCTCATTACCTCTTGCCTATACTATTGCAAATTGGTGACCCTTCATTAAATCTCTCTCCACTCCAATACATCCTCCATTCAACTGCCAGTGGGATTTTTCTAAAGCATATGTCACCTTCCTCTGGCCCCAACTCCATAAACAACAATGGCTCACAATTATCTCCAGGGTCAAATTAAAAAAAAAAATCCTGTTTCACATTTAATGCTCTTCATCACCTGGCCCCTTCGTGCCCTTCCTGTTTTGTTACACTTTACTCCTCCATCCATGATCACTCAGTGATGTAGCTACACTTACCTAAATGCTATTCCAACACCCCATCACTTGACTGCCATACCTAGGATCCTCTCTCTTCTATTCTATTTCATTTAGGTTTCCTGGCTTCTTTCAATATTCAGCTCAAGTTCAGCTTTCTTCAAGAGGCTCTTACTTATCCCTCAGCCTTTCTTTCACAGCACTTGTAGTTATTGAGATGATGGACACAAAGCATTTATCAACCTTAAAGTGTTATATAAGTGCCAAGTCTTATTTTTATTCTTATTCATTAGCTTCCAGTCTCCAATCTGGTAATGACTTCCAATGTATGTCTTGTTTTGTTTTATTTATTTGTTTCCTTATTTATTTGCTTATCTATCAATTTATTTATATAAAAATGCATGTACCTGATGGATAAATTCCAGAAATTATCCTTCCAATCTGAAAAACAAACATCCTTCTTCCATTTTGTCTTTCTTGTATGGATAGTCAGACTAAACTATTTTAAGAGGCTATACATCTATTCTGGGAGGATTTGGGATGTTATGGGGCTTGATATAACCAGCATGCAAAAAGAAGCAACTGCAAGATCTAACTATCCACTCCTCTTTGATGTGAACTCTTCAATGGATCTCCTCCATCAAAGTGGTGACACCTTTGGCTAGAAAACCTCTTCTTGTTTTATGTGTTACCTGATGGTCAGAAGGTCATTGAACAAGGTTATCCCTATTGTTATATCTTTTGAAAGATCATGAATGACTTTGATATGTGAATGATAGATACATTTTGGAGAAAGAGCGTTTAAGGCAGTGTTTTGCTACTGAATAAAAAAGCTGTTTGGATTTTTTTCTTCATTTTCATTTTTGCTTTTTGGTGGGGGGAAGGCAGGGCAATTGAGGTTAAGTTACTTGCCCAAGGTCACATGGCTAATAAGTGTTGAGTGTCTAAGGCTAGATTTGAACTCATGTTCTCCTGACTCCAAGGCTGGTACTCTATTCACTGTGCCACCTAGTTGCCCCAAAGCTATTTGTTTTTAAAGTAATCTACAAACTATAAGCATGACTGTCACTAACTATGTAATGGGAAAGATTTAGTCTATTGTCAAATATTACTTAAGAAAGCCTGTGCTGGGGTGGCTAGGTGGTGCAGTGAATAGAGCACTGGCCCTAGAGTCAGGCGGACCTGATTTCAAATACGACCTCAAACACTTAACACAAAAAACTAGCCATGTGACCTTGGGCAAGTCACTTAACCCCAATTGCCCCACCTTCCTCCCTCCAAAAAAAAAAAAACAAAAAATAAAAATAAAAACATGCAGGATACATGTTGAATTTATTTTTTAAATAAAAGCCTGCATGTTCCCTACATTGAAAATGCACTCAATATGTATCAAGGTAATTTAAAAAATGAATACTGAACTTGAAGATAGGATATGGAAAGATAATCTGTAGATTATAGGTCTTCTAGTGTAAAAATCATGAAAAACCACAAATATATTTCAAGATATTCTATAAATTACCCAGAAATATTAGAAACATTCAACAAATTACAGACTGAGAGATTCCATAGCACAAAACCACAAGTTTAACTAACTAAGAAATTTAATATTTAAATTTCGGAACTACAAATCCCCAAAACAAGTTGTTAAGGCAGAAAGGAAAAGTCCCTTCACATTGTAGGGGGAATTAATCAGAATAGCTTAGGATTGTTCTGTGTTCATAAGAAGTCAAAAAAATATCAAAATATATTATTCTGAAGAACAAAGGCCATTGGCTGGTGCCATAAAAATTATAACCCCTACAAAGTTTAAGGGAAAATTGAATAAAAGGAAAGAATTGTAATCACTGATTCCAAACAACCCAGAAGTGAGTAGGGTATTCCAAATGTAAACTGAATAAACAGAAGAAAGTTAAATATTTTCAGACAGCAATGAAGGACAAAGAAATGAAATACTTGTTTTCATGTGGTAAAGCTAGAAAAAACTGTGAATATGAGATTAATGCATCTTACTTAAGAAAAGAGACCTTAAACAACCCAGTCTCAGGAAAAAAGAAATTAAGCAAGCTATAAATGTACTGCCAAAAGAGAATGAGGAGGGAGGGGGGAGGCTGAGCTAGACATACTAACATTTTAATTATATCAAACAGCTGAAGAGCAATTAATGTATGCTGTAAACATTATTCTAAAAAGTAGAGGGAGAAAGAAAGCATTCTTCCAGACTTCTTTTATGTGATAAATACGGTCCTTATATCCAAACCATGGAGAGAAAAACTAGAGAAAGAGAATTATAGACCAATCTAACTAATGAATATTGATGCAGACACATTAAATAAAATCCTTGAAAGGAGACCACAGCAATATATTGTGGAAATAATTCACTATGACTCAGTTGAATTCATACCAGGGATGCAAGAAGAGTTCAACAATAGGAAAACAATTACCATAATTAAGCATATACAAAATAAAAACCACATGATTATTTCAAAAGATTGAGAAAAAGTCATTGACAAAATATAGCATCAATTCATGTTAAAAAAAAAAACCAGGGGCGGAGCCAAGATGGTGGTGTAGAAGCAAGAAAACTCTGTGAACTCCCCCTATAACCACCTCAAATACCTATAAAACATGACTCTGAACAAATTTTAGAGCTACAGAACCCAAAAAGTGACAGAGAGAAACAAATATCCTGCTGAAGGCAGCCTGGCAGGAATATAGGAAGGGTCCATCACAGTGTGTTAGGAGCCAAGCCCAGCCCTGAGTGAGCCTGCAGTTTTAACACCAGAGTGGCCCTGACCAGCAATGGCTGGAGCAGACTTCAGGAGAGTGGATCACCACCAGCAGTGCTGGTTTCTAGAATTATCAACCCCTGAATGCCAAAGACAAAGTAAAAGTTCAGTATGGAACTCTTGGAACTGAGGGGAACTAGGAGTGTGGTCTGGCCCCTGCTCCCAGGTAAAGAATTGGTGGAGGCACAGCGGCCATTCACCCACCATGCGGCTGCTTCAGAGCTCCTGGCTTAGAGATTGTAGGGGGACCAAGCGACCATTCAAAGGATAATAGCTCTTGTTTTAACCTGCTTGGGTCTGGCTTGTGGTCCTCCTGGGGTGTGTGGCCAATGGGCTAGAGTTTGTGGGGGCAGCAGAGAGGACACCTAACTAATAGCTCTGGCAGCTGTGAAAACTCTGGAGATTTGGGACAAAGCTCTCCTGTCTGGAAGCAGAGTTCTACTGTGGCAAAAAGCTTAAAAGTCAAGTAATTGAGTGTCAACATGAGCAAGCAAAGTAAGCCAAGCAAGCACAAAAATCAAACCTTAAATTCCATTTTGGGGGACAAAAAGGATCAAAGCATGGAACAGGAGGAAGACAACACAGTCAGAACTCCTGCACCAAAAGCTTCTAAGAAAAATATGAATTGGTTACAGGCCATGGAAGAGCTCAGGGAAGATTTTGAAAATCAAGTAAGATAAGTGGAGGAAAAGTTGGGAAGAGAAATAAGAATGATGCAAGAAAATCACAAAAAGAAAGTCAACAACCTGACTGAAGAAAATAACACCTTAAAAAATAGACTAACTCCAATAGCAATAGAGGCCCAAAAAGCCAATGAGGAAAAGAATGCCTTAAAAAGCTGAATTTGCCAGATGGAAAAAGAACTTCAAAAGCTCACTGAAGAGAATAATTCCTTCAGGATTAGACTGAAGCAAATGGAAGCTAATGGCTTTATGAGAAATCAAGATACCATTAAACAGGTCCAAACAAACGAAAAAATAGAAGGCAATGTGAAATATCTGATTGGAAAAACCACTGACCTGGAAAATAGATCCAGGAGAGATATTTTAAAAATTATTGGACTGTCTGAAAGCCATGATCAAAAAAAGAACCTAGAAATCATCCTTCAAGAAATTCTTCAGGCAGGACCGCCCACATGCAGACACACCCACATACAACTATTAAAAGGCCACAGCATTAGGAAGGTTGAGAACCACTGTACTAGAGTGATTTGCCATTTCTTTCTCCTTTTACAGATGAGGAAACTGAGGCCAACAAGGTTAAGTGACTTGCCCAGGATCACACAATTAGTAAGTGTCTGAGGCCAGATATGAACTCAGGAAGAGGAGTCTCCCTGATTTCAGACCCAGCACTCTATCCACTGTAGCGACACCTAGCAGCCCCAAAAAGTCAAAGACATCTCTAATACTTCACCTAAAAGCAGGAAAAGTAGACGCAAAAGAGAAAGAAACAACAATAGGGTCACATATTCATGGACCACATGGTGGTGGCCCCAGTGGAGAGATAAAGGTTTGAGGACACTGGTACCCTTAGAGCAGTCCTTGCTCACTTGAACACAATCAGACAGGAAATAACCAGCCCCAAGGATTCACTTTGGCCAGTTAGTTCCTTTTGAATGCCCCCCAGTTCCAGCTCAGCAGTTCATCAACAGACTCCCTCTTTACGATTTGGTTAGTAGACTGGAACCAGTCACAAAATTTCTGTACAGGCTCCAGATCAGTTCCTTCCATTACTAGGACTCCAGAAACAAGCATCTACATGGGGACTGTATCAGCTGAGCACCCTTGACATGCTCACCAGCCTACCTTTACACTTACATATCTCCCTTTGAGAACTGCCTGTTCATATCTTTGTTCATTTTGCTTGAGGGAGAATTCCCTTAGCCTGTTTAGCTAGGGGGAAATTGCTTAACTATCAAGGGATAGCAGAGATCATAAAACAGAAAAAAGAAATATTTGACTTTGCAAAGTTCAAAACCTTGTGAGGTTGCTTTTGTTCACTCTGTCCAGGTACATGGAGTGGGTTGGTGGTGGGGATGGCCAGTAAGGGCTTTAAGTATCCAAACTCCCCGTCTCTTTTTTATTTTTTAAATTAAATTTATTTATTTATTTATTTACTTTTAGTTTTCAACATTCTCTTCCATAAAATTTTCTACCCATCTCTCTCCTGTCCCACCCCAAGACAGCATATAATTTGATATAGCCTCTACATATGCATTCATATTAAACATATTTTCATATTAGTCATGTTGTAAAGAAGAATTAGAACCAGAGAGAAACCATGAGAAAGAAGACACAAACAAGAGGGAGAGAGAGAGAGAGAGAGAGAAAATAATATGCTTGTATTGGCATTCAGACTCCATCATTCTCCACCATGAGTCTTTTGGAGTTGTCTCAGATCCTTGCATTGCTGAGAGGAGATGAGTCTATTAAAGTTAGTCATTGCATAATGTGGCTGTTAACTGTGTACAATGTTCTTCTGGTTCTGCTCACTTCAATTAGCATCAGTTCATATAAGTCTTTCCAGGTTTTTCTGAAGTCCATCTGCTCTTCATTTCTCATTTCTTATAGCACAACAGGATTCCAATACATTCATACACCACAACTTGTTCAATCATTCCCCACCTGATGGGCATACCCTCAATTTCCAATTTCTTTGCCACCACAGAAAGAGCTTCTATAAATATTTTTGCACGTTTGGGTCCTTTTCCCATTTGTATGATCTCTTCAGGATACAAACCTAGAAGTGGTATTGCTGGGTCAAAGGAAATTCTCCATTTCTTACAGTGGCATAAGGGATAGAGTGCTAGGCTTGGAGTTTAAGAAAACTCCAGTTCAAATTCAGCCTCAGATGCTCACTAGCTGTGTGACACTGACCAAGTCATCTAGGCCCTCTGTCTGCCTCAGTCTCCTTGATTGTAAAATGGAGATAATAACAGCACCTTGAAGGGTTTTTATGGGGGTCAAAGGAGAAGACATTGGTAAAGCACTTAGCACAGTGTTAAGTATGCTATATAGTTGGTATTTAATAAATGCTTATTCCTTTATCTCATGTTATTTTATAATGTTTTTGTCTTTTGCACTATTTGAATCTTCTTATTTTGTGGATTATTCTTCTGTCATTCCATACCTATTATTCATTTTTTTTTCTTTTTTGTTTTGCAGTTCAAAAAGTTTACAGAAAGCAACTACAATTGCATCTTGCCTCATGGTAGGTGACTTTTTGTTTAATTGAATTGATGGAGGAAACAACAAAGGGAAATTGTATTTTTATTCCAATTTTCACTAATAGAGCCATTTGCTAGGATGGAAATGATCATATCCTAGGGAGAAAATAATGATCCCCTATGTTGATGGTTAAGATAGAAATTTTATGACATGTTGTCCATTATGACATAGATGTGGATGGTGATGCTGGTAGCATTTTGACATTGGAGTGTTTTGATAGGTTGATGATGCCCAAGTCATTGTGACATTGATAATGATGGAGATGTAAATGTTATAATGATTGTGACAATGATGGCAATGATTAAGATGGAAATTTTGTGACTGTTATCAATTATGATGAAAGCATTGTGACACATGGTAAAGGTAATAATTGATATATTGTTACATTACTGGTTCTGGAGATGATGAAAGCATTATGATATGAAGAGTGATGGTAATAGTTCAGTGATGCTAGAAGCTTAGTGACATTAATGTTGATGGTGATGATGTGACATTGGTGGTGATCGGGATAATTCTGTGATGATGGAAGAATAGTGACCATGTTGATGATGAAGAAGTGAATGCTTTAACAGATGAGTTGCTATATTACTGATGATGGTGATGATGTAAACATTGTGACATGGTTTGTTATGGAGATGATAGGAGCACTGTAACATTTGCTGTGATGCTGGTGATGGATGCATTTGTTACATGCATAGTGATGGTGAAAATGTTAGCTTTGTTATAATATGGAGATGGTAATTACGGCAATGTTGATTATGATGGAAGCATGGCATTGATGGTGATGTTGATGATCTAAGCACTGAGGCATTACTTATAATGGTGACGATGTTACCATTGCAATCATGATGACGATTGTGATAGAGCTGTGAAGTGTTGTGATGGTGTTGATGATGAAGACATGAATGCTTTGATGATTACATTGTGACATTGATGGGGATGATGGCATAGTGACAGTCATAATGATATTGCTAGGTCAATGATGTTGGAAACATTGTAACAATGTTAAGTATAGAGATATGAATGTTTTGAGTGAAGCATTGTGATCATGATGGTGATGGTGATGGTGATGGTGGAATGCATGCAGATGGGGACATTTTGAAATTGTTTGTGATTATAATGATGAAATTATGATGATGGAATTGTGAATGTTCCAGTGGTGGCCTTATGACAATGATGGTGAAAGTTATAATGGATATTTTGTGACATGATGTCAGTTATGATGGAAGCATCGTGATAGGGATGTGAATGGTGATAGTGGGAGCATTTTGACATTGTTGGTAATTTTTATTGTTTAATCGTGACAAAAGAATTGTGACAATGATGGTGATAGTGATGTGAATGTTATGGTGTCATACATATGATGGCAATGTGAGACAGCAAAGTAGCACAATGGATAAAATTCTGAGAGTTCAAATCCAGTCTCAGACTCTTACTAGCTATGTGATCTTGGGCAAGTCACTTAACCTCTGTCTGCCTTGGTTTTTCCATCTAAAAAATGGTGATAATAATAGCACCTTCCTCTCAGAATTATTCTGAGTAACACAGTCCCTGGCACATAGTAGGTGCTATGTAAATACCAGCAATTATTATTACTATTATTATTATTATTCTCATCATCACCATCTTCCCATCACCCCCACTTTACTATCACAGGTGTGGACAAGTTCACTTACCTTGGCCGTATACTTTCCAGGGATATCCACATAAATGATGAGGTTGACACATGCATTGTCAGGGCTAACTCGGTGTTTGGCAGACTCCAAAAGACTGTGTGGGAGAGAAGAGGTACTAGGTTGCCAACCAAACTGAAGTTCTACAGAGCTTTTGTGCTAACTTCATCACTGTATGCCTGTGAAACCTACAGTCTACCAGAACCATGCCAGAAAATTAAACAGCTTCCATTTGAATTGCCTTAGAAAGATTCTGAAGGTCACCTGGCAAGATAAAGTACTGGACACTGAGGTTCTTTCTTGAGCTAAACTGCCAAGCATTCAAACTCTACTGAAGAGAGTGCAACTCCAATGGGCTGGCCACATGGTTCAAACGCCAAACATATGTTTACCTAAAAGACTATTTTATGGAGAACTCACACAAGGCTGGTGCTCACATGGCAGTCAGAAGAAAGGATGCAAAGACACTCTCCATGTCTCTCTGGTATCAATTGTGAAACACAGAAGACGTTGGCTCAGGATTGATCAGCATGGCATGCCCACATCAAAGAAGGTGCTTTACTGTATGAGCAAAGCAGAATTGCAAGAGCTCAAAAGAAACATGAAACACACCCATTTAGAGACATTTTCCTCCTAAGTGGTAATTCATACTATCTGTGTCCAACCTGTAGTAAAGCCTTCTGAGCTCATATCAGCCACAATTGGGCACACTGTACCTTTATTCCAACACAATGATGTCATTCAAGAACAAAGGACAAACAACAACATCTCTTCCAGCACTGCACTCACAGCTATCATCTGAGGAAGCAGTTCCCATGGAGAAAGTGCCAACCATCCCCACCAGGTACTGAGCAACTGACACCTATAGGACAGCTGAAGCAGTAAGCTACCCTTGAGGGAGAGACTGGAGACAGCATGTACCAGGCAGATCAAGCTACTACCAATACCACCTCATTCACCACTTCCTCTCAGATCCTATTAAATATATCCTAGAATCCCTGAAACCAACAGCCTTGAGAATAGTAGGGTTTCCAACCCCATCTTCCCTGTTTCCAGCCTAGGCCCCATAGCCATCACAGAAAGAAACAACCACTGTGGAGTAGGGGCCCATCTTTCCACCACCAGTACCAACTGCTGACTAACTGCCACCCACAGGAAGACAAAGCAGAAAGCTCCAAGACTGGCAACACCCCCTAGACCACTAGTCCACCTGTAAGCCCAGACTCCATAAACATCACAGTGGGACATAGTAGGCATTTAATAAATGCTTGTTGATTAACTGACTGGGAAGCAACTCCCATGAAGCAAAGCCTGGAAACTGCTTCTATGGGGGCTGAAGACTTAGCAAAAAAAAGGCATCTGTCAAATGTTAAACATCAGAAACCAATATTCTTTGATCAGTGGAAGTGACAAAGAAAAGGCATTGTTATCTGTTTTGTTGCCATACCCATAGGTCAACTGATTTGCAGCTAAAACCTTTCAAATATGTTATCTCCCCCATTAGAATTTGAGATGCATAAGAGCAGGGACTATCTTACTTATTTTTCTTTGTATCTCTCTGCACTTAACATAGGGCAAAATAAGTGCTTAGGAAAAATTTTTTTATTCATTTATCATTGCCATCCAACTACCCTTAGCCCTTTGAGAATTGCTATTGTATCACTATCATTTTCACATAAAAAAAAGTAACTAGGGGGAAAAAATCTCTTCATCATGTTTCCATGACAAAGGTCTCATATCTAAAACAAAAGGAATTATTTTACCTTTATGCTTTGGATTGTGACATTTTTATGCCCTACTGCATGGCCAATTTTTGTGTAGGTGCCATATACTACTGAGAAAAAGGTATATTCCTTTCTGTCCTCATTCAATTTCCTCCAGAGGTCTACCATATCTAGCTTTTCTAAAATTCTATTCACCTCCTTAAATTATTTCTTGTATATTTTGTGGTTAGATTTATCTAGTTCAGAGAGGTTGAGGTGCCCCACTAGTAAAGTTTTGCTGTCTATTTCTTCCTGTAACTCCCTTAATTTCCCGTCCAAGAATTTGGATGCTATACCACTTGGTGCATATATGTTTATTAATGATATTGCTTCATCGTCTATGGTGCCTTTTAGTAGAATATAGTTTTCTTCCTTATCTCTTTTAATAGGTGTATTTTTGCTTTTGCTTCGTCTGAGATCAGGATTACTGATCCTGTTGTTTTTTTTTTAATATCAGCAGAAGTATAATTTAGTCCACTCCAACCTTTTGCGTTTACTTTGTATCCCTCTGTTTAAAATATGTAATTTATTATGGTGTTTTTAAAAATTTATTAATGCAATATTTTTAGTTTACATCATTCATTTCCATAAGATTTTGAGTTACAAATTTTGTCCTCATCTTTCCCCTCAATGAAAAAACCAGAGCTGAATAGAAAGTTTGACATTCAAGTACAAGAAGGATAAGAAGGTAAAAAGGGAAAAGAAATCATAAGGAACTTATCAAAGTTGAACTATTTATGTGCCTAAATGGAAAAACAATCAATGCAACATATATACATATATGTATATATGTATACATACACATATGTCTATATAGGAGCGTATATATGTGTATGAATACATAGGTGACTGTGGGTATATATGTGTACAGGTATACATAGTCAAAGGACACAGGATCAATTGAATAGGAAGAGATGATATTTAAAAGGTGAAATTGAGCGGTGAGAGAGGAATATAATGAGAGGAGACAGGGAGAGAGAGAATGGGGTTAATTATCTCATATAGAAGAGGCAAGGGATAAGTGTTGCACTGGAGGGGAAGAACAGGAAGGCAAAAGGGAATGGGTCAACCTTACTCTCATTGAAT